>OV815270.1:66536818-67069318 GCA_929108145.2 Limnephilus rhombicus
ATATTTTTTTAAATAATGAATCAGGAAGATTTAATCTGTTTATAATTTTTATCGATGCTTATTTTTTGTTATTTTTTTATATTAGCTCCACACAGGAGGCCCTAAGGAAAATAATTCCCCTCGGGGCCTATGTCATCTTTGGGGATGCTCTGTGGAGGGTCTTTTTAGGAAAGGAAGGAAAAGAAGTTCATGGAATTAAAAGGGTACTAGGGGTGGGTAGAAATCTGGGGGTCAGTGTGTCCAGGAGTAACGGACGTATGAATCCATCCCTCCCACTGCGGTGCAAGGTGATGTTCCGAGAGAGTATGGCTGGAGAAGTCAAAGGGACTTCCTCAACCAGTCTCTCCCGATCCGGTCTGCCATGCAGCTGGTGGGCAGACGGCATCCGCCGCCAAGACAAATCTCACCCCATGAACCCGGGCACCCCGGCCAAGTCACCAAACATAGCGAACCACTTGGGGAGACCTATGGCAGAGGTGTTGGTTATCCAATAAATGGTTCCCGGGCGGCGGTACCCATACCCGCCTCCCAAATTGAAAAAGCATTTACCTGGTTAGTGATTATACTACGTATTTGTTTGAGCTAGGTTTCTCGACAACAACGAATATAAAAACTAAGAAACGCGATAGACTTAGGTACCTACCTTCAATTTGGATGATGAATTATTGAGAGTAGCTATTTCAAATGTTAGATTTAATATCGTTGAAAGTTGAAATCTACAAAGGCGCGGGCAGCGCATTCTATGTTTTTGTTTTGTAGTATTTCCTGTCAAGTTCCCTAGAGATTCAAGTTCCCTAGAGAATATAGTTATTTTTTGTCCATATTCTTGTCCTCATTGAACAAACATGTAACTATAAAGTTGTATAAAGTGACATGAAAATTATTTATTGCACCTATTGATATTTATTATATATTATACTCGTACATTCAGATATATACTCTGTTTCTGCATTATGTACCATAACGGTCAGTGGTTTTTAGTTTTTTTAGGGTTGGCAACACTGAGTGGTAGAGGGGGTCTCCTGACCAGAACGAGCAACCCAGAAACATTGTAGCGCATTGTAGACGTAAAGTCATGTTTTAGTGTTCAGTTGCGTGAAAGATGTCGGCAAAAAATCCCGCTTATTACTCACGGAAGGAATAACACATAAAAGAAGGCGAGGATTTTTGAGCTCTATGATGACTGGAGATGATAGTGGATTGCACGCCTGGGAAAAATAACAGTCGTCAAAGTGGCGTCACACTAATAGGCCACTTGCATCACATTTAAAAAAAAAAATCCGGTTTAGGAAAATATTCTAAAACATTCGGTATTTATTTTTTTAATCGTATTTTTGAAACCCTGACGATTTTTTGAAAATTTCAATCCGAAAAATCGGACCATTTTTTATAAACCGGAAAGACGGGACATAATTTTATAGGTGCGAAAAAACGATAATTACATAGCCGAAAATCATTTTAAAAAAAGAACGTTTTCCACACGAATGACACAGGAGAATAACGAGGCATTCCAAAAATATTAAATCTCATAAATATTTTTTTCCTTGATCCATCTTATTGATCATAAATCATTATAATGTTCAACGTCTATATTACTAAATCAAATGTAATATACTTGTACTTGTAAATTATAATAATAATAAGAATTAAGAATATTATAATTATAAATTAAAATGCATTGTTTTCCGCCAGCCGTGATGCAATAAGTTTCCTTTTATAGTGATTAAGGCAAATCTAAAGTTTTTTTCTAAAAATTATTCGTAATAGCCTTGGCCACCAATCCCAAAAAATTACCAAAAAATCTATCCACACTATTTTTTCCAAGTCGTTATGAAGTCCATGCAAGTGGCCTATTCCTCATCTATCAAAAAATTGAAAACCACATTTTCGGGAAAAAAATCATGGCCTTAGTGTTTTGGGACTGAAATGGCATCATTTTACAAAATAAAAGGAGGGGAATGCTGACAAGAGAAGTGCGCTTTTTTTACGAAAACGTCCGTACTTCATTCAATACACTTACTTTCTGAATATGCCCAGGGCTGGGCAGTATTTGAATTACTTGTAATTTGAATTACTTGTAATTGAAATACGTATTTGAAATACAAATACGTATTTTGTATTTGTATTTCAATTACTTCCCAAAAATGTATTTTGTATTTGGTATTTCAATTACCTGCTGATGAAGTATTTTGTAATTTGTATTTCAAATACTTGTGGCTTCAAAATACATTTTCAAATACATTAAGCGATCATTACAATGATAATGAAAAATAAACTGACATAGATAATACATAGACTAAAAACGCTAGAATCCTGTACTATTGTCCTATTGTCCTGTGCTATAATAGCACTCTTACTAATGATTATTTGTAGTTCTCTTATCATTGCTTTATAATGTACTGTACATTTTTTATGTCATGCTATGTATTATTATTGTCCTGTGCTATAATTGCACTGTTATTGTACAATTTGTATCGTATTATATTATACTTGTCATTGTATTATTATACCTAGCACTATAGGAATAAATTGACTAAATACTAGATTATTTTAAAGTTAATTAATGTAGAGCGCACTTGAAGTAAAATAACACATACAAAAATGAATGCTTGTTTCCCTTGGTCACGCCATAACTTCAGAACGACTTTACCTATTTAATTTTTTTAAATAAAGTTTTCTAATACTTTGTAGAAGGTTCTTACGGAAAGAAAAAATAAGAAAATTACGCAGAAAATTGGGTAATTCCAGAAAACTTAATGAGTATGGTAACTTCACACGTTTGACGGTTTGCGTGTTTGATGAAATTGAATTTAACAAGCGCTGTTTTTTTTTGTAGCAAAAGAATTGTCTACGGATTTTTTAAATTATAGATATTTTAAATAGTTACCTATGTTAGGTACCAGATTTGATTGATTGTTCTTATAATATACAAAAATGGATATTTTTAATATGTGAAAAATGAAAATTTGAATTAAAAAATTGTAATAGCTGGCTCGCGAGTTGTTTGAAAACTCAATGTACTGGGACTGAATATATGGAACGCGGGAGGGGGGTTGGCGGGACGGTGGAGCGTGAGAGGGGAGAGGGGAGAAGGTAGGCGGGGAAGGTGGAAGGGGAAAGCGGGAGGGGAAGGGGATGCGGGAGGGGAACGGGAAAGCACGGGAAAAGACATGCAGGGATAAACAATTTATTTCTTTGAATATGGCGTTGCAACGCATGCCGGTAACCAGCTAGTCTTATAATAATAATAATGATTATTATCTAACACGTAAGTCACAAAACTTTACAAGTGGAGTGGAGACGAGATGTGTCTTCTGAGCAATATGATTGGTCACTTTTAGCACGTCTCTATTTCACTCTGCTCAGCTTTACTTCTATGGAAACGCACCCTTAGATAAGGGCACTTTACGACAATTTATTGCAACCAAAGGTTCTACCAAATCCAAATGTATTTTGTATTTGAAATTAAAAAATGGTTAAAATACTGTATTTTGTATTTCAAATACACGACTTGAAAGTATTTTGTATTTCGTATTTTAAATACATGCGAAAAAGTATTTTGTAATTTGTATTTCAATTACAGCAAAGCATGTATTTTGCCCAGCCCTGAATATGCCTCATATCTCATATGTGAATATGTACGTAGGTATATGTAGTTTTAATTTCTCTCAACAAATGTCGTTAATGCAGATAGCTGTTAGTTTTAATGTGTCTCAACAGAGGCCAGTAAAGTTGTACTGTATGTGAGAGACAACGGTCGCTCATTCGGGCGAAACGAATGGGCCACGACAATAGCCGATGATATCCGATCGACAAGTGGGCACCTTCGGTCACTATTTCTCCTCCTAATCAGAGCATCCTTTAAAACGAACTGGGATTCTTGTGCAGTAGGTATTCACATTAAAAAAGAGCAACAAAATCAAATAACCAAATTATATATATATTTTTATTATATTTTTTATTTAATTAAATCAATAACATGAATTAACATGTCAGGTATAAAATGATCACAAACTTATGTAGTCTAATTTAATACTGGAGGTGGTTGTTTAAGCACACACGGTGCCCTTGATAGAGTCTTCGGCGTCGATGGTGAAGATCCGGTAGTTGATGTCCTTGGAGTCCAGGGACTGGTACATGAACCGTGGCAGACGGTCGGAAAGGATCCACAGGGTCCCATTGTTGTCGATCTTGAAATAAAATTAAAAAATAGTTTGTTAGGGGTTAAATTTGTAACAAAATTGCAGAGATGAGTGGGTAACTAGATACCTACCTACTTTTTACTAATACGATGGTAATAGCAATTTTATTTCATTTTTATTGTGTTAACGAATAAATTCTCTTAAACACATTTAAAACCTGCCATTTATTGGTAGCCAACGTTCTGCCATTTATAGGTATTGGTTTAGAAATTTAATTAAATTACAAAAAAAAATTATATGAATACCTCACAAGAGTCTCAGCTGCTCCCGTCCGGACTATAGCATCCCCAATGGGAGATGCCATAGTCTATTGGGGTATGTTGTGAGATAGTTGGGAGGGGAAGTAGATGGGGAACAGGGAGGTGGGGAAATACCTGGCTATTCAGATCTGGTCACCAAACACGGCTAAAGCCATTTGTAAGCAACGTTTCAATTCTGAATGGTGGTCTTGAACCAGAAGAGCTATTCCGTATTTTTTGTGAGAACGAGATCAATATCGCGTGAGAACTCCTGTCAGATTTTTGTGTCATTTTCAATTACTGTTATTTGCTTTTTCTACGGGCCGATGTCAGAATTTCAGCTGTGAGCTGTCACGTATGTTAGTTTAGGTCGTTTTAAACACACATTCCTGCAAGTATGCATGCTTATTTATTCATTTAACAGCGATATAAAATCCCACAAATCTGACAAGAGATCTCGTCCGATATCTATCTCGATCGAAATAGATCGATAAATGTTTTCTGATAAAAAAAAAAATAAAAAATAGTGAAAAACACAAATTAATCAAATAAAATTTAATTGCGCGACTTTCGGATTACGAGTCAAGAGCCTTACCTCTAGACCACGGCGGCCGTCAAAAAATTAATAAATATTTTTTTAAAATTAATAATTTGTTAATCAATAATTAATTATTATTATTATGCTAATCAAAAAAATATTTATATAAATAACGGTTTTCAATGACATAACAAGAAAATAATTCGAAAGGGATGCAAAGTAATCCCGATTTACAGTAATGTTTTTTTTGTAACTTAGGTTCACTATTGCATACATTTTTTATTGCACAAAAAAACGAATAAAAATGCTGCTTTTATCATCAGCGTCATAAGATAAAATAAAAATATAACACAACAGCTTACTAAAAATAACTAGTTCTATATTTACTTAAAGGCACGCGCGGCACGAGCCCAGGTAGTATAGAAACTTCATTTAGTGTTTGTGTCGAAGGGTCTGGTTCGGAAAATTCGGATATACTCGTATATACATTAGTATAGAAACTTCATTTAGTGTTTGTGTCGAAGGGTCTGGTTCGGAAGATTCGGATATACTCGTATATACATTAGTATAGAAACTTCATTTAGTGTTTGTGTCGAAGGGTCTGGTTCGGAAGATTCGGATATACTCGTATATACATTAGTATAGAAACTTCATTTAGTGTTTGTGTCGAAGGGTCTGGTTCGGAAGATTCTGATATACTCGTATATACATTAGTATAGAAACTTCATTTAGTGTTTGTGTCGAAGGGTCTGGTTCGGAAGATTCGGATATACTCGTATATACATTAGTATAGAAACTTCATTTAGTGTTTGTGTCGAAGGGTCTGGTTCGGAAGATTCGGATATACTCGTATATACATTAGTATAGAAACTTCATTTAGTGTTTGTGTCGAAGGGTCTGGTTCGGAAGATTCGGATATACTCGTATATACATTAGTATAGAAACTTCATTTAGTGTTTGTGTCGAAGGGTCTGGTTCGGAAGATTCGGATATACTCGTATATACATTAGTATAGAAACTTCATTTAGTGTTTGTGTCGAAGGGTCTGGTTCGGAAGATTCTGATATACTCGTATATACATTAGTATAGAAACTTCATTTAGTGTTTGTGTCGAAGGGTCTGGTTCGGAAGATTCTGATATACTCGTATATACATTTTTTTAAATTTTGGGTGTGATGATTTTACCTTGATGTCATTGGGGAACTCCAGAGTGTTGGCGTCATTGACGATAAGAGCTGTGTTTTCGGGGGTCAGGGGCTTCTTGGTGTTCCAGCAAGCCACTCCGTCACGGTTCACCTGAAATCAATACATTTCATAAGGAAGTATTCTAGTCTAGAAGCCGTTTTTAGGCGGTCGTTGAAAAAAAACATTCATATTTTAACCATACATTTTTTATACAATATTTAATTATATTTTCAGAATTCACTAAAAAATTTGCAAAAAAAAAAAATATATATATATTTCGAGGGGGGGAAAAAGAGAATGTCCATCTTGTCACGATTCCAACCCTTCTCATCATTTGAAAAATAAAAAAAGGTAGATTCTTCGTCAGTACAAATGTCACTATGGTAAGAACCAAGAAAAAAGAGAAAAAAAATTCTCGCAAAATGGCGGCTACTCAAAAAAAGAAAGATTTTTTATGTTTTTTTTAACTTTTCCGAATTTTTAAAAATAGTAAAAATTAAAATTAATTTATTTTGTCGGTTCCTACCATAGAGGGATACATAAAGAAAACTCATACCAAATTTCAAGAAAATCGGTCAATCAGAACTTGAGATTTCGTGTAAAACGTTTCGAAAAAGTAGTTTTGAGAAAAACGCGTTTTCCATTTAGATTAGCTACGTAGATTTCGCATGAACCGGTGGAATTGCCACGACACTAAAATAGCTATAACTTTTAAAATAATTCGAATTTCAAAAAATCCTATTTTTTGAATATCTAAACCATTGAAATATGAAGAAAAAAAATCCAGACTACAATAGCCCCTTAATGCTCCGTTATAAACTTTAAAAAAGAAGAAGAAGATTACTGAAAATTGTTTGTAAGGGAGGTATTTTATGTAAGAACGGATGATGGAGGGAGCACGTTCATATTTAAAAAAATAATAATGAAAATGACAGCAAAAATCTCTAGAGGCATTTTTATAGAAACGCTGTGAGTTTTTCGTACTTGTTAAACATGTTAAATAACAGGTTTTAGAAAATAAATATGGTTCCCAAATGCTCCCAACCGTCTGGAGTCATTAGGACTTTGTATTTCCTATTGGAGTAAGTGGGCTGAGGGGGGAAAAGGGAGAGGAAGGTCGGAAAGTACCTGGTTAATCAGATCTGATCACCAAACACGACTAAAGCCATTTGAAGCGATGTTTAGATTCTGAATGGTGATCTTCTTTATCATACATAATAATAAGTGGTTACTAGCGGAGACCCGTGAAACATTGAGAGTTAGTCATAGCTACTGACGCGGTGACCAGATTCGGTAGTTTACGGTCATTCGGCATTAGAGCTTTGGGAACTTTAGAGGCCAAATTTGTTGGACCATTTGGAGATAAAAAATTGAAACCAATTTTTTTCGCTGCGTGTCTTATCTAAATATAATACACCTGTGGGGATAGTCTGAATCCTAAAATCAGTTTCAATTTTGAAAATGGCAATTTGAATAATTTTCTCTAAATATATTGTATAATAGGTAGGTACTTTATCACTTGTCTGAACTTTCCAAACAAGGACTTCCAATTTGTAAATGAAACTTTAATTCAAAGAAAGAGTTTTAGAATTCATTCCCGACCGAAATTAGTTCTTTTTAAGGGTTTTTTTTAAATTACCTGTGTGTAAAACAGAACTCCGGTCTTCTCGTCGAAATAGTTGGCGGACGCTTGGGTGTTGATTCCTCTCTCTCCCAATACCTGCAATTCACACATAATTACTTCATAATATAATTACATGATAGAAAGGACAGAAGGCGAGTACTCACATATGTATGTATTATTAAGTAAGGGTCGACCAAGGCAGGTTTTTGTTCTCGGCTGAGACCGAGAGCCGAGACCGAGAATAGATAAATTGAGAAAAAAAATTAAAATGCGCTATTTTTGCGTAGTACAGCAACAATAAAACATTATACCTGCTTAGTAAACACGTTAAATCGAAATAACACACCCTAACAAACCCTATCCGTGAATCAATTGCCACGTTCATCAAAACACATCGATTTGTATGTTCATTGCTGTTTTTGGCAGTTTATTATGAACTAAGTTCCCAGAAAAACAGCAACGAACTTACAAATCAGCGAATCGAAATGTTCTGGTGAATGTGGCCACTGAATCGAAAAAATCTTCATACACTTACCAGCTTTCCAACATACGTATAAAATAATAGGTAATGATCTTGATATTCACTTAACTAGTTTATGTAGTTATTCTGTAGTAATTATAATTAATCACAACAACACATAAAAGAACCTTTTTTTTTCTACTACGAACAAAATTCAAACAAACTTCCTTTAACTACGATTGTTTGTTTACAAAAGTAGTGAAATGAACGAACGGCGCCAAGTGACGAATGTGGACGCGCGCGGTAGATTTGAATCCCATTATCCTATACTGTACCTACATACAAAGGTCTCGGTTATGGCCCAGATCTGAGACAGAGTTCTCGGTAGAATTTGTAGCCGAGAATGCCGAGACCGAGATCTCGGTCGACCCTTACTATCAAGGAGGCTTTTAGGCAATATTCAATTACAAACTGGATCGTCATTTTATAACAAAGAAAAGATCATTACGGTCTGAAGTTAATACAAACAGCGATAATGCTGATATAAAGTAATTCATGCTTATTTAAACTCTCTTATTATTGTACTAGAGCAGCCCCATGAGAAATTTGGTGTCCAGATAACCGAGAATCATGGAACTTCATATTGAACATTCATTTTGAAAAATCATTGAAAATTATGAATTTTTTATTTATTTTCATAACTTCTAATGACTTTTTAAAGGGGTGTTGAAACGCCACTTTGTTGAGTTGTCATGGAACTGGGATTAGTTATAATCTTATAATCTATCAGCTCTTGAAAGGGTTCCACGTCAACTCAGAATCATCAACACTTCTTTGAAAAGTTATTATATAAGTTATGAAAAAAGAAAAATGAAAAATAGCCCATAACCAACCTATGTATTATAATATACATAAATATAATTATGGCAATGGCACATGTTGTGCCGTATGTTTTATGAGTTGTTCTGTCACCATTGAAAGAATACAAAATAAATTCTTACGTTTTCTTAATTTTAAAATGGGTATTCCAGCAATTATGTTGTAAACAGACAGGAGGATTTTCACTGACTTAGTATTTAGGTATAGAATATTAAATAGTTTAGTTGATAGTTCAGAAGAGGGAAATAATTATACCAAGTTACTGAAGCAGTTCAGTTTAAGTACTTTATAATTTTTACTATTCATACGCAAAAGCCCCTTATAATTAAATTAATTAAAAAAGGGTTTAATAAATGGATATTGTTACTGTTGGATTGATAATATTGCATGTTAGCTAAAAGCGCAGACTCCTAAAAAATCACGAAATCCGACTTTACGTTTCCTGATTAACCCTAAAAAACTTAAACCAAAGAAATACCCTTTTCAAATATATAATTTGCCTATTGAAAATGTGTACAAAAGAAATCGTATAAAAATATATATCATATCGATGTATCGATTTATTAAAATCGGTACTAATTTTGTAATTAACTCTTAAATTCAAAGCAAATCCTAGTTCTAAGTTCTAGAGGTCATTAAACCAGTATTACAAACAGACACGTTACCAGTGTTAGAACCGGAATTTGTATATTGGCCAATATCCAATTGACTCACTGACTAATTAATATCAAACTAAACATGTCATCCAAGACAAGTACCTAACCCAATACTCGGAATTGTTGATTGAACAAATCACAACTTGACTCATCGTCAGGAAATTAATTGACTCTGAAATTTGGAGGAAAATTTTTTAAAAATGTTGGGATTTTATTTTAATTTGGATTTTAATCGGATTTTTAAAATATTTTTTACAGGCTTATCTAATACCTCTATTTGGTTGTTTTCACATGCTGAAATTTGTGTTTTTGGTCAAAAACGTAGTTTAGCAGTGTTTTTATATACTTCAGCGGCGTTTTTTAGCAGTGTACTTCAACGGTGTTTTTTGGCAGTGTTTTTTTGTCAGCAGTGTTTTTTTACGAATGTCTACTACGTCAAACATGTTGAATATTTGGTCTATTTTTTTAACATAAGCTCCACACGGAAGACCCCGAAAAATAATTTACTTCTGGGCCTGTGTCATCTTGGGAATGCTGAGTGGAGGGTGGAGGGAAAGGAAGGAGAGGAAGTTCTGGGAAGGAAAAGGGTATGAGGGGTGGGTTAGAATCTGAGGGTCAGTGTGTCCAGGGGTGACGGACGTATGAATCTATCCCTCCCACTGCAGTGCAAGCCGATGTTCCAAGAGAGTCCTGAGAGGTCATGGCCACAACCAGTCTCTCCGGATCTAGCCTGCCACTCAACCTAACATAGTCACGTAACCTACGGCAGAGGTGTTGGTAATCCAACAAATGGTTTCCGGGGTGGCAGTATTCATACCCACCTCAAAAATTGTAAAATTGGTCTGTGTCAGTCATTCCATATTTTTTACGTATGAGGTACCTTTAAGATGGTTTTCTGCATGTTTTTCGTATGGTCGATAGTTGCTATAACGTAGTACACATATCTAAATGTTACCTAAACTAACAGAATATCGTACACAACTAACCCAGACAGAATTATAATTAGGTTTCCTAATACATAATAGTAGATATATTTATACACACCTTAAAGTCGTGGTAGTTTTCTGAGCTCACGGCCCATGTCTCATTCTGCAAGACCTTGTTGGACACCTGGAACTCCTTAGTGCTCGAGAAAGCGTGGAAGATGACGTTGCGAGATCTGATTAAGAAAAAACAAGTTATAATATTGATAAATAATATGCAATACATAAAGCAGATACACCAACTTATGCACTCGCATACGTCTTCCCAGTGGATTATAATCGATTCATGCCTAGAACCGAGACTTTGCTTTTTTGGGTGCTGACAACTTATTTGTAACTCGAAACTACGAACTACTAACTCTAAATTTCTGTTGGGAAATTTAGGACAACTTTATTGTCAACACAGACGACGAGCGATGCATAAATCGTCATAAAAAATGAGAACAACATGGTATTTTGAAATAACATAAAAAAAATCAGAGCTTGAAACTCCATAATGAAAAATATTAATCAATAATACAAAACGAAATCAAAGATTCACGCAGATGCGGAAGTTTGTTTGGACAATTTAAATATTGTTTCAATAAGTAACACAAAGTATTTACCCGTCACGAAGTTTGTTGGACAGAGCTACTCCGAACACTCCATCAGTCCACTGGAAGGTTACCGGGCCGACTTTATACTGTCCAGCCAAGGGATCGAAGTGGAAGAAGTGATGCCTCACCCTCCAGGACTTGTCTTGCTTCAGGCTGTAGACCACCAGGCCGTATCCTCCGAGGTCGGGGACGTATGCGAAGGCGTCATCACAAGTATCAGCGTCCACAACCTGGAATTATTATTGACACATTTGGAATCTGGACATTAAATGGTGAGATGCTGATTCGCATAAGCTGCTATAGTCTCTTTATCTAAATTTTAGAAATTATATTTAGGTCTGGCAAAATGTTTAGAAATTAAACCAAAAAGTCTACGATTCAAAATCTGGCCATTTAGTAAGCCGGAAGATGTCGATTTGATATGGCGCTAGAATTTCTTTGTTTAAAAGATGCACTTCTTACAAATTATTAGAAATGAATTCTTATCATGAACATTTGACTGATCCTAGGAAATATTTTTAAAAAATTTCACTGTTGTTGACTGCAATGCTGGCCAAAACGTTGGAAGAGGCTAGTAGTCTTAGGTTGGTAAGTTTAACACTCCAAATAAACACAAATTAAACACTATTGACCCTGAGAATCATAAAATCATATGCAGAGAATGCATAATATTTTCTATCTGATTTTTACCATGGTCGCAAAGTTGTAATGTTGTCGTGAAGCATTGAATTATGGCATAGATAATGTAAAGATTGTAATGTTGTACAATTATTGTGAATTGTACCGATGGTACTACTTACAACATTGGCGAGGAAGGAGTTGTGTTCCACATCTTCATCCTTGAAGAAGTACCTTCTGATGAGCTTGTCGGTCTTCAGATCGAAGATGACCAAAGAAGGCTTGGCGATTTGCTTAGGGGCACCTAAAAACAGGATAATATTAATATTTTAATTCAAAATAATACCCATGAAAATTTCATAATCTTTTATTTCAGTTGTACGCTGTAATCTCCACGTCGATTTTCACAAACAATATATTATTCAAACGCCACTTATTCACAAAGCGATCATATCATAGTCCTCCAAAATTACTAGAGTAAAAATTTAGCAGGAATTTGTAAAATTGACAGTTTTACAAATCTTGTAAATTTCTTATAAAAGTATTACGATAAATAAATAAAATAAATCTGAAATTCAATCGAAGATTGAATCGCACAAAAACGAAAATAAAATTTTGCTACCCTATGAAAACGTTTTTCTGGAGTGGGGAATGTTTTTGCCGTAAGTGGCCATTTGGATGTTTGTAGGACCATCCGCGGGCCGCAGATAGATTTTTTTTAGCAAAGGGGCATCGTTATATTCGGAACACAAAACTGGTTTTAAACTAAAGAACAACTATGTATGCTAGTACCCAGCATACATTTATTGTTGTATGCGCGACAAGCAAACAAGCAAACGTTCTTTCTCCGAATTGTGCAGCAAATGTGTGTGAAACGAGAAAAATAGACTTAATATTTTAATAATTTTTACTCGGAACACAATATTTTCCTTGGAAATGCGTGAACAGGTGAATATGCAATTGGAATATTATCTGTGCATTCTGAACTTAATTTTTATTTTTTTTTTGCATTAACTCCACACAGGAGGCCCTGAGGAAAATGATTTCCCTCAGGGCCTATGTCATCTGGGATGCTGTGTGGAGACTGGTTTTAACTTTAGAATTAATCTAAATTGAATCTGTCCACCAGTCCAACAGCATAAATTAATAATCGCAGTTTTCATTTTGCAACATATTATTTGTGGTCCGCCACTAGATTTTTGTAATTATGCACGGAACACGAAGATGGCTTTATATTTATTCAACAATCTTTAAAATATATCTGAAATACCGTGAAAGAAAACCATTCTCGAGTTCTGAACGAATTTTTTGCGTTTTTTTCAGCAGACCTGCCGTATCAAAAATGCTCGTGGACCCCCAAAATTGCCGCGGTTTTCCCACCACTGGCATAATAGCTAACATTTCTGAATGGAATGAGAGTTTGGTCAATTTGTTATTAATTACCCAAAATGTTAGCCAGTCCAGTATCCATAACCCAGAGCCTGTCGCACTGGTCTGTCCACAGCCTGAATACCGACACAATGGTAGCATTATCTTTCAATCCTTCTGAAGAGGTCTCTGCCTTGGCAGCGTGCTCCCTCCCCTTGGCGGTAGCCTCTCCCACTGCGCTGTCATCATCCGAGGGGATGAAGTTGGCCTCCCACGAGGGGTAGGGTTTCATAGCGGAGGTCTTTTCCGATCCGATGGTCACGTAGTTGAGCGAGGAGGCTACTCCTCCCTTCCACCTGGGGATGGTGATGAACAGCTTGTCCTTCCAGGCGGCCAGGCCCACGGGCAGGTTGTTCTTCGGGATGTAGGCTTCGGTCTTGATGGCGTTGGCTTTGAAGTCCTCGCTGGGCCACTCGTAGGTCATCTCCTTCCAGGCGAACTCTTCCTTCAGATCAGCTCCCAGGGAGGCTGATACCAGCGCCAGGGCGCACGGTACTAGGAAACGCAACATTCTGTAAAAAAAAAAAACAAAATTTATCAGTCAAGGCAGTGTATTATCAACGAAAAAATTTCGAACCGAAAAAGGAAAAGATAATTGAAAAATCTTAAAATAAATTTGTGGCCTTGTTCATAATAAATTGTTTTAATTTAATTTAATAAATTCTTGTTTTGGGAACAGAGAATGATGGTGTTTGTGTTGGTAAGATGAGACTCACAGTTGAACCCAAACTTTTAGAATTATTAGATTATTATTATTTCCTTCAAAATGCGTGGGAGATGAATACGCAACTGGAATTGTATCTGTGCATTCTGAACATAAAACTGGTTTTAACTTAAACCTGAAGACGAGTCCACCAGCGCAAATTAATTGCAGTTTTTCATTTTGCAATACCGTTTGTAGAATTATAATTAATTCGGTCATTGTGCAACACTTCGCAATTAACAGAACAATGAACAGAATTGACATCAGCATTGACACCAATGCTAATGTCAATTTATTAAATAGAGTGGCTCTTTTTTCTTTATGAGGTAACGATACACATTGCTAATATTGTCTATCGCTATATCTTTTCATCTATTTTGTGAATAACCTTATTTATTAGGTACTTAGATCCTTAACCTTCAACTATTAGATAAATAAACAGCAGTAAACCTGTAAGGTCCATTACATTAGAAAATTACATAATTAGGTAAGCGTAATTTTTATTCAGTCAATTATGTTATTTTTTTATTAGAACAATTGAATATTTCCGAATTTGATTTTTTACATTAAATATAATACGAGTATATGGTTATAATTAATTATTATTTTAGCAACTACTGACAAATCTTATGATTTCGGAGGAAGTTTTTGTTTTTGTTTTTATTTTTTTTATTATTTATTATAAGAGAAAATGAGAAACATACTTTTTTGCACTACTTTTGTCTCCTTGCAGTTACAGCACTAACTAAAATATTGTTAAATAAAGGCACCGAGTTGGGAAGTTAATTGACGACCTTTAACGGTGAGTAAACCTCAATTTTTCACAAGGAAACCTCGTTTTATCAGTGTTAAATATATGAATATAATCGATGTTATCCTTTACCACAATATAGTAATTAGTCGTTTCCATAAATTACCATTGTTAAGTAAAATTCCGCAAGGTTAATTGAAAAGCGATTCGAGGTTACAATTACTACAAGTCGCGGATTTCTGTACACAAGAGATTGTAGCAAATGTTACATTTTCTAGAATAGTATTTGAATGTCAACAATGAGTTGACAAATAAATAGAAGTGGTAAGATAGCGTGGTTGTGGGTTGTGGATTTGATTACCACAATAAGCGGAGTAAATATCGATGGCCTAAGATTAAAGCCAATGTATTATATCTCCATAAACATTATTTCGAGATAAACGAAGATTATATTGAAAGAATGAAATAGGTTTTAACTAGTTGAAATAAATTATCAAAATATATTTGTTATAGAGAGAGTTAGAGATGCCAGTTTTTGTGCTCTCCAATAGTCTAAATCAGCGGTCGGCAACACGCGGCCCGCGGACGTCCTACTTGCGGCCCATGAATGTTTTGTAAATAAGTTAAAAATATCAAAAAAAATAAAAATAAATCTCTATTTATTAAGCCACACACCATAATGGTTAAGCCGGCTAAAAATAAATGCATTAATTAATGAGTAAGCTTGCCTCTTATAGCTCATTTACACTGTCGTGCGATTGGCTCAAAAGCTCTTTCTATGAAATCAATGATCTTGTTAAATGTTTTGGCAGCTTGCCATCTGATTTTGAAGAATTGAAAAGGATTGCTCAGCAGTTCATTACAATTTTTGGTCGCACTTATTTATGCGAACAAACTTTTTCAATTGTCAAGTATAGAAAAAATAAATATGCTTCTCGTCTCACAGATGAGCATTTGAGAGCCATTCTACGAATTGCAACTACAAATATGACAGCTAACACACAAGAAATAGCCTCCCAAATGCAACCTCAGACATCACGCTGAAATTTGTATAAAATTAGTTACCTTTTTAGTTACTTTGTAGTTTTCATTAAATTTCTGAATGATTTACGGTGGTTATTTTTCTTGCTATAAAGCCCTAGTATCTAAACATAATGTAAGTATTACGTGTACGAATTAAATTCCGCACGTTTTAACAATTTTTAATGGCATTTTTATTTTTTCTATGGGATATGACCAATTATACGTATGTATATTTGGCTTCTAGGGTTAAAATCACAAGTGCGGCCGGCCTTTAGTTTAATTTGCCAACTTGTGGCCCTTTCCTGCCAAAAGATTGCCGACCCCTGGTCTGAATCAGAACTCATCTTCGCCAAAAACGGAGATGCAATGTATTTGCTTTAAGTGTTCGATATTTTATATTATTTTTTACTTAACCCTGACGAATTTTATTAACTGACTAATTCTAACTAACGAAGCAATTAGGGATGGGCCCATGAAGTAGGTACCTACCTACCCAAATATAACGAAAAAATGTTTGAACAAGTAATTAGGCAATTCACTTCTCGACCCTCGAAAAGACAATTGTTCCTGTGTTGATTACATGCCAAATGTTCAATGAGAATTTATTTTCTCACACAATCGACTCCAGATACTAATATCTACAGCCTGTATTTCGGGCGAATATGTACAGCTCATTATGTTGAACTAATATCTACGAACTTCAGAGTGTTGTCTAATATCTACAGAGCTAAGGTCGGACGAATATCTATGACGGTCCCAGTGTTGGCTAATATCTACAGAGCGTAGGTTGAACTAATATCTGCAGAGCGTAGGTTGGACTAATCAGCCAAATGTGTCCAATAGTCCGATATTAGGGATTTTTACATACATACTTACATAAATTAAGTTTTTTAAACTGCATACGCAATATTACGTTATTCCAATATGCTATACATAATTGCAAATCCAACCTCTGTGCTGTAGATATTCGTCAACACTTTGGTTCTCATAGATATTAGTCAGCAGTTTGAGTTGTAGATGTTCGTCAACACTTTGGTTCTCATAGATATTAGTCAACAGTTTGAGCTGTAGATATTCGTCAACACTTTGGTTCTCATAGATATTAGTTCGATTTTTTCAGTTTTCGGAATTCCTGTAGATATTAGTAGACGCCTCCACACAATCCCCTTCCTGTACCGATATATAAAGTATTTCCTGTGTCATTTCACAAATCGCTTTTTAAACGCAATAAGCAAAGTGGCCTAGTATGGTAGCAAAAAAAGCAAAAATCTGTAACAAATAAAATATTAAGAAGTAAAAAATAAAAAAAGTATCAACTATCAAATTTGATTGGCACCAACTAGCAATATATAAATTTCACAATATTACCTTCCCGATTTTTTTTATACATGAACTCCACCCAGGAGGCCCTGAGGAAAATAATCTCCCTCGGGGCCCATGTCATCTTAGGGAATGTGTGTAGAGGTTTTTTTAAGGAAAGGAAGGAGAGGAAGTTCTGGGAAGGAAATATGAGGGGTGGGTAGTGGGGAATCTGGGGGTCAGTGTGTCCAGAAGCGAAGGACGTATGAATCAATCCCTCAAATCGCGGTTCAAGGCAATGGGTCGAGAGATTCCGGCTGGAGAGGATAAAAAAGACCTCAGAATCACTTGAGTGACCTATGACAGATGTGTTGGCTATCCAATAAATGGTTCCCGGGGTGGCGGGAACAAATTGCCTCCCAAATTGCGTTATCAATAGCGTGTCATAACTTTTTATCGATTTTTTCCAGAAGATAATTGCTATCTTTTGCCAATTTTACAGCACTAAGGCCTCCGTTCATGGAGATACTTAAAAACTTGTATTTGTGACGCAACCACAAGACATAATACTTTTTAATGCTGTTCTCCGTACACGGCGCTATCCGAAATATACTGAACTTGATCGTTTTTCACGCGCAGCCGTGGAATTAACACGATGTCAAGCAATGTCGAATGACTTTTTTTCCAACATCAATCCATGCCTTCTCCACTAAATCCTTTCTTACATATTCTGGTATAGTAGTTCTGTTAACACGCATTTTTTTCCACTTCCAGAACAAATCTAACATTACTTCCATGTTCCGACGCCATTTCTGTCAAACGTCAAACGTGTAAGTATCGTGATACTGATTGGAAACCGACAGACGTCGCGTAGCGCCGTATACGGGCACCAGCAAAATCGTACGGGGGGTACATACGATCGGCGCATATGATACACTCACGAGGATCGAGTAGCTTGTAAGTAGAGTCATGTACGGAGGCACTAAGAACCTTCCGAAATAAAAAAAGTGCATACTAATACAGGGGCATACCTTATATTTTAGTACGCACATAATAGATAAATCGCCATTTGTTATAATACTATCAAAAGAAAAACGTTACAACGACAAAGAATTACGTTATTACTTATTACTTTTATTCTGGAAAATAAATAAAATAAAGAGTATGACGATTTTATGAATGTACTATTTTTGTCCCAATGAAAATTCATGAATCATGACTTACCAATCAGGGTACCTAGCATGGTCGATCGATATAAGTTTTATCGAAAATGTCGGTAACTTGTAATCGCTCCTGAGCACGACTGCAGGCCGCTAACGAACAAATAACAGTTCACAACGACTAAGGGTTCCTAATTTATTTGACGTGAACTATTATTTGTTCGTTAGCGGCCTGCAGTCGTGCTCAGGAGCGATTACAAGTTACCGACATTTTCGATAAAACTTATATCGATCGACTATGCTAGGTACCCAGGTACTTCGTTTAAAACGTAAGAAGGTTGACAAGTGGAAGTTTATTTTTTATTGCATGTACATATTTTTTATTGAATGTACATATTTTTTATTGCATATACATATTTTTTTATTGAATGTACATATTTTTTATTGCATGTACATATTTTTTATTGCATGTACATATTTTTTTATTGCATGTACATATTGAGAGCCTTGAAGGAGTAACCATCTGTTACTTATTCCAGGGCGGGTAAGAGGTGGATAACCTCCACTGCATGTACATATTTTTTATTGGATGTACATATTTTTTTATTGCATGTACATATTTTTTATTGCATGTGTTTAAAAAGCGAAGGTTACTGACATCTAGCGTAGCATTTTGTAGCTTGCCTTTTTTAATTACAGATTACATGCTTGCAACATAAGATTTCACTGATTAATGATAGTCGATAAAGCAGATTTCTGTATATCCCCATACCATTGACGAGCTGACATAGGTAGCTTGTTGTTTTGGTTGTGTTAGGAATTATGTTATAAATAATAGGCGTTTTAGGTAAAAAGCCTCTCTTATCTCTCTGATCCCTTGGAAAACAGCTAGAATTAACCCGCAAGTGGTCAAGTGACCAAATTCAGTGTTTGTCGGGCCGGTAAAAATTATTGTAACATGTGCTAAAGTGAATAAATAAGTTGAAATTCGCCATTGAAGGAAGATTGTTTTCATTGAAGTTCTTCTGCCACCAAAAAATCATTCTCTAACAGCATGTACATATTTATTATTGCATGTACATATTTTTTATTGCATGTACATATTTTTTAACGTGCTTAGCACAAAAGCACGTAGGTATTTCGTATGTTTTGTCTAAGGTAAATACGAGCCCGAAAAAAGAGGTGAAAATGCAATGCTTGAAAAAGTTGAAGGAAGCTTCAATGCCAAACCATAATACCTAAGTAGCAAAAACAAAATTCAACGTTATGAAGCCATTAAAATTACAGAAAATTCTACGAAGTATAATAAAATCTGTGCAAGCCCTTCCACGATTTCCACGTAATCTTATAATATTGCGACATGCAACTGAAATTTAGGCATTTCGAATGATTGGCCAAAACACATGTCGTGCCTATTATATGTAACAATTATTATAAATTGATCAATAACGCAAATTTTTACTGTACGTTAAATTATTACTGTAACGCTGTCCTTTTGTTTTTCCTGTTAAGCACTTGCATACTGCTTACTAACAACGTATGCATGGACACTGGAGGTCTAGATTCGTTCAAAATAAATAAATGTAGCTTCGTTTAATCAAAAAAATTAGAATCTTGCGAGAGCCTTGAAGGAGTAACCATCAGTTACTTATACCAGGGCGGGTAAGAGGTGGATTACCTCCACTGTAACGCTGTCCGAAACGTTGGCTAAAGGAGGAGGTAGCACAACACGGCATAACACCCCAAAAATAACGCAAATCTTCCGTTTATTGACTCGCCAACAACATTTTTTTTCTTTTAAAAATACATTTACATATTTAAGTTATTTATTACATAGTAACAATATGAAATGTTAAGATTTTTTTAACATATATGTTAAAAAATATATATCGTAACGCTTTGTATCGGTGTGCTCAGTTTTGTATCGGTGTCTCAATCCAATATTGTTTTTTTCAGCCTTTCTTGAAAGATTTGGGTTTGTTTATGGACAAAACTATTTATTTATATTCATATTAAATATGTACGGGCGCAAACAATTAATTCAGCTTAATATTTTAAAGCATAGCGTGCAAAAAGTATTTAAAACCTAAAGTGAATGCTTAATAATCTTAATCATTACAAAAACTCTTACGAAACTGTCAAAAATGTCACAATTTGAGAATGACGTTTTGCAAACCGTCGATTGTTCAATCAAAATTTAATTTTCGAATCAATTCTCTAAATGATTGAATTTACTTAAAGTACTCACCTACGCCTACGATATATATATATATATATTTTTTTTTTTAATGGCTCTTCACCCCAAAAGAGTGTTCTGGCCAATGCCTACGATATTAACCTAAATCGAAAACTTTGAATCTAAACAAGAATTATTAGTATTTTAAATAAGTACCAACGTTAGGTACCAAATTTGATTGATTGTTCTTATAATATGTATAGAAATATAAATGTTTGTAACATATGAAAAATTAAAATTTGTATAAAAAAATTGCAAAAGATGGCACGCGAGCTTTTTGAAAACTGAATGTGCCGGGACTGAATATATGGAATGCGGGAGAGGGGAGGGGAAAGCAGGAGGCTGGTTGGCGGGAGAGGGGAGCGGGCGAAGGGTGAGGGAAGGCGGGGATGTTGGAGGAGGAACGCATGAGGGGAAAGGGACATGGGACGAATGGGAAAGGACACGCAGGGAGAAACAATTTCTAAACTCGCTAGATCATTATATTTTACAGACGGATACCTATTTAATCGATTCAGAAATGTAACTATTAGCCAAATGTTTAGACCAATACCAATCCAATGGAGTTTTGGTTTGTTTGGTGGACAAATGAACAGAAATTGAGTATATTTAAACGTAACTAATGGAGGCTGCATTCAAAAGGCGGAAACTAGCGCCCATTGTTTTCAAGGCTTTTTTGGTTCTATTCTCACCAACTTTACAGCAAATAATGTCACGTTGTACTCGCTGTGTTAATGAATGCACTGCAGAGTTATGTACCCCTTCTAGAATATGCATCGTGTTCCTATAATCGTAAAAATACATTTGATATTACTTTATTACGTGAAAGGTGAACTGGAATATTTTTTTTTAATTCGCATTAATTGGTTATTATTTCAGGTTTTCATAACTTGCCTCGCTTGACAAGCCTGTGTGTTGAGACACGTCTTTTGATATTAGCTCTGTAAGTGGCTTCTACATGGCCTGTTTTTTTTGGTGACCGGACAACTCTGATTGAATGAATTCAACACCTTCTTTGAAAAGTCATTAAAAGTGATGAAAAACATACATAAAAAATTGGTTAAATAGGTTACGTTGGGTTAGGTTACGGGCTATTTTTTAATTTTCTTTTCATAGCTGACTTTTCTAAGAGGTGTTCAGTTGAGTTGATTCTGAGTTGTCATGGAACCGTTTTTTTAAACAGTGCTTTTTCTTCTAAATGCAATCTAAAATATTTATTTTTATCAAGTTTATTTTTTTGTAGAACTCCATTTCATTTTTTTTATTTCTTTTACATATACAATAATACTATTATTTCCTTTATAAAAACAGCTTATTTTAAACAAGTTCTGCCGTGTAATTATTATTACGCATGACAGCTGTTTCGCCTTTTGAAGGCATTATCAAACTGTGGTTTAAACCACTTACAGACAATACATTTTTAGATAGGTACCGGTCCTTAACCATTAGATTCAAAGAACACATGCGATCGTTTAAAAATAATAATCAAATACCGCCACAATTTGCAAAACATCCCCTGGATAAAAAAAATTTATTCACTTAGTGATAATAATAAGCCAACTCCGTTACACATACAAAATAAAGGCCGTAAACTCAATCTTTCAGAGTAGTTGGAAATTAATAAAAATTCTGATAATCCGAAAGATAGTTTGATAAATGAACAAAAAAATATCTATAATTTGCTCGCCACTCATAGATATATTTAAACCAATGTCAAATAACAAAGATCGTAATAATTCTTAATTATGCTGAAAAAAGAAACCGCTAAGTCATCATTTGGAGGTTCCATGCCAACTCAGAATGAAACCAACTCAGAACCACCTCAGAAAGGTAAAAGCTATGAAAAAATATTTTTAAAATAGCCGGTAACCCTAACCAAACTTAACCTATTTAACCAATTTTTTAAAAATATTTTTTTATCATCCCTCTTAATGACCTTTCTGATGTGGTTCTGAGTTGGCCGGTCACCCATTTGGAAATAACTGACTTAAAGACTAACGACTTTCAGTCAAATTTAAACAGCTCAGTGCTCAGTGCCGACGTAGCTCAGTAGACAGAGCATTTGACCGGAAATCAGAAGGACGCGGGTTCGAGTCCCGTCGGCGGCATGTATCTTTTCTCGGGAGATTTTTTCAATTCTGATGAGCGTTTCAGGCTAATGATTGTTACCCTTTGTGCTGTGCATAAAAATCTTGTCTTAAACATTAGTTTATCAATTTAAAAGTAATAATTATTAACTCGTGATAATAATTATATAGCAGAACTTGTTCATAATAAACTATTTTTATAAATATAATAATATTGCAGAATGAAAGAAATAAAGCTGTCTAAAATAAACATTTAGGTTCACAAATCACTGGAGATTAAAATTAAGTATCGGCTGTCGTCTAATTGCCTATGCTTCAAAACATCTGATATATAAAAACAAATAATATATCAAATAAGATAACACTAATAATCTAAACGAAAATATGTAAGAGAACAAGACACAGAAAAAAAAAAATAAAACGGTCGCAACTCGCAACTGGGACTCGAACCCAGAACAGTCTTTCCGGAACAAACTCCTTATCAATTAGACCACTGCCACCTCTTATTAAAACGTCATATTTATTATTATAGATATGTATTATTTCAAATTTTAGAATTATCAATACTATTGATGTATACGATTTTTTCTTTGTTTACTGTTAATTATCTATTAATTTTAAAAAAAGTTATATATTGTTTAACCTTAAATAAAAATTGTTGCCTACATTCGTTGTCTCCGCCTTTATAACACGAGCTTTGCTAAAAAAAAGGTGTAAGACATATTAAATAATATATATTTTTTTAGAAAAAACTTTACAGAATACATAATAACATGAAATTTTTGTAACATTTATTATAATTTTATATAATTTTTTTCCTTATCATTGTCAATATTTTTCAATGGAAACTGGTGTTCTAAGAACTGGTTTGTAACCTAGATAGTGTCTCGGATAAATATATCCGATTTTATTTATATCGGTAAGACTAGAGGTTCTCTGTTCGAGTCCCAATTGCGACCGTTTTCTTTTTATATTTCTGTATCTCGTTCTCTTTCATATTTTCGTTCAGATTATTAGTGTTATCTTCTTCTGCAATAATATATTACATTGATGGAATAACCTTCAAAAGTTATAAAAAGAGAATTGTTCTAATAAAAATTAAACTTATTTAAATTAAAAATTAACGATGCAAAGTGACTTCCTCATAGTCAGACTACACAGATATAAGATTTATAAGCACACCGGGTGAATTACTCGTTGCACGATTTAACTCTGTCGAAATAATTTGACAAATTATCGGTTACACGATTACAACAAAATGTACATTATTATAGAATGTACCTGGTTCTTACATTATGATAATTGCTTCTGCACAGTTTCACATTTCGAAAATTAGCATACCTACTCTACCTATAAGCTTAGTTTTTTAAGCTTAACTACCGGGAAGATAAAAAAACATTATAAAACCAAATAACCGAGCTACGAACCAAATCCAACGACGTCTTAACCAAATTAGGGGGTATTAATAATTCATTTTCCATAAATTATTAATAGGTAGTTGCACAATTGTATAAATACGAATAATTATTATGAAATCTTTCAAGAAATAAACGAGGTTCAACAGTGAGCATGAAAACTGAATCTTATACATTTCGTTAGCTCATTTCGAATGGGACTTCACTTGAAAAAAAAATTATCCAATACATAGGTATATAAAATAATGAAAAGTGTATAAAAAAATCAGAGTGTGTAAATCACACGCGGTAGAAAAGAAACTAGAAAGTAATTAGATGTCGCTTTCTTTTCTTTTGCCTGTTTATTTTAAATTGGTTTGAAGATTGGATATTGATTTCAATTTTTTTTTTTGGATTTCGTAGGATTAAACCTCTGTTCGCTTTCTCTGGCCGCTGAGACTTGTCAAGCGCCTTGCCCGGTGTGCTTTCGAAGGCCCGTGCCGAAGCACGAACTTACCGCATTATATTAGAACCGAGGAACCGCCAAATAATAAATTTGGGACGCATTTCCGTTTCATCCAAATTAAAAATTACTAACGGGACTAAAGAAGTTTCACTAAAAAAAAAAAAATTCACTTAAAAATAATAAATGCATGAAAAAAAAACTACAAAGGCAACGCTTATGCGTGTGTATTATTTTTTTTGGGTAAAGTTCGGTTTATGGGCCAAATTCCTAAAAAATAAAACTAGTTATTTTTATACTAATTTGGGGTCGGGGAATCCGAATCTGAAAGAATTAGGCGGCGGCAAGCAATATTAACTGAATTACAGGACTTTAAAAATTTTTATACACATACAGGAAAATAGCCATTTTGGAAGCATTTTGATTCCTAGAAAATCAAACTAGTTATTTTTATACTAACTATGGGCCGGGGAATCCGAATCTGAAAGAATTAGGCGGCGGCAAGCAATATTAACTTAATTAGACGACTTAAAAATTTTCTATACACACACACATGAAAATAATCATTCCGGAAGTATTTTGACACATGTAGTACAAAGATCATAGAAAAACACGATAACATAGATGTTTTTACCACACAAAATTAAGTGTTGCCATTAAGCAGTAATATTTATAACGTAAAATAACATGCTTATATTTTAAGTACTTATTTTTTATAATTGATTCTCAAATATTTTAGGGAGGTACACCAACTAGTATTGTGGAGTTTTTATGCCTTGACGCGAGTAGGCGTTATAAAGGGGCACGTTCTTTTGTATCACAAACCATGTTACATAAACCCGGCGTAGCTGCTAAACTACTTGAAAACAGGGATGTTTTTTTGCCGTGACGCGAGCAGGCGGTATAAAGGGGCACAAACCATGTTACACAAACCTAGCGTAGCCGCTAAACTACTCGAAAACAGGGATGTTTTTTTGCCGTGACGCGAGCAGGCGGTATAAAGGGGCACAAACCATGTTACACAAACCTAGCGTTAGGTTAGGGACGCGAGCAGGCGGTATAAAGGGGCACAAACCATGTTACACAAACCTAGCGTAGCCGCTAAACTACTTGAAAACAGGGATGTTTTTTTGCCGTGACGCGAGCAGGCGGTATAAAGGGGCACAAACCATGTTACACAAACCTAGCGTAGCCGCTAAACTACTTGAAAACAGGGATGTTTTTTTGCCGTGACGCGAGCAGGCGGTATAAAGGGGCACAAACCATGTTACACAAACCTAGCGTAGCCGCTAAACTACTTGAAAACAGGGATGTTTTTTTGCCGTGACGCGAGCAGGCGGTATAAAGGGGCACAAACCATGTTACACAAACCTAGCGTTAGGTTAGGTTAGGTTAGGGACGCGAGCAGGCGGTATAAAGGGGCACAAACCATGTTACACAAACCTAACGTTAGGTTAGGTTAGGTTACGCATTTTTAAGACTACGAATTTTCATACTTTTGGTTTAAGAATACGCCGTTGAGATAGTCGTAATTCATCAGGTTAATGTGTTATGTGAAGAATTATCGTGTCGGAAATTATTGATATAGAGATAAATATTTTTGAGAGCTGGTAACACTGCCGGCACATGTTTTTGTATATTTCTTGTTTTTCTATGATCTTTGTACTGCGTGTGTCAAAATACTTCCGAAATGATTATTTTCATGTGTGTTTGTATAGAAAATTTTAACGTCGTTTAATTCAGTTAATATTGCTTGCCGCCGCCTAATTCTTTCAGATTCGGATTCCCCGGCCCATAGTTAGTATAAAAATAACTAGTTTGATTTTCTAGGAATCAAAATGCTTCCAAAATGGCTATTTTCCTGTATGTGTATAAAAATTTTTAAAGTCCTGTAATTCAGTTAATATTGCTTGCCGCCGCCTAATTCTTTCAGATTCGGATTCCCCGGCCCATAGTTAGTATAAAAATAACTAGTTTGATTTTCTAGGAATCAAAATGCTTCCAAAATGGCTATTTTCCTGTATGTGTATAAAAATTTTTAAAGTCCTGTAATTCAGTTAATATTGCTTGCCGCCGCCTAATTCTTTCAGATTCGGATTCCCCGACCCCAAATTAGTATAAAAATAACTAGTTTTATTTTTTAGGAATTTCGCCCATAAACCGAACTTAAGCCTTTTTTTTAATCGTATTTCTATGGTTAAGTGGTTATTTAAGTATCAAATATAAATTACGTTATTTAAAAAGAGTAACTGAATAAATGCAATAAAAAAACAGTCTGCACTGTTATTATCGCATTTGTGAAAGTTTTGTAAGAATTGATGTTATAAAAAGTTACACTTAATTCAGAATTGTTTATATCAGGTACTAGCTGACCCGGCTACGCGTTGCTGTGGCTAATAACACACTTTGTAAAATCCAACCTTTGTAACCACCGCCGCGCCGTCTTTGAGTTCATCGCGAAGAGATCGTCAGTGCGGTTTGCACCTGAGGTACTTGTAGCTCGTCGCCCATTTGATTGACTTCGACGATCTATGTCAGCTCGTCTTTTCCTTTGCAAATTAAAACAGTAAATAAAGTTCTTACGCACTGACACTGACAAACTGATGATAGAAGATTTTAAATGGTAACAGAATGACAGGTAACGTTTGACAGCGACTGAAATATGACAATCGGAATTCTTTTTTTTTGCATTCCAATTCTAGATTACGTTGTGCTTCTGAAAGTAGGTAGAACAGTAGAACTGTTTATATGAGAAAATGAAATTTTTGTTTTTACTATCTTCCTCACAATTTTTTCATATTATCTCACCGTTTAAACCTTCCCTGGACTACGACAGTTATTTCAAAACCGAAATCACCTAAATCCGCCCAGCCGCTCTCGAGTTTTAGCGAGACAAACGAACAGAAGAATAATAAGATAAGAAGATATAATGTGTATAGTAAGCTATCCGTAAAAGATAGATATATATGCCTTCACGAACTTTTTTGTAGATCTATAAAAGAGGAATATCCCACCATTAATTGTTTTGTTATATCCCAAAAGGATTAGGCAGCGTTTTCGATGAAAGCTACCAGGCGGCTGGACTTTTTTCCGACACTTCAATTAACACAAATCCTTGACAAATTACATACCTAAACTTCCTCACTAAACACTCTATCTATTGGTGAAAACCGCATGAAAATCCGTTCAGTAGTTTTCGAGTTTATCGCGAACAGACAGACATGGTTCTAAATTTCAATTTTTCGTTATTTTATTGGTCTATGACATACATATCATTAACACTGACATTTATGAATTTTGTACAGACTGTTTATAACGCTAATAAATAAAAAAAATAAAAAAGTGCAATTAAAAGAAGAAAAAAATAGCACACTCTGAGGTACGAGGTGTCAAAGTTTGCAATGAGGATTTATCATAATCTATTTAGCAATTTCTGATTTTGAGCCTGAATCTTGTGTTAAGTTTTTTAATTGAACATATTTTAGAGGAAAATATTTAAATAGGACATATATTTATCATTTTAGAACACACCTAAACATGCAAATAGAACCATATGCAACCAGCTAGGGCATTATAATTCATTGCATAAGGTTCTAATTACATTGTCTATTAAAATACGATAAACTAAAATACTTTCGTTAATTCGACATTGAAAACTTTGAAATCTCTGAACATGGTAAAGAGAAGTTATAACCTTATTCAAATGACCGTTATGGAAATGACGATCTATAACGCGTAACAACGATCAACTGTCAGATACAACAAAATAGAGAGCGTAAGTGATGTTAGAACCTTGTAAAATAAGTTGAGCTTGATTTTAGAATTTCTTCATACAAGTATCTATGGAAATACAACACATATGTTTCTAAAAATTATTTTGATTATAGAAATGAGCAAAAGTAATGGTTTTGCATTCGGTGGTGTATGATATATATATGATATATATATATATATATATACATATACTCACACACCGCGCTCGTTCGGTAAAGTTCGGGATTCCGGAGTTTCACGAACGAGCACAGGGCAGTATCCGGAACAGCTGGCCGGCAACGATCAGATCTATTCAGAGAGCTCTAGTAAACAGTCGCTACCAAATATAATATTACTCTCGACCAATATAATTCACAATAAACTAGGTAGTGTAACACGGCATAATACCCCAAAAACCAATAACAAAAATATTTTTGGCCGTGAAAATCTAAAATCGTGTCTGACGGACCTCAATGGGGAGGAAGTTCACACAATGGTACGACGATTGGAGAATCTGAGGAAGCGAAGGAACCATTTATTGGGCAGCCTGGCTTTCCTCAAGAGATGTAAGGAGGAATCGATCGTACCAATACACATCCGAATAAAAAGACATAGCGCATCCCGGAAAACCGAGAGGGTATTTCAAAGAGCAGAAGCAGCACTACTAAGGGAAAGAATCCACAATGTGCGCAGCAAACTGGATGGAATATCTCGGGAACTTTTTGATTTACACATGCATCTGAGTGCAACTCTTGTGGAAAAAGATTGGAATAAAATTGATAACATGACTTACCAACAAGCGCAAAGATGTAAGCAATCAACAGATGCGAGACAAAAACAAAAGTTTGAGAGGCTCAACCAAGACGAAAAAGGCGTTTGAAAACAACTGGATCAAAACAAAGTTGTTATTAACATTTCGACCCTAGCGTTGAGCCCAGATGCAACCTCAGTGCTTGCTAAGGGGATGAACTACGCAATTGCCCCCAAAAAGATACCTGTGGAATCTATCGTATGTGGTGTAGAAACAGCACTACATACAATGATGAAAGTCCACAAAATGTCAACACAAGAGTCACAAGCAGAGAACATACGACATTGGAGGGGACCCACCACTTTCCCAACGGCGTTATAAGGAAACATATGGTTTCCTCCTTCACCGCACACGTCAAGACTCTACTTTTTTTTGAACGAAGCTACATTTATTTGAACGACTCTAGACCCTCCAATGTCCATGCATACGGGGTTAGTAAGCAGTATGCAAGTACTTACATTAACATTATACAAAAGATAAATAGAAGTAGCAGCCCGTGGAATAATTCTTCTGAAATAGGTAACATCAAAAAGAGATAATAGTGTTAGTAAAAGAAAAAGAAAAATAAAAATAACGGCTATGACCAGTCGAAGAAACCTTCTGTGAATAAAATAAGTAATGAGGAAAAAACAGTTATATGATTATGTTATAATGTAAGTAATTACTATAGTAGCGGAAATAAAATAAAATATATTTAAAAAAAGCCAGAGAAAGTATTCCATAGACCACCGGGCAGTCCCAATGAGAATGCGTATAGCTATCGGCCCAACCGCAGACGATGCTCGAAGTCCGCGTCCTTTAGAACATACGACAAGAGACTTGTCATATTTTGAAAAGGGCTGAAATACCCCACCCAAATATAACAAAGGGAGAGTTTGCGGCCCTAAAAGAATTGCACGCCAATGAGGATATCTTGGTTCTGCCAGCCGACAAAAGAAACGCGACTGTCGTGATTAATATGGTGGACTACATTAAAAAGATGGAAGACCTCTTGTGCGATGCCGGCACCTATAAGAAAATTAAAAACAATCCCACTGACAAAATTGACCTGAAGACAAGAGAGTTAGTAAAAGCTTCCAGTATCAGGAAAGAGGGTCGATCTGGGCTTTTTGTAAAAGCCTCCAGAATTCCTGCCCTGTACGGTCTTCCAAAAATTCATAAAAAGGATATCCCGATGATACCGATCGTCAGTGCTATTGGTGCACCGACGTACAAACTTTCTGAATACCTCTCAAGATTACTGCAGATGCAAACTGGGAAAACTGAATCTTGGATTAAGGATTCCACAGATCTGATCAGTAAGCTTAAGAAGGTTAAGATTGAGAAAGGAGATATTTTGGTCAGTTTTGACGTTGTGTCCCTTTTCACGAATGTGCCTCTGGAAGACTCAATGACAATGCTCAGAGAGATCTACGAGGAAGACATTTGTAAATTTTTTGAACACTGCATTAAAACGGGATATTTTGCATTTCAGGGTGAACTTTTTGAACAAGTGGAAGGAGTTGCGATGGGCATTCCGTTGTCGCCAGTACTCGCCAACTTCTTTATGGAGAAGTTTGAGAAAGTGGCACTCGACACAGCTTCGGCTGTTCCCAAAGTATGGTGGCGGTATGTCGACGATGTCTTCGCCATTTGGCCTCATGGAACAGAGAAACTGAACGAATTTCTGGACCATCTCAACTCACTCCACGTTAAAATTAAGTTCACAATGGAGCTGGAAAATGACTCTAAGATCCTACCTTTTCTAGATGTGGAGGTGATGCGAAAAGAAGATGGTTGTCTAGGACACACAGTGTATAGAAAACCAACTCATACAAATCGGTATTTACATGCTGATTCCCATCACCACCCAGCGCAGAAGAGAGGACTTATCCATACATTGGTGACCCGAGCGACCAGAATATGTGAAGAAACAAAAATCAGAACAGAACTTACAAAACTGACCGATGCACTGGAGCGTAACGGTTACCCAGTAAGCAAGGCCGTAGCCAGAAAAAAAATTCGGGGGGGGGGGGTTGTTAGGCGGAACAGTGATTATTAAAAGAAATTAAATGGTGTTACGTATCAATCTTATCATGTATTTTTATAATTACAAAATTAAATTTTAGCTTTCTTTGCAGCGAACAAATCAATTACCTTCTCGATGTCAATATCAATTGCGGAGGGGGGTTTTGTTTGGCGGAACAGTGATTATTAAAATAAATTAAATGGTGTAACGTATCAATCTTATCATGTATTTTTATAATTACACAATTAAATTTTAGTTTTCTTTGCAGCGAACAAATCAATTACCTTCTCGATGTCAATATCAATTTCGGGGGGGGATCAATCCCCCCTGATCCCCCCCTGGCTACGGCCTTGCCAGTAAGGCAGACAAGGCAAATCATAAGAGCCAAATCTGCACCAAACGAAGACAGAATTGAACAAGAGTCAAAGGGCTGCGCTTTCCTGTCTTACTGTTCACAATGTGACAGACAGAATTGCCAGACTATTAAAAAAAGAAAGCATCAAGACTGTCTTCGGAACCACGACAAAAATACGAGACTTTTTGAGGCCTGCAAAGACCAAGTTTCCTCTGGAAACAGATGGAGTATATAAACTCAGCTGTTCCGTATGTGATAAAGTCTATGTGGGCCAAACAGAGCGGACGATCTCCAAAAGGATATCGGAACACTTTCGAGCGTGTAAACTTGGCCACCCTGACAAATCGGCAATCGCCGAGCATTTAATTGAAACCGGCCATTACTTTGGATTTGTTGCTGAAGTCCTGGGAAGACCCAAAACTCATAGAGCATGCCTGATTACGGAGGCAATTGAAATTCACAAAAATCCTATAAATATTAATAGAGACGACGGAGCTAAACTCAATAGTTCTTGGTATCCGGTAATTGACGGTTACATCAAGGCTAAACGCAAAAAACATGTTGAAATATATTGTAGCGCCAGCTCGTAGAAGAATGGAGCTGGCGACACGGTATCGCTCCTAAGTAGATAAGTACAAACATCACCCCTAACTATTACACATCTGCCCTGATGATGGACACTGCAACGCTGTCCGAAACGTTGGCTAAAGAAGGAGGTAGCGTAACACGGCATAATACCCCAAAAACCAATAACAAAAATATTTTTGGCCGTGAAAATCTAAAATAGTATTTGCACGTTATGCTTTAAAATATTAAGGTAAATTAATTGTTTGCGCCCGTACATATTTAATATGAATAATAAATAAATAGTTTTGTCCATCAACAAACCCAAATCTTTCAAGAAAGGCTGGGAAAGGTTTTTACTATAAAGTTCTATATTTTTTCAAACGTAAAATGACTTCAAAAATACCCTTGATTATGTAGTTGAAAATATATGAAACGAATTTTATATAGTGTCGACTTTTTGTACTTATTCATTTATTTTTTCAGGTTCTCCATAAAACAGTTATACACCAAATTATTACGGAGAAGATTACAAAATTTAAGAGAAAAAAAAGTTCAAGGGGGCAGTTTCACTATGTTGAGATGTATGTCAAAAGATAGTTACTGAACTCTCTATAGGTAACATTGAAGATGTCGGTGCTCAATGCAGAATCGTTAAGCAGTTTAATGGCGCATTCTGAAAGGAAGAAGTTCCCGCTTTCGGAGCATAAAAAAGTGCGTGGTATCTCCCACTAGTATACGCGTTAGGGACATATAGGTTAATCTCCTTCAACGTAGATGGATTCAGTACAGTACCGGAGATCAGCTTAAAAAATGTTTCCGCAAAAATATTTTTCGTCGCGCTTCTAAGGTATTACAATCGAGCATTCCTGTTAAGAACAATGATGGATACAGGAATGGGTAGTATATTCCCTCATTTACAGGTAACGTATAAATCTTTTTTGTACTTAATCTATTTCTAGGACATGTTTTTATTCAGAGGGGGCCCAAATAATGGAGCTGTATTCCAGGATGCTGCGTACAAGTGCTTCATATGATCTTCGTGTTGCAATTCCATTAGTAAATGATCTTGTGTTACGAAGAACAAATCCGAGCATGTTGTTGGTGCGGCAGACAATTTCTGGTATGTGGGATTTGAAAGAGAGATTTGCTTCAAAAATCACGCCAAGGTCACGAATCTCGTTTTTGCGTGTTAGTATAATTTTATTAATGTGGTATGGGATAGGGATGTCGAAAGTGAAAAAAAATATCGATATATCGATGTATCGATATTTATTAAAATATCAATATCGACGTCGATATATCGAGGAAAAAATATCGATATATCGGTAAAATTTTCAAGAGATTTTGCGTTTTTAATATAATAGTGTATTTAGCTCAATATTATCAATAGTAATTTTTGTACACTATTTGCTTTTTTTAATGTACAAAAATATCAATAAAAATGAAGGTATTTTTTTTACGCACCAGATTTAAATGTCCGGGTTTAATTTTCCCCACAGGAAAAACTAAACCCTTTCACACACTTCCCAAATGATCATCTGGTCAATCCACGTTATGCAATTGCACTATATGTATTATAATTACAAAACAATACAAGAACAACATGTCAACCTACCAGAGACCAGATGGGAAAATAATTCACCGACTCCAGATATTTTCATATCAGAGGGTTCGGCTCTGTGGAATTCCTAATTGAACCTATAAATCCTACTGATCCCTCAATATAAATATTTAAAAAATCTTTTGTAATCCTACATGTATTTAAAATTATTATTATTACTATTACTATTCATTTTTATTACGTAATAATTACAAAAATATCAAAAACTTAAAAGCTGTCTTCTAATTTATATGTAAACTGAGATGCATACAAAGTTTGTATGCGTCTCAGTAACATTCTATTGGCGTATTAATCTGTCAAAAAGGACTTCGTGTTTGGAACAAGGTATATAGTCAATAATCATAGACAATTGGGAACCAACACATAGGACTTGCTTAGAAAAAAATGGCGAAAAATAGCATACATTTCTATGTATGTAGATACACACATGAGATAGTATTGGTGATCACAATAACTAATGCAAAGACAATAGATTTGTAAGCTATTAACAGTTAAAATTTCAACCGCCAGATGTCATGACCCAATACAGTTACTTTTTTCCGTTCGTTCCTAAACGGTTTTGGATTCTAGTGAAATTTAAAAATAAATTTAAAAAATATATATCGTTTTATATATTTACAATTTACGATATTGGATATTTTGTATCGATATATCGATATATCGGATCAAAATATATCGGCTAAAAATATCGATATTTTGAATTAAAAATATCGATATTTCGATATATCGATATTTTTTCAATAAGCCTAGTATGGGAATAGACATATGCGCTGGTGTACACAGTATAATACAGAAGCAGATTTTTCCTTGATGCATTTATATGAAAATATGTTTTATACTTTTGTTATTCGGCGGTACCTACGTCCTCTCTGCACATCCCTTCGGGGTCACTTTTTTATTTTTTGTGTAATTAGGCATACAGTATTTTCCATTAACGGACTACACATTGTATATAAGTATGCCGGTACCATTTTCACAGCATCCCCAAAGATGACATATTATTATGCCTTAAGAAACTTATTTCTAATTAGGGGTACTAGTATGGGTTAATGTGAAAAAATAAAATAAATTTCGGTCCACAGCCGGGCATACCACCCCGAGATTGGGGTTCTAGGCCGGGGCTTCTCGGACTTAGTCGGAAGTCCGGCCCTGACCGAGACTACGTGTTACGGCGGTATCTGGCACTAAACATGTCACATTTGTTATTAAAAATAACAGATTTGTATTTTTGGCGCCAGTTTAAACGTCGTCTGTTCCTTTGATATTCTTTTGTTTTTCCCCAATTTGTCTAAAACATAGATTCTTAACCTTATTTTGGCCACCGCCCACTTTGAGAATATTTTTTTTTCTAGCGCCCCCCAATTTTTTTTACTTGGGAGAGGGGGGGGGGGGGGGGTTAACTATCACGGATGATACCTTCGTTATTATTGTATATATTATACCTATGTTATTTGTTATACCTTCTTGTTTAGCAAGTTACAAAAGCAATTCTTTTGTATTTTAAGTACCGGGTTCCTACCTCCTTTCTTCTTGTATTTATGATACATTGTCAATTAACAATAATAATAATACACGTTAGTCTGTGATTAGCGTGTTTTATGTCTTTTTAGACCATTATTTTTTACTTGCCAACGCCCTCAGTGTGCGCCCAATCAATCGCCCATCTCAACGCCCTCTAATTTTCTCTGGATCTTTTACCGCCCCCCCCCCCCCTGAAAGTCTGAAACGCCACAAGGGGGCGTTTTGGCCCACGTTGTATGGTCTAAAGAGACAGGAAGGCAGTTGACGACGTCCGTTGAAAACACATTCTGAATCTGTTGTTAATTCTATGTAGATACCTTTAAAACATAGGTATTTGATATAACATAACTGTTCTCCAATTCAGATCATAAATTTGGGCAAGTCCGTGAACAATTGATCATTGGTATACATCGGTATTGTGTAATGATTGATATAATCACCCTGGATAATGTCAGTTTATGGTTGAACTGAACTTAATGACATTCACATTCATAACTTCAATACTAAGATGCGATGGAAAGTGATTGACGTGCAAATCAGTCATTCAATTCCAATGTTCCGGCACATAACGATACACCAGCTATATACATACTATAACCTCTCTTTCTATTATATGTTACATTCGTCGTTTATGAGAAAGAGTGACAGGTTACAACGGAGCTATCAGCGGTCCGCCTTTATCTCGACGGGTTACAATGACCCTCACGAAAACTCAATTATTTATTTATTTAAATATTCTTCTGGGCTATCAATTGGCGGCGGAGCAAGACTGACAACTTCGAAGACAAGTGAATAATAACCATCAAGCTGTTGCCACGCAGGGGTAGACAGAGACCATGAACATCGTTTCACGCATACACTTCTGTTAATATTTCATTTTTGATTCACTTGAAAGGGCCGTGTCTTATGTGTTCTAAGGGCGTCCCCGAGTTCTTCTTCCTTTCGCATTAGCTTCATATATTCTCCTGGCACTCCTTTTTCAGTTAATCCGCTCTAGATACTAGATATCCTAAATCTAAGCGTACCTTTCTTAATTTTGTTAGGTTTTATATCGTCCTTGCATTCTTTCCGGATCTTCGCATTTATAATACGTTCATAGATAATTTACCATACACGGTATCCGGAAACTCGTGGATAAGCGGGACAATGGTGAATCTTTATCACATAGAAAACCCAAGAAACCTTTTTTTTTTTAATCTGAGTATTTAATTTTTTTTAACAATTTTCCACTTTTTCAGCTTGGTTTTTTGGAGTCGCTCTGCATTACTATACTGATATAAACACCTTAGTAACCCGTTATTATCAAATTTGACGTTAAAATTTTAAATCAAATAAAAAAACACTAAATCGACTCCAAAAACGATGTCGATTCACCAATTTCCCATTTATGCTATAAGTTTCCGGACACCTTGTAAAAGCCTCCCTTACGCCTATAATTATATAATTATTATAAATATAGAAGATTTTATTTATACATCATTCAACATTAATGACCGTCAATACGGATTCCAGCGGAACCGCTCGTGCGGTGATCTTCTCGCGTATGTGACGCATGTTCGGGGGCGGTGCCTGCAAAGTTTCGGTGAGACCCAAACGGTTGCACTGGATATTTCCAAGGCCTTTGACCGGGTTCGGCACCGAAGATTTGTAAACAAACTGCCTTCTTATTGACTTCCCACATCCCTGTGTTCGTGGATTGCACATCAACTACCTTTTGTCATGTGCACCAATTCATTGTTACGCGGATGACAGTACAGTCTATGATAGCTTTTTGTTTGACAAGCCCCCAAAGGGCTTACAAATTCCAACGGCTCGGAGAACTTTGAAGCAAAGAATGGACGGTTACCTCGAGAGTGTTTTCTGGGCGTGCTGTATAGGGCCCGCAGATACTTTAATAGTACACAACTGCTAATCCTGTATAAATAACAAGTGAGCCCCATGGTTGAATTCGGCAGCCACCTCTGGTCTGGAGCTCCAATATACCTGAAAAATACCCTCGACTCTGTACAAAAACGGGCGATCCGTTTGATAGATTCTCCCATCTTAACAGACGGATTGCAATCTTTATCTCACAGGCGTCGGGTGGGAATGCTATCCTTGTTCTATCGATATTGCAATGGAAGATGCTCCGAGGAACTAGCGTCATTGATCCCTTCGGCACCGGTCCATAGTCGGGAAACACGCCAAACGCGTGCCCAACATATGTACCATGACTTTTGTCACATGAGAACGGGTCGTTTCTTCGACTCGCTCTTGTGTTCAACGGCTCGGCTGTAGAACGATTTGCCGGCCTCTGTGTTTCCTCCTTCCTACAACATGGGTCTCTTCAAGACCAATATTAATTCCTTCCTCTCCTCAAAAAGACCCTCCACACAGCATCTCAGATGACAAAGGCCCTAAAGGAAATTATTTTCCTCAGGGTCTCCTGTGTGGAATATAATAAATAATATAAAAATCGGTTTAATTTCATCATTTCTCTGCCAATTCCGTTTCGCATTACTACAAATTAAGGTTGGTATCAGCACTCCACTGTGGTCTGCTAGCCTCGCTTCTTTTGACAACTTTCCGTTAGCGACTCACGTTCTCAAGGAGAAGCGAAGATTTTGAATAATATATTAAAACAAGTAAGTTGCTATGAAAATAAAATCAGCTAGAGCACGGCGAAAATTTAACATTGGCACAAGACGGGTTAATGGTTCAGTAAAGATTTTTTTTGCAAATGTTTTTATTAATCAAATAGGTAGGTATATATTTAAATACCCAATTTAAAATCTTTTAATTTCAGAGGAAATTTTGGTTTTGATTTAAAATAAGAGAAACTTAGATTCATACTTTTTTGGATGTGATGTCTGTACAATTCACAGAACTACTATTTATATAAATAATTTATATGCCTACTTTTTATGTTAATACCGCACAAGAGATCCAACTGCTCCCGTCTGGAGTCAGTGAGACTACGGCATCCCCAATTATGATATATTCTGAGGCTGAAGGTAGTGGGGAGGGAAGGAGATGCGGTAGAGGAAGTTGAGGAATTACCTACCTAACTATTCAGATCTGGTCACCAAACATGGCTAAAGCCATTTCAAGCAACGTTTCAATTTTAAATGGTGGTCTTACACAGGGTGATACTGAGAGTATCTTTTACTCTGGAACGTGCCACAAATATTTATTTTAAAATTAATTGTGAAATGACACTTTTTTTTTTTGTTCACGCCGGGATGGACCCCGCGACCTTCGGATTGCGAGTGGGGAGTCTTACCCCACGATCGAGGCCTAGGTATTTAATAATAATATGAAATGCTACACTATATAATACGTACACCACCCCCGTACATGTAGGTATTGAAAAAATAATTAATTTTAAATTAATTAACTGTTGATCTATCAGATCTGCCTCCTCGAAACCTGCTTCCCACTTCTAATCAATCTCCTTTTTTTATTTGTAATATCGAAAGCATTGATATATAATTATGTTTCTTTTTTTATGTAATGAGAATATGTGTTGGTTTTTTCTGAAAAATCGTTTACAGTCTTGTCCATGAGGCGAGTGACTGTCATAACCTGTTAAAATAACAAAATAACCTGTTCTACGAGGTGGGCTCAATAAAAAATTGTTTATAGGTGTACGATAAAACTAGAAAAATTATGTAGATCATTATCAATGCAAAAGCGAATCTTTAACATTGGTACAGAATACAGACCATTTAATAATAAAGTGATAAACTTTACGACCAACCCATTACGTAGTTTAGCGCTTATCAAAGTTTTACGTTACTAACGTGAAAAGATTTTTTTTATACATTGCTATGATGGTTACATAATGTGTGGATTTTTCGACCACTACGCTAGGCACATGCCCGTGTTATGGTGGTCGATAGTTGAATGCGAATATGTTGGTCGATGTGTTGAATGTGAAAGACAACCATAGAACTAGGGAATGCAATCTCGTTCTCGCGAGATCTCGGCCCTTTTCAGCGAGATTGATCTCGGACGAAAAAAGGGCGAGATCTCGCGAGTTTAACGAGATTACACTCGAGCATAAAAACGTCTTATTCGAAGCGCGGACTGACAAGGACGGAGTTGCGATCTGTCGGTTTCGTTCGGTGCGCGTGAGTTAGCGGTCGCGGGACGAGGTGTCTCTCAGATTCATTTGTACGTGCGATTGGTCGAAAATTAAGCCGGCGTGCAGCGTCATCAGCGCGCATTCGTTTTATTTATTTATTAATTTACGGACAACAGTCCATTAAAAACATAATAATAACACGAATAAAAAAAACAGAGATGACAGTGAAGGGAGAGCACATAAAAATTAATAGCAATGACAAAATAAAATATAAAAAGTACATATAGAGACACTACAAGTCAAAGCATGAAGAAGCATTTAAATATTGCGTATCGACTGCCGAAAGTCATTTAGTTTTACACCAAAAAAATCAGTGCTTTGACTTGTTTGTTTAATAATAGTTGTTTACTAATAGTTGTTGCTAGCTAAGGGAACGTACCCATAACTTTTTGCAATTTTTAACCCCCCCCCCCCCCTCCCCGGTGACTAAAAACCTAAGACCCCAGCGCTCATTTGCACCAAGCGTGGTATTTCGAAGACCCCCCTCCCTGGACGGGTTACGTAGTATGGGTACGTTCCCTAACGTGTTAAGTGATTGAGTTTGATTTCATTCGAGTATTTTTTTAGTTATTTATGCAAAAAAAGTTTCTTATGTGAAGTAGTTAAGTTTAAATTTTTTTTAACTTCTCGTTGTTTTGTTTGTTACAAAAGAAACTGTTAATAATTAAGGGTTTTTGATTGATATTAGAAGAGAAAGGTTGTTTGTTTCATTTGTTATTTGACATATACGTACGTCAAAGTTTAATACGAAGTTTATTAAAAAATTATAGACAAATACGCCAAACAATGTTTGATGCATAAAAGTCTATTGAAAAATTCGTGAAAATAAATGTTTATCTTGTAATTTTTATTATTTTTTCCTAATTTATTCAAATATTGTGATTATTTGCAAAAAAACACACAAAACTGCCAATCTCGCGAGATCTCGATATTGGCGAGATCTCGCAGTATTGTTATTCTAAACTCGCGAGATCTCGCTTAAGCCCCAATCTCGCGAGATTTGCATTCCCTACATAGAACACAGGTTCCCTATTCTATGTTTACAGTCAACTAATTGAAATATCGGCAACTCTACAACTACTGGAACATTTGTCTCAAGACTTCGATAAGTTTTGACTTAAGCGACAATGTGAATACGGAAGCTTAATAATAATAATGAATGCTTTGAAAACATTGACCCCGTTTGTCACTTACTTGGCCGAAAAAGGCTTCTCGTCTCTATGGTGGTTTTAAAAACTAAGTACATACAGAAATCGTCTATTATCATTTGAAAATAATAGGAGTCGCGCCCCAGGTTGAGAAACGATGTTAAAGACTGTATAAGAGCGTTTATCGACTAGATTTCAGTAACGACGAAGAAAAAAAACTTTTTGCGCTTTATAATATTTTCACATGGACGTTATAAATCGCTTTTTTCAATAACTATCTTGACTGCCGGATTCCCAGATAAGGCTCTGCAACCGGGATCGAAAAGAAGAAGATGGAGAGATACGAAATTACGAATGTTAGAGGAGAGCGCTAGCATTTACGGCGACAAAATCGATGCGAAAATTGCGAAAATGTTTAATAAAACACGACTCGTTTAAAATACAGCAAAAATCTCGCGCGCATTATCTTAAACAGCATTTAAAGAAACACTTTGAATTTTTTCATACATATGACTTGTAAAATAACTGAAATAAACGTGTTTATAATAATTTTTGAAGCATACTTTGCGATTTTTTCTATCGAGGGAATTTTAATTAGCGTTTCGGCGCGGGCAAAGTCTAGATATTATCTTCAAGAATAACGTATATTTTTTTAAGAGCTTTAAAACTTACCGTGTTTAAGGGAAATATGTAATAAATCGGTATAAATCCGGGTTGCGGGCCCTTAACACTCATCTTTATTATTGAGCATTTGAAAAACATGAGACATAAAATCAGAGTGTGCAATTCACACGCGTTAGAAGTGAAACCTTCAGAAAACTAAAGTGGGCAAGAGTGGGGAGGCTAAGAAACACCGCACAAAGGGAGGTTGCACAATAGTTAAATCCTATATGTATGTGTTTGTCTATTTTTAGTGATTTTTTTGTTTCATATCATAACTTCAACAATATTTTTGTATTTTCGTTATTTGATTTTGGGGTGTTATGCCGTGTTGGGCTACCTCCTTCTTTAGCCAATGTATTTTTGTACATTATTGTTAATTTCTATTGTTTTGTTAATATTGAAATTTCAGTTAGAAAAAGATGTCCAAAATTCTTGTCACCAGAACTCACCGCTTTAGTGTTTTCTTTTTTTCATTCAAACAGATTGTCTGCTTTATGGTAAATTTATACGTATATAGGTTTTGTAGGTTATAATTGAATGAATTTAAAAACATAATAAAGTTACAATACACAAAATGTAATTAATATACACGCAACACAACAAAACAGTTACAAAAGTCACTAATGGAATATGCCAAGCTTTTGTGTTTTGGAGTTAAAGCATCATGAATGAACATGAAATGTCAGAGTATGGCTGATGTGATTAATTTAAAATGTCACAAACTTTAAATGCAGTTATTGCCACAGACTATTCGTTACGCATTGGTAATGCGAATTACGAATTACCTAATTACCCACAAACATAATTTAATGACGAATATGGGACAATTGGGTAAAGGTACCGTGTATTCAATTTACTGTGGATAATTCGTCCGAGAACTGGTAGAACCACGAGAAATTCATAACTTTTTTATAATATCAGTAACGTCAGGTAGAGGCATGAATTCCGTATGGGCACTCTTACCCTATCGTTCTCGAATGTGTCAAAAGCATTAACTCAATATGACAAATGCCGCCAATGTCGGAGTATATTTTAGGTAATTTTTTATGGGAATACCGCAAATGAGTCATAACTGCTCCCATCTGCCTGTGAGATTATGGCGTCTCCGATTGGGATATGTTGTGGGGTGGAAGGTAGTGGGGAGAGGAAGGAGATAGGGAAGCGGAAGATGGGGAAGTACATGGCTTTTCAGCTCTCGTCACCAAACACGGCTAAAGCCATTTCAAGCAACGTTTCAATTCTGAATGATTGTCTTAGGTATACCAGGGCGATGCTGACAGTTTTCTGGAACATGTTGCAAATCTACTACGTATATATTATATTAATATTAATTAATTAAAATAAAATGCGATTTGAACTCGCGACTTTCAGATTGCTGGTCGAGAGCCTTATCCCTCGACCACGGAGGCCGTTATCAAGATTCCGAACAGATTCAATAGCAATCAGCGACATTTGTTGGTACTATATCTTTTAATAAGAACTTGAAAATATTTTGGTTATGTTGATTTTCTTCCGTGCACGAGAGGCCACAATCTTTGTTTATTTATCAACATGATAATATATTAACTTTACAAACGCTTCTGGAAATCACGATATGTCTGAAAATCATGAATGTCTGAAAATCATGATATCTCTGAAAATAATGATGTATCTGAAAATCATGATGTATCTGAAAATCATTATGTTTCTGAAAATCACGATATCTCTGAAAACCATGAATATCTCTGAAACCATGAAAATTATGATATGTCTGAAAATCATGATAATCTGAAAATCATGATTTGTCTGAAAATCATGATGTGTCTAAAAAACATATCTCTGAAAATCATGATGTGTCTCAAATCTTACAGAGTGGGTTAGGTTATTCCAATCCCCGTGCGCTTCAGCCGGCAGCTCAAAAATTGTTTTATTTTTTTAACAATTAATTCGTCGTTTTTCCTACTGCCTTCCAAACTCCGTGTACGCCACTGGGTATAGGTGTGCGGACGATAAAGGTTGAGTTCAGTTTTATTGTGCACTCTCTCTTGTTTGTAAATAATGAAACACACCTTGCAGCGTGTTTCGTAATTTTTGACTACACGCCAATAAATGGGTTGTAGGTAAGCATTCTGAAAGGCGATTCAAGCAAGTCCAATAAGATCGCGATTTAAACAACTTGGATCGTGGAAATATAATTACAATGGAATTGAGGTGGGGAAATCGTAATACATTACAGACAAAAGGTAAACAATGAATGCATGCTTCTTGATAATGTAGTATTCTTTCTAATGCCTACTATAAACGACATCTTTTTTCAGCCCGATTCAAATTAGAGAGCAAAGTTAACATTTTTCGCTTTACGCGATCGCTATTTTCATCTCGATTTTCATATCTACGATTTCAGTTGGCATCACGTCAAACAGCCTGGTTGTTTGCAGTGATGATAATTGAAATCGTAAATATGAAAATAGCGATCGTATAAAGCGAAAAATGTTTACTTTGGTCTCTAGTTGGAATCGGGATGAAAATGAGATGTCTGTAGGCACAAGCAAAGGATATAAAACTTTTTTATTTAAAAAAATTCCGGCATTAGCTGCAAAGTATGAGGATAAATTAATTTAAAATACTCATTCCCGTATATCACAGGAGACCAAATTTGTCCCAGCTCACGGAGGTCTCATATAAATCTAGTATAGATTATATAAATCGTCTCACCTAATTTCCCTTACTGTCATGGTGGTGACAAATATGATCTAAATGGTGTTAGGAAGAGAAAATTTAAATATACAATTTAAAGATAGACCAATTTTATTTTGGACGATTCTATGAAAACGAAGTTTCCGAAAACAATTTCAGAAAAATGTTTAAAATTTCGATAATTTTTTAAGCATTTTTTTTTTATTAAAGGACAAGAATGTGTGGTGAAAATAACGTTTATAATAACATTTGCCTAATAAAATGTGTCAGATTTTTTTTTTTCGTTATCACTAATTCTAGATTGAAAAAAAGGACGGTGAGTTATTTTAAAAACTTTATTATGTTTTGAATTAAAAATTTAAATATTTCAGAAATTGTTCTCGTACGTGTATTTATAATAATAAAATTTGAAAGCACATTCTATTACCTTTCAAAAACAGTTTTTAATTTTCATATGAATTCTGAAATGTTACATTTATTTTGATTTTATTGCACACATAAATTTTTTGACCTTCTGACAGAATAAGCCCGATAACTGATGGGTTAATTATTATAATCAAAGATATTAATTTCGGCTGTGTGATGATGTGCGTGATGTTAAATATTTCTGGGTTCGGTCAATAAACTTTAATTTACAAAATTGAAACTGATCGCGGGAATCAAGCGAAAAAGTAGGTACCAAATGTATTTTATTCTAAAATTAATTCCACATGAAATATGTGTTTAAATTTCATTGTTTAAATTTTTGACGGGCATCGTAATTTTTCACAAGTTTACTAACTGTGTTCATTCTAAATGTTCTAATTTGTCAAAAAAACATGTTTTTGAAAGGCTGAGGAAAGTATTAATATCATTGTTTGGAAGTACTCCAACAAAATTATGATTACCGTCAGTCCTGGACACATTGACCCCAAAATTCTACCTCTCATGCTTTTTTAATTTCCAGAACTTCTTCTCCTTTCTTTCTCTAAAAAGACCCTCCACACAGCATCCACAAAGATGACATAGATTTTTTTCCTCGGGGCCTCCTATGTGGAGCTAATGTATAAAAAATGTAACTTGGAATTCTTAACTTTATTCTCAAAATAAACTTTTAATCGAAGGAATGAAGTTAAAAGGAACCTGGCACAATGGGTCCATAGTTTGAATGCTCACGGGATCAGTAAACCGTGTCCGTTTTATAAAAAAGTAAACAATTGATCTCCAAAACAAACAAAAATTAAATTTAATATGTACAGGTACCAAAACTATTAATATCGAGAAGGCAAAAAAATATTTGTGAAGTTAATTGGTATTTGTATAATAATAATAATATAATATAAATTATAAGGAGAAGTTATATCTACATTAATTTAATAGATAACCTTAAAAAACAACAAAACAGGGAAAAATAAGTCTTATCTAATTATTGTGAAAACAAGTTGAATAAAATTTCCATAGATTTCTCACTTCAACACCTACAATATCGATAATCCCGAACACAAGCTAAATACTGTGCTCACCTGCGTTTAAACAAACAAACAGATATAAAAATATATAAAATGTGCTTAAAACTTTGTAAGCAAGTCTATTCTGGTTAGCGTCTGGATGTTTTTTTTTTTTAATTTAATTTAATAATTTTATTATTAAATTCTGCAAGTATTTTAGTTTTTTATTATTGTGAGCTGTTTCGGCTTACAAGACCATTTTCAAATTGCGGTTATATCACTTTGAGAAGACTTATTTGTATGATTCTAAATTTAAATTCTGAAGGTGCCGAAATAGATTTATTGCTATTGACTTATTCAAATGTGTTTTATTGTTTAGGTTTTCTAAACATATCTACTGAGAAGGGAGAATTAATAATAATTTTTTTTTTAATATGAATACCGCACAAGAAACCCTAACTGCTTCCGTTTGGAGCCAGTGAGACTGTAGCATCCCCAAATGGGGTATGTTGTGAGGCTGAAGATAGTGGGGAGGGGAAGGAGATGGGAAAGAAGAAGGTTAGGAAGTACCTGGCTATTTAGATCTGGTCGCCAAACACGGCTAAAGCCATTTCTAGCAACGTTTCAATTCTGAATGCTTGTCTTACACCAGGGCGTTACTAAGAACATCTTCCTCTCTGGAACGTGCAACAAATATACTATATATTATTTTAATTAATTAATTGTGAAATACAACCGCATAAAATAAAATTTATTTGCGCACGCCGGGTTTGAACCCGCGACATTGTGAGTGGAAAGTCTTACCTCGGGACCACGGATTCCGTCAATTAGGCCATTAATTAGTGTTATATTAGGTTTATTTGTCCATTTAAATCAATTTAGGCACTTTCGAAATTGAAATTTAGAATCTTATAAATAGTCGTCTCAAAGTGGTATAACCACGGTTTGAAAATGGTTTTGTAAGCCGAAACGGTAATAAAAAAATTAAAACACTTGCAGAACTTAGTAATAAGATTATTAAATTAATTTTTAAAAATTAAATGGAGTTCTAAGAATTAAACTCAAACACAATTAATAAAATCTGGATGCTTCGACCACGATATTTCTTATGCAGATGACAAATCCCTGGATTTCCCGTCTCTCAAAACGTGATAAAATTTATAATTCAATTATTTGGCCTGTCTGCTAACGTAAAAAGGGCACCACGGTAAGGCAATGTTTATGTCTGCAGCCGCGTTACCGGTTAAATAATTTACTGTAAATCGTGTCTTACCTCAGAGCCGATGTACAGGAGAGTGATTAGGTGAACAAACAGGTACTACACTGGTCCACGGGTGATCTCACACTGCGCGCGCTCAGCCAGATCGCAGCTTATATAAAACTGTACTCCTTTGTCAGTAGCGAAAATTAGCGACAGTATGCATACGCAGGTATATGGGTGACCACAGTCACTGGGAATAATTTGAGCCATACTTTATAACGTACGAACATGTTTATGGGTTAAGTTGTGCAAGGCACTAATGAACTCTACTTGTCTGCAGGCGAATTTTTGGTATTCCAGTGAGTTTTTGAAATGCGTTAGGATTAATACCTAGTGCAACATAATTGCAAATGTGCTTATGCTCAACTATATCAATTATTAATTTGAGAAGCAGGTACAGTTACTGCACAGGATTCATTTATCGGATTACCAACACCCCTGCCATAGGTCACCCAAATTGTTTTGCTACTTTTGTGACTTAGCAGGGGTGCCCGGCTTTATGGGTAAAGTTTGTCCGAATCTTGGTGGCGGGTGCGTCTACACTAACAACTACTTGCTACCGAATCGAGAGACTGGTTAAAGAAGACCTTTTGGCCTTTCTAGCATTACTCTCTCGGAACATCGCCTTGAACCACAATGCGAGAGACATATTTATACGTCCATCACTCCTAGACACAGTAACCTCCAGATTCCTACCCACCCTTTTCATATATTTTCCTACCCAGAACTCCCTCTCTTTCCCATCCTAAAAAGATCATCCACCCAGCATCCTCAAAGATGACATAGGTTCTGAGGGGAATTATTTTCCTCAGGACTTCCTACGTGGAACTAATGGAAAAAAATAGCAATGGTTTCTTTTGCACAGATAATGGAATTTTGCACGTAAATAGTGTCCCAAATAGGACAACTCGGAACATTCACTTATACGTACCGACTTTATATTGGTCCTTGTCGAAAAGAGGTCAGCTTTTTAATCCTCAGCTTGTGCGTCTATACTCTGATGGTTCTGTTTAGAAAATTATAAAAAACCGCTAGTCCACCAATAACATTCTAGGACATTGACATGAAAAGTCTATCGGTTATTTATTCTGTTTTTTATGTCACTATGTAAAACTATTTTTTTTACTCACTTTGCATTTGCATCTCCAAATTCAAACAAATTTCCTAACCGTTTTCTCTCATACAACCCATAGTCTGTAATGACCGAGTATTAAAATTATATTTTACGTAAAATATTTATTTAATCTATCTATCTATTTATTAAGAAATAATTAATAACAAAACCTCCAACGAAACACAAGCATCATTTTCGCTTACTGTAATGGAAGTGGGAGTTATTCAAATATTGTCAATTTATATTTATTAACAACTGACTGGTTCCCGGCAAGCGTTGCAATTCCATATTCAAAGAAATAAATTGTTTCTCCCTGCATGTCCTTTCCTGTGCGTCCCCGTTCCCCTTCCGCATCCCCTACCCAACCGCGTTTCCCTTCCACCTTCCCCGCCCACCCTCACCCCTCTCCCGCTCCCCCGTCCCGCAAACCCCCATCCCGCGTTCCATATATTCAGTCCCAGTACATTCAGTTTTCAAACAGCTCGCGTGCCACCTATTACAATTTTTTTTATTCTAATTGTCATTCTTCGTATATTACAAATATTCATTTTTGTATATTATAAGAACAATCAATCAAATTTCGTACCTAACATAGATACCTATTTAAAATATTTATGATTTAAAAAAAAAACACAGACAATATTCTTTACATATAAAAAATAATTTTTAAAAAAAGCTGCCTGCTAAGATACGTTTTTAGATTTTCACGGCCAAAAGTATTTTCGTTATTTGTTTTTGGGGTGTTATGCCGTGTCGCGCTACGTCCTTCTTTAGCCAACGTTTCGGACAGCGTTGCAGTGTCCATCATCAGGGTAGATCCAGCAGAAGTGTGATCTGCGAAGAAGGAGGTAGCGCAACATGGCATAACACTGCAAAAACAATTAACGATAAAGCTGCCTGTTAAATTCAATTTCATCAAACGCGCGAATTGTCAAACGTGCGAAATTAAAACAGTCGTTAAGTTTTCTGAAATTATTCAATTTTCTACAAAACCTTCTACAAAGTATTAGAAAACTAAAAAAAAAGATGAATTAAATTGGTAAAGTCAATCTAAAGTTACGGTGTGACCAAGGGAAACAGGGATTGATTTTTATCTCGTATATAGATGTATTCGAAACCTGAAAATTTATGTCTTTCTTTTTTAAATTAAAAAATAATACTTATCTATGCCGACGACAGAAAGGCTAATTGATATAACGAACATTTCTTCGATTTTCACTTTTTGATGCAAATACACTTAAAAAATATAAACCAATGTGTGCAGTTCACACGCGGTAGAAGTGAGAACTTCAGAAAACTAAACTTTGAAGACACCGATTAGTCTATCTCATTCTGTCATTTCTGTTTCATCGAATTTAAAATTACAACGGTGCTAAAGAATTTTTCACTTCAAAAACTGTAACGATCTGTGCACTTGAGGTTAACATAATTTTCATCATGATTATATATATGATGAAAATTATATAAACCTCAGGTTATTTTTTTACCAGTGAATTTGCATCAAAAAGTGATAATCGAAAAAATGTTGGTTACGTCAATTAGCCCTTCTGCCGTCGATATATATTTATTCACAGCCGTTTTTCTGACCAGCATCACACAACAGAAATGTGAAAAATACATTTAAAAACAAGTATTTGATACCGATTGAAATATGCATCACTAGGGCTGGGCAAAATACATGCTTTGCTTAATTAAAATACAAATTACAAGATACTTTTTCGCATGTATTTAAAATACGAAATACAAAATACTTTCAAGTCGTGTATTTATTATATTTATACAAAATACAGTATTTTAACCATTTTATTTATTTTAAATACAAAATACATTTGGTTTTGGTAGAACCTTTGGTTGCAATAAATTGTCGTAAGTGCCCTTATCTAAGGGTGCGTTTCCATAGAAGCAAAGCTGAGCAGAGTGAAACAGAGACGTGCAAAAATTGACCACTCATATTGCTCGTAAGACACGTCTCATCTCCACTCTTGGCTCCACTTGTAAAGTTTTATGGTATAGGACCCAGGTGTTATATAGGTTTTACACTATCTCTTTTTTCAGCCCGATTCACGTATAAGGACAAAATTTTTCGCTTTACGCGATCGCTATTTTCATCTGTATTTTCATATTTACGATTTCAATTGGCCTCACTGCAAACAGCACATGAACCATGTTGTTTGCTGTGATGCCAACTGAAATCGTAGATATGAAGATAGAGATAAAAATAGCGATCGCGTAAAGCGAAAATTTTTGTCTTTGGTCTCTGTACGGGAATCCAGATGAAAAAGCGATGGTGTTAAGTGCTCATTAGATAATAATAATTATTATTATTATAACATGACATTTGAATAGCGCAATTTTGTGTTATTTCACTTCAAGTGCGCTCTACTGTAATTAACTTAAAAATAATCTAGTATTCAGTCAAATTATTCATATAGTGCTTGATCTAATACTATGTTACAAAAATGTACAATACAAAGCAATGACAAGTGTCGCAAGTGTAATATAACAGTGTTGCCAACTCTAAATTTCAACATATATTGCTCTACCGAATTTACAACGGTAGTTTTGTTTGAAATTCCACGTACACAGATGTTATTTGTGGCGCAACGCGTACGGCGTAGCGTCAACACGCCCTCGAAACTGGGTTCTGAAATTCAACCACGCAGACGCTGGGGTAATAATAACGTTCGATGTATATATGTATAACATGTATAATTTTCGTGAAAACGGTGTATGAAGTGGACACATACGATATCTTAACTCTAACCAATATATTCAATAATAAAAACAAAGTGAAGTCATATTTCGCACGTTTAATGCCAAACAACAAACAATTGTTATCTTCGTAAAAATAAATTATTCACCTAAATATTTTGACCGAATGTACCACTCAATGCGTTAACTATTTATTTTACTTGTCAGAATTTCGTTGCTTTTAAAAATCTATTGAAATTTACGTGTTTTTTCTATATCTATTTTTATTTGTTTAATTGAAATTATCCCATGAGTTAATGATATTTCGGCTTTACACGGAGATGGCTGGTAACACGCCTTATCGTGTTTTGTGGGAACATATATATGAATACGGAATGATTCTCCTTGATTATTAAACATTATCTGTTTTGTATGTATCCGCATTTTTAACGAAACGTTCTAAAAAGTGCATAGTAATTATAACCGAGCTGAGGCCACTTTATCAATAGTATAAGTCACATTCCGACAAATTACATAACTCTCAATCTAATCTAAATATATCATTGCATTTATTAGTCGTAAGAACAGCAAAATATTGAAATATCGGACTTATTAATAGGCTTACGTCTGTACGGTTGAAATTCAAGAATCCGGCTAAGAATGAAACTGTAACGCCGCGCCTTACTACAAACCGTGGAGTTTGTGTACTTTTGTAATACGAGTAGAACCGAATTAAAGCAATGCCAAATAGATGGCGCTACATACGTTAACAGATCGCATGAGGAGTATTCCCTGGCAGGCGTAAGTACTAGGTACTTAATTTGTGATTTTGAGTATCTCTCCCAATCAATTTTCTTCTACAACCATTAACATAAATTCATGATGAAAGAGAAAGGGGCCTTTTTGGCCCGGAGCTCTGTCAATATTTCAAAAAGTCAAAAGAGTATCTCTCCGGAAGTGGAGAGTGGCGGAGAGATTGACAGTTGTGAATAATAATACCACGCGGCTATAAATAAAATAAATAAATAAATAAATTTGAAATAAAACAATAACTTTGTAAACACCACTTTTATTTTTATACTTTACGCCGACCGGGTTTCGCTACAACCGTAGCTTCATCAGGGCAGTATAATACTCTACTAACATTAGGTTACATGTGTGTTATAATATATAATTTACCAAAAATGGGCTGGACTCGTCAAGTGGAGGAGGAGGAAGAAGGCATAGATGGAGAATTAGGAAGGGAACGGACGTGTTCTTTATCAATAGGGAACAATCTTAGTATGAGACTTTTATTTAAATTTAATTGGTTATTAACTACCTTACTATTAGTGTTTATGGCTTTCCTAAGTTCAAGTGCCTCTAAATTATCCAACCTTATACCGATATTGTTTTTATGAATAAGTTTGGCGCCGGCGTTTTTGTCAAATTTATGGTCTTTTTCGATCAAGTGGTTTGCAAATTCTGAAAATCCAGAGCTGTGTAAACATCTAAGATGTTATTTGACACGAGTGTTTATGTTGCGCGCTGTTTTACCAATATAAAAAAACTCGGCAGTCGCTGCATTGAAGTGATTAAGTTCCCGAGTGAGATAGACTGTCTTCCTTATCCTTACCGTTCATTAAAAGTTTGCCTATATTATTATTAGTGTAAAATGCTGGTTTGATTTCTGGTGGGAGATTTTTAACACTTTTTTGAGAGAAATTATTGATCTACAGGATTCTACGCCATTGGTAAGGTTGATTATTATTACTTGGTATATTATTATTATGAGGTGGACTGTTGTATAAAAATTTACTTGTGGATAATTTTTTTAATTTTTTATTTATAATGTTGTCGACTATATTTGGGTTGTAACCGTTATTTATTGCGATTTGTTTGATCGTAGATAGTTCTATTGCAAAGTTGGTATTTGATAAAGGGACTGTAAATAATCTATGTGTCATGGAATGAAACGCTGAATGTTTACAGAGCTGGTTATCCTTTCCCTAATTCCTGCCACCCTGGATCTAATAAGGACTGCAAAGCCAGGAACTCGCCCCTCCGTGAACATCCGGGAAGCGCTGCAATATCTGGGGAGACGAAACATTATGCGGAAGGCGTTGTTATACTGAACCCTTATAGTTTGCCCAGAGTTCACACGTATACAGTGTTGCGCAGAAGGAAAGGAAGAGCGTCCTTTTTACAGCAGTACTGCAAAGGCGTAATCTTCTACTGAGCATGTTTGCTTTTACACTGAGAGCTCTTCTTTGCCTATCGATGTCGTCATCGTCCATCAGATTACTGGTGATTATGTGTCCAAGGTATTTAGTTCCTTCAGTCACCTGCAGGTTCACACCATTCAGGGTAGCTGGAGGAATATTTTTTGGTCCTTATCCATTTCTTACGACCAGTATAGCCGTTTTAGTGGGGTTGTATAGCATGTTTGTTTCTTCAGCAAACTCTTCGCAGATCTTTAGAAGAATACGTAGGCCCCTTATGGATGGTGCCATCAATACCATGTCGTCCGCATAACTGATATTGTTCAGACACTGTCCTCCAATTTGGCAGCCTACTCCTGCATTGTTTAGCCTATCGGTGAGTTCGTCCATGTACAGGTTGAACAATATCGGGGACATGCATCCTCCCTGTCTAACGCCACTCTTCAGGAGGAAAGGTTCGGAGAGTCCATCTTTCCACCTTACTAAGTTTTCCTGCTGTTTATAATCGAGGATATGTATCACCGCTGGTGATATGCCTCTTTCCCTGAGTTTACCCCATAGTATAGGGTGAGAAACCCTGTCGAAGGCCTTGCTCAGATCTAGAAAACATGCATATGTGATGATCTTTTTATTCCTGTAGTATTCCAGGGTTCTTTTCAGAGTAAATATAGCAGTATCGGTAGACATTTGCTTTTTGAAGCCCATTTGGTTGTCATTAGTTTCCAAGCTGGGTCCGATCTGGTTTAGTAGTAGACGTTCGAATAATCGTGCGATGGTGGTGGCTATTGAAATAGGTCTATAGCTACCCTGGGAGGTAGAGTCCAACGATTTAAATTTGAGAATGGGAGTTATTACTGTTCTTGTCATGTCAGTTGGTAGGTATCCATTCTTTAAGATGTCGGTAAACAGACTCGCCAGCAGTTGAATAATTGGTCCTCCAGCGTGTTTGATGTGTTAAATACTCAATCCGTCGTGATCTGCTGATTTTCCAGCTTTCATGTATCTCAGGGCGGTGTTAACCATGTCTGCTGTGATCAAGAGGCCGCTGTCTTCATTTGGGATAGGACTAGGTGGTGGTTTGCTTGCAGAGTTCGGTGAGGTCGGAGTAGAGATGGAGAAGTGTTCTGCAAAAATGTTAGCAATTGCTTTAGTGTTTGTTTCTCCATTTATATTGCACGGAATTTAACATTTCACGTTGCAGTGTTTATTTGTCTTCAGCCAAAACTGTTTGAAATCACGACTATGTAAATCTCCTGCTATTTTGTCCATTTGAATTTGTTTGGAGTCGTTTTGGCATTTTTTCAGTGCTAGTTTGAACGCAGCATGCTTTAATTTTCGTTCATCCGCAATTGAGCCCTCATGAGGCCAGCCAATTTTTTTTTTTTTTTAACTTTATTTATTCCCATTTCTTTGTACATAAAATGTATAATAGCAAATATTATATAATAACATAATGTATAATAACAAATAGTATGAACAAGAAATGAAAACCTACTAAGGCACATATAATGTATAATAGCAAATATATAAAAACATAATATATAATAACAATTATGAACAAGAAATGAAAACCCACTAAGGCACTGCCTGAGTGTGGGTAATATTAAAACAAAATACTATATTTCCAAGTACCCAAAGTATAAAATAGACTTAAAACATATAAAATATAAAGATAGTATAAAAAGTTAGTATTACATAGGTAAAATAAGTGAAAAAGGTTTTTTTTCATCTATCAAATATGGAGAAAAACATACTGATTTTTTTTTTTAGTTATTATAAAAAAATAAACAGAAAACATATCGTACTACAGTTTAGAAAGTTACAGAAAGTGAGTTGTAGAAGGATGGATAAATTTATAGAAAAAGCGTTTCAATATCTACATTATTCAACCATAATTTCACCACTTTTACATATTTTATCATTTTATTAATCATTTAAGTTTGTAGTGGTAGAAGGTTAAATGTACGAGGACCAATGAAACTGCTATGTGTCTGCAACAATTTAGTATTGGTGTAAAATATATTATTTATTCTTTTGCTCGTTCTGTTTTCATTTATTTCGAAATTATTTTGGTTTTTAAATACATATTTCAAAGTTTCTAATATAAATAATTTACGTATATTAAATATTTTAGTTTCTTTATTTATTTATATCTGTATATTACAGTTTACACCTTATTGTTAACATTTTTACATATGTAATATATTTTGAAAACATTTTTACATATTAATATTACATTTCATTATGTTGTGTGTTAGGTAGGTTTGAGAAGGTGAAACTGTTGGTTGGTAATATTGTATGTTTCGTGAACACCTCACTAGGAGAACCTGTGCTGAGGTGTTTACGTGTTTATGATTAAGTGTGACAGGTACAGGTATTTATGTTGTTTATGTGTTGTAGTAGAAAGTTAGTTTTTTTTTTTATTTTTTTTTACATTTTAATGGTAATTGTACATAGATTACTTAGAAGAAAAAAAAAAAAATATATATATATACAGGGTGTAACAGGACGTACCCGAGGGATTTTAACCAGCGGTTCCTGAGCATATTTGGAGTAAAAAATGTAGATTTCATTTTGCTCTCCGGTGATATTTTTTTTCTATTAAAAACAAAAATTATGTTTTTAAATCACGCGTCGCCAATGGCATGATCATTGGTCTACTCGGGAGACAACGTCGCAATTTCACACGTGCACACAGTGGAAGGGAGGCGACAACGGCCAGCGCGCTTCAAGGCAGGACCATATTATATGCTCCAATACCAAACAAGTAATATTTAATATTGCGTAAATAATTATTATGCTTATTTTACTCAGATATTATTGCTAGCTTTAAGTAAAGACTTTAAGTACCGAAAATTCCTGATGGAATTCTAATTTAAATAATTTGTGGTTAGAAGACGGGTGGGTTTCTTCATTTACCGAGAATGCTAAATGGAATGCTAATTGTAAAAGTAAACGATCGAAATTTAAAAATGTCTATGCATTTGACCGTTTACTTTTACAATTAGCATTGCATTTAGCATTCTCGGTAAATGAAGAAACCCACCATTAAATAACTTTTAAACAAAAAAAAATGTAGTTCTACGAATTAAACACAAAAACAGTAATTAAATAACTTATTTGTTGACAATAATTGAGAATAATTTCCAATGGTCCTTTTATCATAAATATTAAGAAATAAGATAAGATAAATATTTAACCACCTTTAAAAACACAATCTCCCTTGCACTTGCTTAATTAGGTATCCAGAATCACCAAAACGAAACGCGCATTATCATCGCGAAAAACAATCTCCCTTGCACTTGCTTAAGTAGGTATCCAGAATCACCAAAACGAAACGCGCATTATCATCGCGAAATTATTGTCAATAAAATCAATGCTCATATAAAACGAACTTGTCAACAGCTGCAAATGCGTAACCGTGACCTTGACCCACAGAATTTAAAATAATATGAAATACATACATGTATAGGTAGAATACGATGTTATTTTAAAATTAGAATGCTGCCAGGTGCTGAATTATTTGAATAAGAAAAATATTTAATTTTATAAATGAATTTAAAAATAAATCAATTACATATTGGAACAATTTTAAAACCGTGTGAAATATTTTGTTCAAAAGATTTATTAAACATCACGCGGTAGGTAGAGAGGATGAACTGCCAAACAACTCGGTCTTAGCATACTCCTCGCAATTCCACGTAGTAGGTAATTGTGTATTCTTGGAAGTACCTAGTCATGATTCAAATTCCAATTCAAATTCCCCATTTATTTTTACCTAACTACACAATGTAGGTACTAATATTTTTCAGTTATGTAGGTACTCAGAATAAGGGTTACAATCAATAAACTATTGGTTTTACCGATCTATTAATACGTATTATGAAGAACAGGATACCTAACACAATTCTTAGAAAGTTCTCGACTTATAATGTGGCCTAACCAGTGTTTTGAAACAATAAACTATTGGTTTTACCAACCCATCAATAAGTATGTTGACAAAGTTCTTAGAAAATAAGTTGATCTAGCAATGTTTTGAATGTAATAGCATACATTTGGATTACAAGGAACTATCCAGAATAAGGATTGCAATAATAACCTGTTTTACCGATACAAATAATATTATCATTTTACAGAAGGGAACGTACCCATACTACGTGACCAATTTTTTTTGCAATTTTTAACCCCCCCCCCCCCTCCCCCTCCCGGTGACCAAAATCCTAAGCAAATCGCCGCTCATTTGTACCAAGCGTGACATTTTGAAGACCCCCCCCCCCGAAGAGGTTACGTAGTATGAGTACGTTCCCTAAGGTAATGGTGCCGATTTAAAGAAAAAAAAATCAAGTCAATAAGTTGACTGTATTCAGCCTTACCAATAAAATACAAACTAACCACAAACAGTCCGATTATGAAGGATTGGAATGTTTCATAATTTTGACACAAAATGTGAGTTCTTATAGAAGTTTCAAATAAATTAATCGTGGTGGTTCGATCATAAGCTTTGAAAACATTTTAGTATCTACTGTTTAAGTGTAATGTTGACTGAACTTACAATACTTAAAAATACTATTTGCGAAAGTTATAATTAAATAATACCTCTAAAAATAATTTAAAAACCCACCCGGCAATGTTTTGTTCGCGTTTGTGTCTGTCATCTGTCACAGATACGAACATAATATTATGAATGACATGTAAGAATAAAAATGCTGACATTTGGTTATAATATTTTTTTTATTATTATTATAAAAGTTGCTCGAAGTGGCCGCCATCGGCTTCAATGCATGCATGCAATCTTAACACATTATGGATGCTTAAATTAGCAGGATTCGCCTTCAGTTCGTCTGCTGCCTCCATGATCAGTTGGATCAATTGCTCTCTCGTCGCTATCGGCTTCGAATATACCTTTTCCTTCAGAGTTCCCCAGAGGTAGTAATCCAACGGTGTTAGGTCGGGTGATCTCGGTGGCCATGCAATGTTAGGACTACCTCGGCCTATCCACCGTCCAGGAAACTCTACATTCAGGTAGTTCCGCACGGCAACGGAATAATGGGGTGGAGCTCCATCGTGCTGGAACCACATCCTTCGCAGTGCTTGTAAGTTTACTTCGTCCAGAATGTCGCCCAGCTGCCCTTGCAGGAACTCCAGATACATCGGTCCATTTAACCTGGGAGGCAACTCGATCGGACCAATTATTTTGTTACCCAAAATACCCGCCCACATATTTACTGAGAATCTCTCTTGGCTCGACGATTCCCGGACAAGCTTAGGATTTTCTTCGGCCCAATGATGCAGGTTGTGGATATTTAATATTCCTGTTTTTGTAAATTGGGCTTCGTCTGTGAATAGAATATTTTTCATGAAATCTCCATTTCTCAACACATTTCGTAGCATCCGTCTACAGTAAATTAGTCTTGAGAAATGGTCGTTCTCCAGTAGACCTTGGCAGCGCCTGTAGTGGAAAGGTTTCAGGCGATGTTTTTTTAGGATTCTCCATACCGTCGTGTGTGTTATGTCTCCAACGATCATGGCGACGCGACGCACGGAAAGCGTCGGGTCTTCTGTCATCATGTTGAGGATCCTCTCTTCAACACGAACTGGAACATCATTATTTCCTCCGCCCTGAACCCGTACGATTCCATGGTCGCGCAGGCGTTGATACATCTGCAAACAAAAATACAATTGCTAACATTATTCTGTTATAAAATATCAGTAAAAATGAATGACGGGTGCGTTTTATATCAGTTTATTTCTGAGAACATAGAAATATTTGATTAACATAGAAAACGTTCCGTAAGTACGAATTAATTTATTTTGTGAGTGAAACTATTTAAAACAAGCTTTCTTGGAACCGATTTTGATTAGCAACTATTTACGTTGGGGGACAAGCACAAAATATGATTATTTAGTTCTTAATTTGGGTTATAAATAAGTGTTAATAACAATTTCAAAATGACGCGACGGCTTGATATTTTTTTCACAAGAATTTCGAACTTTAATTGTAATGAAAATGGAACTTTAAAGCATCTTTTACCAATTAACCTACGTAAATTATTCTTGTTTCTGTTGTATTATTATTCATTTTTTACATCAACTCCACACATTTTCGGGGATGCTGTGAGGAGGATATTAAGTTAAATGAAGTGTTATTTAAATAATTTGAGCTTAAAGAATTAGCCAAGTTGGGAAACATTACCCTATTTTTTTTACTTGGCACGTTTGATAGGTATTATCTTGGATTTCCGAGAGTGAAACATAAAATTTTGGAAAGTTTTGTAAATAAACATACGTAGTGATAACCTTTTTCCGTAACATTACAAGACACAATTAGGCGGATTTTTGGGAGCCTTTACAATGAGATGGCGGCATTAAATGTGTGTCTAGCTCTACGATAATAAATAGGTAGTTAGGTACAAACCTGTACGAAAGTTGTATGGTGTGGTAGACGTCGTTCTGGATATATTCTGCGATACTCTCTTACAGCTTCCACTGAATTTCCTCGGCAAATTCCATAAACAAACACTATATCTGCTTCATGGGCAGGTGGATAATTTTGAGGCATCTTTTAGAATAAACACTAATAATAACAGTAAAACAAAAACAAATTTCAAAGCAACTACGCACGACCCCGTTCACCGTCAAACTCCAAACACAACTGACCGAGCGGTATTCGGAAAGGGGTAGCTTCGCCGCGGTATGGGAGTGAGGGAGCGTGCTGCCGATAACTGTAGGGTTGGCTAGCGGATAGGGGGAGGGGTTATCGCGAGGTTGCCATATCCTTTACTCGAAATATGAGATCAGTGAAGGTGTGTAGAAAAAACAAAAAAAAATGTTTTTAATTGAAAAAAAATGTCACCGTACAGCAAAATGATATACAAATTTTTTTCTCCAAATAAGCTCAGGAATCGCTGGTTAAAATCCCTCGGGTACGTCCTGTTACACTATTTAAAAATACTGTATGCGAAAGTTATGTTAAATATTATCTCCAAAAAAATATCTATTTAAAAAACCACCTGGCAATATGTTTATTCGCGTTACGAGGAGGCGCGCAGTAGAGAGTGAAAGAGTACGCTGCCAACAACGGGGTTCGGGTTGGCTAGCGGATATGGGGGAGGGGTTTGCGCGGAGTTGCCGTATCCTTTACTCGAAATATGAGATCAGTGACGGCGTGTGGAAAAAAACCAAAAAAATGATTTTATTTGAAATAAAAATTTCACCGGAGACGAAAATTTCATTTACATTTTTTACTCCAAATATGCTCAGGAATCACTGGTTAAAATCCCTCGGGTACGTCCTGTTACACCCTGTATATATATATATATACATATGTACATATATAATATACATGTACATATGAATAGTTGGTAAATTCTTGATAAACATGTTTATTTATTTTACACTTTTTATAGTTTGGTTATGTTTGGTAAGGGATTAAAGTATTTTGAATAAAGTGAATATCTTGATTTTTGATCCAGGCTGTGATATGTTTTTTGTGGATGTTTGTAGATGTATTTGCAATTAGTTGTTGTTTCAGAATAATGGGCATATAATTAAAAAGTTTGGTTGCATAATACTGAAAATGTCTTTGTCCGTGTGTGGTGTGTGTTATTGGTATGTTCAGGGTTATATTTGTTAATGACCTGGTTTTTATTATTATTTTGGGTTGAATTGGAATATGGAGTTTGTTTTGGAGGAATTATAGCAGAGCAGATTTGGCATAAAGTTGTTTTATTGACATGACTTCTAATATTTTGTATATTTCCGTTGAATCTGTGTAGAAAGGCACTTGCAGAATTAATTAGTAGAATTAGTTTAATTATCTTTGTATAGTAAGTTGGTCGAGAATGTTTTATTTTTATTATATATGACTTTAATTATGTGTTTTTGAATTATTTGTAGAGGCTTCATAAATGTATCAAGTGCACCACCCCATCCTATAATGCCATAAGTGATTGATGATTGCAATTTTTCAATGTTTAGTACTTCCTTAAGTCTATAAAATATGTAGGTCAGATATCTTAATTTAGAAGTGATTTGATTAATATGTGATTTCCAATAAAGATTTATATCTATTGATACTCTTAAATATTTTATATTTTCGACATTAGCGAGTTCGTTGCACATGAAACACATTTCTTGGTTGCAACTAGTATTATGGATTCTAATTTTAAGGTTGTCTTTAGGTTTATTTTTAATGGTTTTATAAAATGGCAAGTAAAATGTTTTGCTATAGTTTAAAACGAGTTTTCAATCCATATCATCATTGCACGTCTTGATTCTATGTATTTTTGTGCGACAAAATCATTCCATCCACAGATTTGTTTACGTCGTTGCAATCTTTGTTTATTACATACGACGTCATTGCCTGTCGCAATTAAATTATTTGTCCCGGTGACTAGCTGTCACTGGATCTCAGTGGATCCAAGGAACCGGCTATTTTAGGAACCAGTTTCTATCAGAATTATGAAATGGTCACCAACACTCAAACTGGGCGATGCCGAACCAAAAACCACCCGCAGGGCCTAGCATCAAAGACCTGCGGAGCGGGTTTTTAATTGCTAGTTTGTGTTAAATGCCCGATTGGCAACTTAAGTGGACTATAAAACACTTAACAAAACAACAAAAAATCGGTCACTGGGAAAAAGAGAGACGGGAGAAAGCCTTCCATTCAAATGTTTGAAGATTATGTTCCATCATCCACTGGTCGCCTAAGGCACAGTTAAAACGGTGGTCAACATAAAAAAATATATCATATAAAACGTATATGAGAGCGTTTTTGCGACAGTTTCAAATAACTGGTGTGCTCACGATCGCGACAATATTTCAACTAATATGTGAGTATTCTTATCACATGTATGTAACCGGTAAAGGTGGGTAGTATCTTTTGTCATATTTTTCTGTTTTGCTTACCAAGTAAGCTTTGTGAGGAAAGGAGAGGGATAATGGGAGACGACTATACATTGAACGGACCTTACGACATATGGAGAAGTCCCAAAACTATTTCAATACTAAACAATTTGTGTTATAAATTACCTGTGTAGGTATTATTCCCGTGTTATATCTGATAACCCTTAATGTGGCCAGTACTGTTCGCTGTCCCTAGTGCAATCGAACATTCGAACAACACTGATTGTAAATATGGAAACTCTGGTTGTACTATACGTTCAAGGACAACGTTACACATCATTGATATTCCAACTTTGGTTATGGTTCATGGCACCAGTGGAACGGACATGTTTGTTGACCATCACAACATTATCACCATAACAAAAAATATCACATTATTTACCTCTTTCAAAAAGTCATCTAAATAATAACGCATCGAAAAAAAAATATACCAAAAAATTATCATTAATTTATCAAACCCTCATTAAGCCGCCGCTACCCGAATTTCTACCAATTCTTACGTATCCCTCTTAAACATTTTTTTAAATTTTTTTTTTACATGAGCTCCACAGAGGAGGCCCTGTGGAAAATAATTTCCCTCAGGGCCTATGTCATCTGTGGGGATGCTGTGTGGAGGGTTTTTTTTTTAAGGAAAGGAAGGAGAGGAGAGTTCTGGGAAGGAAAAGGGTTTAAGGGGTGTGTAGGAATCTGGGGTTCAGTGTGTCTTGGTCATCCGCCTCCAAGACCTAGACAAACCTCACCCCACGAACCCGGGCACCCCTGCTAAATCACCAAACGTAGCTAACCACTTGGGGTGACCTATGGCAGAGGTGTTGATTATCCAATAGAGGTTCCCGGGGAGGCGGTACCCATTCCCGCCTCCCAAATTGAAGTTTTTAAGCTACGTTATTTATTAAGATAATAACTAGACGTTTTCCTCGCCGAAACGCAAATTATATGAAATTCCCTCGATAGAAAAAAAACAGCAAAGTATGCTCCGAAAATTGATATAAACACGTGCCTTTCACTTATTTTAGAAGTTATTTAAATATTTATGAAAAAAATCACAGTGTTTTTTTAAATGATTTTTTAGATGTTCTCCACGAGATTTTGGTTCTATTTTAAACGAGTCGTGTTTTATTAAACATTTTCACAATTTTCGCTTCAATTTTATCGTTTTAAATGTCAGCGCGCTCTCTCCAGCATTCGTAATTACATATATCTCTTTTTCTTTTTGAGCGGGGATATGCTATTTAACGTGTTCACAAAACTAAAATTTACTTAAAACGGTTACCGGAGAACTCAGAATCTTGCAACTTCAACACCGCCTTTGAAAAGTCATTAAAATGATGAATTTTTTTTACATAACTCCAGAAAATAATTTTTCTTCAGGGTCTATGTCATCTGAGATGCTGTGTGGAGGGTCTTTTTGAGGAGAGAAAGTAATGAACGTTCGTCTTGAAGAGACCCATGTTGAAGGATTGAGGAAACGCAGAGGCCGGCAAATCGTTCCACAAATTTGACGAGTCTTGAGTCGTAGAAGCGACCATTCTCATGTGACAAATGTCAACCGTGTACATATGTTGGGTGCGTTTGGCGTGTTTCCCGACTATGCACCGGTGCCGAGGGGATCAATGACGCTAGTTCCTCGGAGCATCTTCCATTGAAATACCGGTAGAACAAGGATAGCATTCCCACCCGACGCCTGTGCTCTAAAGATTGCAATCCTTTAAAAATATTTAAATGGGTTACGTTAGGTTAAGTTGTGAGCTATTTCACAATTTTTAATTTAATTTTCAAATGGGGTGTTGAAATTGCATGATTCTGAGTTGTCGTGGAATCACGTAAAATGTATAACTTTCACACTTTTTTCGTGTGCACCTTTTATAGCTGTATTAATTTAGCCGTATTCTGTAAAACATCCAAACGGACATAATAACTGTTTACTAATTACAAACTTGTTTTACAACAAACTCATGTTTACGTTTATATTAATATCAATAAAGTTACTACATATTGCTCTAAAACTACTTTCTTAAGTTTTTTCGTTATTTGTTTTTGGGGTGTTATGCCGTGTTGCGCTACCTCCTTCTTTAGCCAACGTTTCGGACAGCGTTGCAGTGTCCATCATCAGGGCAGATCCGGTAGATAGAGGTGTGCCTTTAACGTTAACACGTATGGATAACATAGTATCTTCAAATAACGTCGTACCTGTTACTGTAGCAACGCATAACAGGGTATGGAATAACTTCGTTATTTTATACCTAAGCCGACCGTAGTAAGGCTTTAGACCTTACTTCCAGGAATTGCCGATCACCGAAGATTCCCGAATAGAACCGAAGTACTGTTCGATAATCTGTTATTCCGTTCCGTTCGTTATTGGCATTATTTCGTTATTAGATATTAGATCAGTTCAGTTATTCTTTATACTTTCGTTATTTGTAACGCTCGGTTATCGGCTCAAATTCATTCTTTGTTATTCTGTTCTTCCGTTTTTTTAAACATTACAAGTAATACAAGTTAATTATTTAAATCGTTTGTGAATAATGTACTGTGGTGGTTTTATAATTATACTAGCTTTTTCCCGCGGCTTCGTTCGCATGGTATTAGGGGATTTCCACTCAGCCTCCTCCACCTTCCCTCTCCCCACTCCACTCCCCCCATCAATCCCCCCCCTCCCCCTCCACCCACCCCTCCCCCCCACCACTCCCCCATCAATCCCCCTCCCCCTCCACCAGTGGCGGCGTAGGGTAGATTGGCACCCGGGGCGGTTTTGTATTGAGCACCCCTACTTAAAATAAAACACCACGTACTAAACATGTTTACGAGACTTTATTTCTCTTAAATATTCGATCACATTATCAAAATTGATTGAAAGATTGGTTAGTCGCGTTTCGCTCATTGTGGACCTTAATTAAGATTTTATTATTATAAGCAATAATTATCAGCCTGAAACACTCATCCACATTGAAAAATCTTCCGAGAAAAGATACATGACGCCAACGGGACATGAACCCGTGCCCTTCTGATTGCCGGTCAGCTGCTCTCCCAATTGAGCTATGGCGGTTTATCTTATACCCGCCAAATTATTCAATATATACTAGTGTTTCATTCAAAAATTACTGATTATTATTTTTTTTTTCCACCTGAAAACAACCAACTTTATTTTTGCGAGAGAGACACTGTTAGTGTTAAATCCGTCGCTAGGTGGCGTCGAGACAAATTATGTCTTCATTTATTGGGGAAATACTTAAACATGTCAAATATTAATTATTATTTTTAATTGTTAAACTAACGTTTAAGACAAGATTTTTATGCATAGCACAAAGGGTAACAATTATTATAAGCAATAATTATCAGCCTGAAACACTCGTCCACATTGAAAAATCTTCCGAGAAACGATACATGACATGATAATTATTGCTTATAATAATTGTTAACCTTTGTGCTATGCATTAAAATCTTGTCTTAAACGTTAGTTTAACAATTAAAAATAATAATTAAGATTTTATTAATTATAATTTTGAAAAGTTTTTTTCACGTAAAGCCACCGAAACACAAATTGTTTAAAAAAACCTGCGACGACGGTCTTATTCTTCGTAAAATCTGTGGTTGTATGTATGGTTGTATGTGGTTATTGTGGTTGCGCCATTTCTCCAGGCATCGTTTTTCGAAATCTCCTCCTACCTCTTATTCCTTCAATCGGAATGTCCAAGTCCACACATTTTTTTGTTGTGTAGCAAATAGCCTTTTCCACCATTTGGTTGCGTTGATTTTGAAGAGCTTTATTTTTTATTCACTTTTCCAATTATAGCCCGGATTTTTGCATTTACTTTTTTGTCTGATTATCTTCTTCCAGGACTTCTCACCAAAAGGAAAGATAGCATAGAAAACTGAAGTCACACACAGCTGGTACGAGTGATGATGCTGCGTCTCTTTTTTCAACGGTTTCTTTGCTGGTGCTGGGATCACACATCTCTTCGAGTGTTGATACCAGCTTCTCAAAATTATTCTTCAGTGGTTAAACAGCGTCGTGATGTGCATTCCATCTTGTTTCTGATAGTCGTTTAACGAACACTTCTACATTTTTCATTAATATTTCCCACTGCGCTCGATGTTCGATGCTCGAAGATCAGACCAAGCGAAACATGATTTCATTGTTTTGGGGAATTAGAAATTATATTCGGAAAAAAATATATATATAGTTGTGACGCGTTTCAAAATATGATATTAGTATGTAAGTAGCTAGATACAAGAGTAGATAGTTAATTATTGACATGTCTTTACAGAAGGAGATTTTAAACGCATTTTTTGGCTGTACGAGTGAGTGGTCGTTGTCACCCCTTGGTGCTTGGCACCCGGGGCGGACCGCAACCTCCGCCCCCCCCTTACGCCGCCACTGCCCTCCACCCACCCCTTCCCCCACTCCTCCCCCCACCGCCATCCCTCTCACCCCACCACTCATCCATCAACCGCCCACTCCCTCCCCCTCTTCCACCCATCCTTCCCCCACCCCACACCCTCCCCACTCCACATCACCCCACCTTCCTCCACCCCTCCCCCTTCCCTTCCTTCCCTCCCCCCTCTTCCACCCCACTCCACCTCCTCCACCTTCCCTCTCTCCACTCCACTCCCCCCATCAACTGCCTCCCCCTCTCCCTCCACCCGCCAATCCCCTCACCCCCCTACCCCTCCACTTTCCTTTCCCCACACCACTCCCCCACCATCAACCTCCTTCCCCCCACCCCCTACCCCTCCCCACTCCCTCCTCCATCCTTCCCTTTCCCCTTCCATCACTCCCCCCACTCACCTCTCGCATTCCACAGATTCATTCCCGATACATTCAGTTTTCAAACTGCTCGCATGCCACCTATTATAATTTCTTATACAAATTCCATAATGCCAAAACTCAACGGTAGTTTTATACAAAAAACGAACAAAAAAAAAAGAATTATCCAATTTGGTTCAGTCGTTCGGGTTTATGCGCATACATACATTTCGGAGATTCATTTTTAGAGATAGTTGTTATCTATTAAGTACGAATTATTATTCTTCTTTTTATACAGGGTGTTAAGGGACGTACTTGACTTACTTTACCCAGTGATTCCTGACATTATTTGGAGTAAAAAATGTAGATGAAATTTTGGTCTCCGGTGACTTTTTTTGACGACTTTTTTTTTTTTTTCAAAATTTTTTTCTTCAAAATCAAACAAAAAAAATTTCTTCCGCATGTCGTCACTGGTCACTCAGCCGGGTGTCCAACGAACCCCTTACCCCGCCTCCAACTGTTCAACAACTACCATTTTTTTATGTTTTTGTAGAAAAAAAAAAAAACACCTAAAATGTCACCGGAGACCAAAATTTCATTTACATTTTTTACTCGAAATAATGTCAGGAATCACTGGTTAAAGTAAGTCAAGTACGTCCCTTAACACCCTGTATTCTACCAAAACATCCAGTTCGGCAGCTTTATACTTAAAAAATGCGATACCTGTCTATCCAATTAAAACAATAATTGTTGTGTGATGTCAAAATTTGAGAATGACATTTTGCAAAACAAAGATTCTTAAATAAAAATTCTATTTCAGAAAATATTTAAATTAGCGAATTTATTTGAAGTACCTACATCCCTAATAATTTGAATCGATTGAAGAAATATAGATATTTTACTAATCGTGCTACCTATTGCAATTTTTTCATACAAATTTCGTAATGCCAGAGCTCTGAGCTATAGCTTATTTGTTTATATTATTGTAAAGTTTCATTAAAATCCATTCAGTAAAGTAGGAATTAGTATTTTATACATATTTGAATTTTATCATCAAAGGGATGTCCATAGTAACCTAATTTTAAAAAAAAACATAGTTTCCAAGGCGACAATTGGCGTTTGCAATAAATCGATTTTGTTAGCGACAGAAAACGTATGATAAATAATTTCACAACGCCAGAGATTATTCATAACGCCAGAGCTTACCAATATATATAGCCTATAGATCTCGCAAATAATGTAGCTTTCTATTAGTGAAACAATTTTTAAAATCTATTCAGTAATTTTTGCGTGAAAGAGTAACAAACATACATCCATACAAACTTTCACCTTTATAATATTAGTAGGATTAGTAGGATAGAGGACTAGAGGATTGTGGAGAAATAAATACATTATTAAATTGGCAAGTTATTTGACAATTTAAGTCAATAATAATTTTGTGTAAATACCGCATGAGATTGAAGTCAATGGGATTATGGCATAGATCTGGTCACTAAATAAAGACATTTTCAGCTACGTTTAGATTTTGAACGGTGGTCTTTTACAAGGGCGATACTTAGAGTATCTGTATCTATTCCACATCTCTCTGCATCTAATATGTGTGGCAATACTACTGTGGTCCATTCCAATTAATAATAATGACAATTTTCAAACTCAGCTTAAAAAAAACAATAAAAAGATGCCATAAAACATCTGTTTACCTCGAAATACACCCCCAGAACCATACGACATTGTGGTAACCATTATCAAACCGCAGATTTCTTCGTAGTTCAGAGATCAATTTAAGGAGAATTTGATTGTGCGCGTATTATGTGTCACCAATTGTTTTGTTTAAGATTTGTGTAGATAGGAACACATTGTAATGCATGCAGCGTACACCATACAATACAATGATTTTTTGTGCAATAACGGAAATCATATAATCACTGCGCATGTTAATTATTTATAAATACTAATCTGCGGGAAAACCTAAATTGAAGAAACTAGACATAACATTTCGACATCCATATTGAGATAGGTAGATACTAATAAAACTATGAGCTATGAACGAGTCATCTGATTTAATTTACGAGTATGGTTTGGTTTATTAAAATTAGTATACGAAAGAAGTCCTCGACTCTTAGACTCTTAGAGCACACGCGTCGGGTGGGAATGCTGTCCTTGTTCTACCGGTATATTAATGGAAGATGCACCGAGGAACTAGCGTTATTGTTCTCTTCGGCATCGTTGCATAGTCGGGAAACACGGTTGACATTTGACACCGGAGAACGGGTCGTTTCTACGACTCATACTTACGGTTCTTTCATTTTTAGTCTCTTTAGAACCCGTGTTCACTCCTTCCTCTCCTTTAAAGGACCACCCGCATCCACAAAGATGACATAAACCCTGAGGGAAATTATTTTCTTCAGAGTCTCCTGTGTAGAGTTAATGTAAAAAAACACTACCTTAATCCCACTGGTCATTTTTTTTTTTTTCATTTACTAGATTCTTATATTTCTTGAAGAGATGAATCATTTAAATTTACTGAATTTAAAGTTAATGTTCTTTATACAAATAGAACGGCGTCATATGCGCCTTGCAATTTTTACCTCATGTGGGTATTTAAAAATAGTACCTGGCTCTTATAGACTTGGAGGTCATGTGTTTTGTCGGTAGGGAAAAATTTTTATGTAAAAAACCCTACTAAAATTGCATGTTTCGCTTAGCTCCACAAAGCAATTGCATTTGGCCCAGCGGAAAAATATATACATACGTGTGTGTTTGTGTTATGTTGGGAGTGGGAAGGAGTCGGTCATGTCCTTTTGTTTGGAGCTCCTCCGCATTTGCCTTTGGGAATAAGGAAACCATGAAAAACCTTATCCGGGAGGAGTCGGCCGACAGTCAACATGAAACTGTGCGGCCTTCAGTGATTTCAGTAGATGAAATCCTGCATTTTGTGGTGATGGGTGTGGGTGTCTGTTTTTATGTGATATATACTTTATGGGAATTTTTAGGATAAACTTACATACATATAGATAAAATAAATATTATTATATAAATAGATATATAGACATAAGTTGTGGGGAGGGGTCTGGTGATTGGGAATACCTACCGATCGCTCAGTCATCCGCGTCTGATTCAGGATTGTGCCAAATGTGATTAAGGTCCATCAGAATATGTTTGGGTAGTATGTGTTTGTACCTGAAAGGGAGATCGCTAAGTGCATTGTATTGACCGATTTCTTTGATGAGTTTATTTTTACTATGTTGAAGTGACTTGTAAAATCGGTCGGTCAGTCTGTGTGTGTATTCAAATAAGGTCGGTATTTCTTCTCTTGCATGTAGTTTTTTCAAGTTTGTTCTGAGTCTTGTGTTGTACGTGATTTTAATGCAGAGATTTTGTAAAGTCTGTAGTTTTGTGTGGTCAGAGTGGGAGATGCTGCCCCACACGGGGATAGCATGTGTCAGTACCGGTCGAATGAGCGAATAGTAGATCAGGAGTTTGGTTCTGGGAAGTAGCGGACTTCTTCTGTTGAAGATTGGCTTCATCGCGCCGACTGCCTTTCTGGCTTTCACGTGCATCTTGGCTACGTGAGATTTCCAGTTGAGACGTGAGTCCATTGTAAGGCCCAGGTAGACGACCTCATCTTTCCATTCTAGGACGTGTCCTCCCATTTCGATGTTGACGTCTGGTGTTCTTATTTTATTTTTCCTCGAGTACATTATGACTTCGGTCTTCGCCTCGTTCAGTTTGAGTCGCCATTTTTTGTAGAACTCTACGAGTGCGTCGAGCGCCCTCTGTAGGTATATGGCTGCCATGTCTGCTTGCGTCGAGGAAACGTAAAGTTTGACGTCGTCTGCATAGATGGAAAGGTTGCATCTCTCGTCATGGGGGATGTCGTGCGTGAAGATGTTGAAGAGGTGAGGTCCCAGTAGACTTCCCTGTGGCACGCCTTTTGGAATCTCACGTAGTGTCGACAGCGCGTTCCTGATGAAGACTTGGAAGGATCTGTTCTTGAGGTATTCTTGTATCACTCTCGTTAGGTATATGGGCGTGTTCAGTCTGTGTAGTTTGTGCAGAAGCCCTTTTATCCAAACGGTGTCAAATGCCTTTTCCAAGTCTAGCAATGCAGCGGTGGTGTAGCGATTTTCGTTGAATCTTCTTGAATGCCTTTCCTGAATCCGAATTGTTCGTCTGGCAAAGTGTCTTCGTGGTGTGGTAAAAGTCTGTTGAGAATCACCTGTTCAAATACCTTGCTCAGCGTGGAGAGTAGGCTAATCGGCCGGTAGTTTGTCGGCTGCTTCTTGTCCTTATTTGGCTTGGAAAAGGGCAGCACGGTCGCCGTTTTCCAGATCTCAGGGAAATGTCCGATGGTGAGGCAGGCATTGAACAGTTTGGTGATGAAGATGATGGCTTTCTGAGGTAGATGTTTCAGTAGGATGTTATGTATTTGATCGCTTCCCGGCGCCTTATTTGTCTTCAATCGCCTGATAATGACGGCTACTTCGCTCGGTGTGCTGAAGTGGATATCGGCGGCGTTCGTCTGCTCGGCTTGTTCGAGGTTTCGTAGAGACTCTTCTACTAGTCGATCCGTTTCCGGGTCCGATAGGCCGTCCGTGGCTGCGTAGGCTCTCTCGAATCCATCGGCGAGCGCGTTTGCTTTTTCTTCGAGTGAAAGTGCCAGCCCTGATCCGTCTAGCTTTTCTAGCGGGGGAATCGCGTGATCCTCGTGTCTCAGCGCTTTTGCCATTTTCCATAGGCTGTTGTCCTTTGGCGTGAGTGACGTAACTTTCTTCGTCCAAAGTTCGCGTCTGAGGTCGGTGATCTCTTGCTTGATTTCCCGCTGTAGTATGTTGTAGGCCGTTTTGAAGTAGCCGTCGCGCGTGTGATGGTAGATGCGTCGCAGGCGATTTTTCTCCTTAATGAGCGATAAGACGTACTCGGGAAGCTTGATCGTGTATGTCTGTTCGTCTTTGAGGGGGATGAAGGTGTCTTGTGCAAATTGGATGATTTCGGTCAGAGTGCTTGCGGCTTCGTCGATCTCTTCCTTTGAGCGCAGGGTTGCCGACGTTAGATGTATTCGTTCGTTAATCTCTTTTTTGAATCCTTCCCAGTCGGCGTCTTTGTAGTTGCGCCGCTTTCTGGGGCTCCTTGAAGTCGTTCCTCCTATACTGAAGCTCACGGGCAGGTGGTCCGACGACAGTTCGTCCAGCGTGCACAATGGCGAGATGGTCTTGGCGTTCTTCTCAAGTACGATATCCAGAGTACTTGGGTACATTGCGCGTGCTGAGTGGAAAGTCGGTTTGTCCGGCGCCATTATCGTGTAGTTGTGCGTCTGCATATGTGAAAAGAGCGTTTTCCCATTCGCGTTGCCTCTGTAGTTGTTCCAATAATTGTGCTTGGCGTTCAGATCTCCTCCTAAGATGAAAATAGGGCGCAAATTAAGTAATTTATCGAGATCTTCTCTTAGCAGTAGGTTGGGATGGTTGCAGTAGGCGGCGATGATGGTATGCGCTCTATCCTCTATGGTGACTTCGATAATCGTGGCTTCAGTATGCTTCAACTTCGGAGTAGGGATTCTTGTAGATGTGATGGTTTGACGAACGAATATGGCGGTGCCTCCGCCAGCGCCCTCCGGTCGGTCGTCTCGGTGTACTTCGAAGCCGGGCACTCTCAGGGGAATGTCGGGTTTGAGATGAGTTTCTGTAATGAGAAAAATGTCAATGTTAGTATTGTTTGCCAGAGCGAGCAATTCGTCAATTTTAAAACGGATGCTGTGTGCATTCCACAGGAGGACGTTCACCATCTGGGGATCAGACATTGATGGTGGACGTGATGAGATTCATGAGAATCACAGCCTTCTGGAGCTCGTTATTGCAAACGGCCAGTTGGGGTCGCACGCGGATCAGTCCCTGGAGCAGGGCCATCATCAGTGCGGCGTCATCATCTGCGGCGGTTGCCTCTCTTGCGGGCTGCTGCGTGCGGGGCTGCGTGCGGGGCTGCGAGCGGGGCTGCTCTTGGTGCTGCTCCTCGCGCTGTTGGGGGCCTGCGGTTCCTTCGACTACGTGGGCCCAGGTGCGTCCATCATTCCTCGTCGTCTGATGCGCATGAGGATGTGTCCTGCTTCCTGGCGCCTCTGTCCTGCCTCCTGGCGCCTCCCGACGGAGCTGTCGCTGATGTTGTTGTAGTGAGGCGACGTATGCCACCCTCTTCGGGCAGCCCCTATAGTTGGCGGGATGGGGGCCTCCGCAGTTGCAGCACGCGGCGGGCTCATCCCTGGTGGTCTTGGGGCACTCGGCGGAGGCGTGCTCCACTAGGCATTTCACACACCTTGCGGTGTGTGAGCAGTTGCGGGACCCGTGCCCGAAGTTCTGGCAGCGGTAGCACTGTGTCCCGTGCTGCAAGTGGTTGCTGCGATGTTTTTGCAGGCGGATCCTGCAGTGGCATAGGTAATTGACGGGCGCCCTCAGGTGGCCCATGTTTACTTCCTTGTTGAAGTGTACCAAGTACATTGGGTACTCGGCCGTGGTGGTCGTCATTTTGGTGACCTTGACGGGGGCGAAGCCTTGGTTCGTTAGGTCTTCGGCTATTTCCTCCGTGGCCACGTTAGGCAGGCCCTTGATCACTGCCTTCTTCATTTTGTCTGCCTCTGCCGTGTAGGTGTGGAAGCCGCGAGCCTCCGCTCGCAGCCCGTTGGTGAGGGCGCGGTGGTCCGCCATGCTCCGCAGGAGGATGTTTACCTTTCCCCCTGGTCTATACCGGATCTCGAAATTCAGGTGCCCGATATGGCCCTGCACCGCTGAGGTGACCTTCGGATACTTCGCCCAAGTTGCCGAAGCGGTTGCCGACAACAACCGCCCGGGGTTCCTGCGGGGATCCTGGCCTCTTAATGGGGTTGGTTGGTCTCGTCCAACCTTCCTCCTCTCTGGTCGTATCCATTTCCTGGTGGGGCTGCTGGAATCTGGGGGGCGGAACGTAGCCCGAAGCTGGGCCTACTGGGGGGCGGCTGGGCCCGGCTGCGGTGGCGGTCTCGGGCATCTTAGGGGGCGGTAGGGGGATGGCTGCCGGTTTCGTCCTCGGGTCAGCGGGATGGGGCTGCAGTGGTTGGGAGTTGGGGACCTTGATGGTCCCAGTATTCGTCCGATAAGTGGTGGTGTCCTCAGGAATGACATAAAGGAGCCACGCGGGAATCATCCGCATGGCAGGTGTCCTGTATTTTCGCTTTAGGATTGCGGGGGTGGTCTTGGGGGCTTCTTCTCTCGGTGGGGCCAGGTCGTCCTTCTTCTTCTTCTTTGCCTTGAAAAAGGCAGTTGGCGGCGCGGTGGCCTAGGTAGTGAGCCGGTCGGGGTCCGGCCGGCTGACAATAGCAGGTGTCTGGCCGTGTAAACACGAGCCAGACAGAGCGGTTCGGGAGCGAAAAAAGCTGTCGTCACAGTAGCGACTGTCGCTGGCGGCAGTCACCTGAGCTCCTTCTTTTTTTCTTTTTCAATCCCACTGGTCGTTCAGATCATGTTTTTTGCTTAGATTCCCAAAAAGTTTTAAAACTGGCAACATTCAACTTTCGATTTAGGTACCTAGATTTTTCACATTGTTATCACTGAAGCTCGAATTCACCCTCTTGCACAAATATTAATTTTTACGACTCCCACCCCACTCCACACGACCGTTCTGTTAACTAGGTAACTAACAGAACTTCAAATATCATTTTTGGTTTATTCCAGGTAACTAACAGAACTTAAAATATCATGTTTGATTTATTCCAGGTAACTAACAGAACTTTAAAAACTATCAAATTTGATTTATTACGGGTAACGAACAGAAGTTAAAATATCATATTTGGTTTATTCCAGGTAACTAACAGAATTTAAAATATCATATTTGATTTGAATAATCATAAATGATAATATTTCAAAGGTTTCTCATGTATCACAGATCTTTACTTATCAATAGTTTAATTCTTTTACTATTTTTCACTGAATTTTCACCATGAATTGTAATTTATAATTTACGTGTGAATATTATTAACTTCGCAATAAGTATTAAAAATTTATAGCATATTTACCGCTACCTTCATTTTTCTAAAAAAATATATTTAAATAAAACGTATATGTAAACTGTTGATTTTGAAAACTATGTTTAAAATTATAAATAATTGATAATCTGGTCCACATGTTCAGATTTTCTTGTTGCATTACCCTTGGAACAACAAATTGGACTGTATTAAACAGCCCTAACAACTATAGATCTTTAAATACATTGGTACATTAATTAAATTGGATAAATAATAATATAAGTTGGACACCATGAAAACTGGAAGGCTTATTTATTTTAAACCAGTTTTTATATAAATTAGATAACGAAACTGGTTCAAGGAACATAAGTGATTTGAACCCTATGGCCTTAATGTTTAAGTAAAAAAAAATCGTGAAAAAAGTGTTATGATATCTCGCAAATGGATGTATTTGGATGGCATGTAGTTACTCTCATAGGCTTTTTTGTTTAACAATGTTTGCTGTCCCAGGTTTTTATGATTCCGAGTAACGTAAAACTTGCGCCGTCTTGCTACTTTGGCAGTCAAAATATGTCTTTAACAAAATTTATCAAATATCTTGTCCATACTAAATAGAAAGAAAAATAATTTAAAAAATTGAAGACTACCTACCATTTTATTTCAAAATGGCAACGATCAAACTTTTAGCGATTATTTTGTGATGCGGTACTCATATTATTTTTCAATAAATAAATTCAAAATAATTAAATGAAAACAAATAACTTTGTATAGACACAACTATATAATCAATATTATCAACATGTTTGTAAAAAAGTTAGGACTTAACAGAAGAAGAAGTGGTTATGTTGTTGTTTTTTTAATTAAGCAACCTTTAAGAAATTAATCCATCGTTTTTATTGCAATGTTTTTAAAGTTACAAGTTACCGACAAATAACTTTTTCCCCACTCAACGGACAAAGGTTTAATCAATACTTTTAGTCCAGTAAACGAATGGTCCAAAAGGAGTTGTAGAGTGCGTGAGCAGGAACCTAAGCGATTCTTCGTAAAATGTCGTCATTTTCAGAAAAAGCTGTTTTTTCTTACCAAATTATTAAGACGAGTTTTTTCTTCATGGGAAATTCCTTTTCCAGCTTTTTCTGAAAATGACGACATTTTACGAAAAAACTTAAAATTGCTGTAAATATTTACTGGTTGGAGATTTATTTATATATATATTATAAAAGGTAATTAAATTATTTACAACTTCTTTCCAATAAATTTCTTTCTTGGATAAATATTTTAGACGATATGGAGGAATGTTTGATGAAAAATGTGATGTAAAATGATTTTTTTCGAAAATATTGACATTTGTGGAGCGTATAACTCAAAAACGGCTGGGATTTCCAAAATTACGTATAGAATAAAAGTTGTAGATAATTTTATGAGCTTTTACTTATTTTCAGAAAGTTTTCCTCTGCGACGCACTGTTTTTGAGATATAAACGGAAACCCGTAAATCTAGACCTTCCCCCCCCCCCCCCCCCCTCCACCCCTAGCTCACCACCTAGACGTCAGGACTTTTAGTATGTTCACACCCTAAGCACCCTAAACAAGTCCTGAAAGAATCGCTTAAGTTCCTGCTCACGCACTCTACAACTCCTTCCTTTACTGGACTATTTATGTTTTCAATGCAAGTTTAGTTAGAGAAATGTTCGTTTTTAGCCAGCGTGGGTTTTTTATAGTTAAATTCCTTTGAATATTGAGAAGGTAGGAAGTTCAAAAAATGATCACACAACTGCGACATCTGAAATTACTGGCGCTATCTTTGGTTTAAATTAATAAACTTGTTGATAATAATTATCACTATTTTTAATCCATAATTGGTTTGAAACTTAACTAGAAAACAAAACAATGTTTAAAACTGCGTTTTCTTCATCAGGATTAGATTAATAATGAAAATAACAAAAGAAAAACAAGCATATACATTAGTTACATTACTGGGTACTCTTTGTCTATACTTGTTTGTCTTTTGTTATTTTCATTATTTTTTTTTTATTTATTTTTTTTTTTTTTTAAATATTTTTAGCATGTAATTATTAACCCCACTAGGGTTCGCCTGTATCGGGGTTAATAATTTCACAATTTAATAAAAATAACACACGCAAATATCGGTCATGCAAAACAGTTAAGTAATAGCAAAATAATAAAATTTAAAAATAAAATGATAAACAGAGAAAATAATAAGTGATAAAAATATATGAATTAATAACAAAGTGTTCAGAGATCAGACAAAATGTTCTCATTCATTATATCATTAGTTCATACCATTTTCAACAACAGATAAAATTTAAAAAAATATACTGGGTACTCTTTGTCTATACTTGTTTGTCTTTTGTTATTTTCATTATTTTTTTTTGTTTTTTTGTTTTATTTTTTATTTAAATTTTTTTTTTTTTTTTTTATATTTTTAGCATGTAATTATTAACCCCACTAGGGTTCGCCTGTATCTGGGTTAATAATTTCACAATTTAATAAAAATAACACACGCAAATATCGGTCATGCAAAACAGTTAAGTAAAAGCAAAATAATAAAATTTAAAATAAAATGATAAACAGAGAAAATAATAAGTGATAAAAATATATGAATTAATAACAAAGTGTTCAGAGATCAGACAAAATGTTCTCATTCATTATATCATTAGTTCATACCATTTTCAACAACAGATAAAATTTAAAAAATATACTGGGTACTCTTAGTCTATACTTGTTTGTCTTTTGTTATTTTCATTATTTTTATTTTATTTTATTTTTTTTTATTATTATTTTTTTTTTTAAATATTTTTAGCATGTAATTATTAACCCCACTAGGGTTCGCCTGTATCGGGGTTAATAATTTCACAATTTAATAAAAATAACACACGCAAATATCGGTCATGCAAAACAGTTAAGTAAAAGCAAAATAATAAAATTTAAAATAAAATGATAAACAGAGAAAATAATAAGTGATAAAAATATATGAATTAATAACAAAGTGTTCAGAGATCAGACAAAATGTTCTCATTCATTATATCATTAGTTCATACCATTTTCAACAACAGATAAAATTTAAAAAAATATATGTCCTAAGGTTTTTTTTTAAATATGTGTAAAAAATAAAAAAAATAAACAAAACAATGATTTATAAGCGATTACATTAGAGCGAATCTTTCTTATGCAATATTAAAGTGACTATCAAATAATTATGAAATAAATATGAAAGAAACACAAATCCGTTTTGATCACAACATTATTGTTTTCATTCGATTTAAGTGACCGTTTTCATTAAAATATGATTGTATTATTAATCTTATATTGACGGAAAGCGTAGTTTTCGAAACATGTTGATAATATAGATTATATAGTGGTGTTTATACATAGTAATTTGTTTTCATTTAATTAAAAATGACGCCACAAAGTGTATTTGGAAAGTTTGAAGAAGTAAATTCAAACTATTTACTTCTCCTAATCCTTCGCGAAGAAGATGTTAACACACCGAATATGTACATACGTAGGGGGACCCAAAAGTAATGAGAATCGGGCAGTAGAGTGGAGAAGTGGAGGAGGAACGGGTTTTGTGTGGTCGGCTGTTGTACGGTAACTCTTTCTCGGTCAGTGTGCGAAGCCGCGTCGCTGTGGGTCCACGCGTTTGTCCAAAGTTTAATTTTAAGTAAATCAAGATTTCTTCCTTCGGCGAAAATGCGAAAATCTCCTCTCTGAGGAACAAAGAGAACCTTCGCCTTCAAGCCTGCCACGAATTGAAAAATCAGCTGGAAGAGGACCCAGATTTATTTCCAAGGTTATTTTTTTTAAGGTTATGATGCGTCATGATGTTATGGTTACGATCCCGAAACCAAGCAACAGTCAAGCCAATGGAAGAGTGCTCTCTCTCCTCTTTAGAAAAAAAGTCAGGTGAAATCGAACATCAAGTTAATGTTCATTGGTTTTTTTTCAGAGATGTTGTGCACACAGAGTTTCTTCCTCCAGGCCAAACAGTTAACCGACAGTTCTACATGGAGGTACTAAAAAAAGTTGCGAGAGATCGTCAGGAAAAATTGTTGAAGAAGGTCGAATCCTTGGCGCAAGGGAATGGTTCTTGAAGGACAATGCACCTGCTCACACCGTGTTGTCTGTGAAGCAGTATTTAAGCAAGCAAGGAATCCCTGATTGTTCACTCACCCTATTCACCCGACCTGTCTCCCTGGGACTTCTTTCTGCTCCCTAGGATGAAAAGGGACTTGAAAGGGAAATGTTTTCATACTGTAGAAGAAGTAAAACAAAATCGTTGGACGCCCTAAAGGACATTCCAATCAGTGGGTGTCAAAATCGTTTTGAACAGTGAAAAAGGTTGGACAAGTGCATACATTCTAGTGAACGAACACTTTAAAGGCGACTAAAATTTGGTGTAAAAATATTGAAAAATAAAAAAGTTATAAATAAATTCTCATTACTTTATGCCCCCCCCCCTCCCCCCCGCGTACATGGCACATCTAAGGATTTGTAATAACACACTAGGTACTTGACATTCGATTTTATCCGCCATACGTTGGTAGGCATATTATATTATGTAAATGCAAATTATCTATAATCTTTGCAGAGAGGCAAAAAATAAATAGTGCTTCTCAGAGATCCATCTACAGATAGCTAGATATAGATTCAATGGCGTACGGAGGTTCTTGCAAAGCGCTTGACAAGAGATCTACACTCGATAACAATAATAAATTATGTGCCCATAATCTGAAATAGGATCAATAAAAAAACTTGCTCAGGGCCTAATTTTTTTGTGTGAAATTATTAGCATAGAAGTATTTTTGAGTGATTTGTTTTGGCATTGCAATGTTCGTGATTAATCGAGGAAGTCTCTCACATCGACAGCTCTTGCAATAAACAATTTATAGTGTGCGTCAAGTTATGAAATACGTAAGTATTTTCGAAAAATAATTAATATCAAACTGACAAACTTCAATTCGTGTTTCATGCAGCCGCACGGCTCATAACCGGGATTTCTAAATATTCGCACATTTCAGAACACCTTCGTAACTGTTTACTGGCTCAAGTGTCCTAAAAGAATCCAGTACAAATTGTGCTGGTTGGTGTTTAAATCAATCAATGAAATGGCCCCACCTTACGTCTCTGAACTATGCGTCACGGAAAACACTGGTCCTAGGCAGTCAACCCTCAGCAACACCATCAGTTATATACTGATAGAACCTAAGTGCAAGTCAAATATTATGTTTGGAGATCGCGCTTTCGGAATGTCTATGCCCAAGGCTTAGAATAAATTCCCAAGAAGCATAACATGCCCGACAGAATTTAGGTCCATATTAAAAACCTACCATTTTGGCTTTCTTACCCTTATACCTGAGAATATCATAATTGTATTTCCTATAATACACCCTAATAACACTTTTCTCTCTGGAATAAAATTATTCGCACCCTTAATCTATCTCTTACCGGGGGATTAATAACATTTAGGACGATAAACATTCTAATCAAATCCTTGTATCTTCTGTTGTTCCGCCCACCATCAAATTTTGCTTTTGTTTTCCAAACACGTCCATTAAAAAAATATTTTATTTTTTATTATTATTAAAATATACACAAGGATTAAATAATACCATTTTCAATAAGGTGTGTTCCCAATTAAGTCCTTCAAATTTTATCTAAATTTCTCTCATATAGATACAATAAACAGTGTCAATCTCAAGTGACCTCCCAGGTAAGTATGGTCCTGTACATTTTCAGCCTACGTATATACAATATAAATAAACGATAATACATACACATTTTATCGCAGCATCACGTTCATTGGTCAAATGCATTTTACTTTAGTTTTGTATAAGTAAATGGGAATGGATTTACATCATTATTTAGTTTGGAAAAGGATTGGCATCATTATTGAGATAAGTTTAATTGCATATTAACTAATAACATGCTGTGCGGACAAAATTTCATTGATTGAGGTTTTGTTGGGTATTGGTTGGATTTATTGATGAATTGGGCATCTTTCCTCATCGGTGGATGTGATCTACTTTAAACCCAGTGATTGAGATTACTTGAAATGTGTTCGGGAAAACTCAAAATAAGATCGAGGTTGTTCGAGTTTACAAGTTGCTTTATTTACGTATTGTTAGGTTTACAATAAATATTTAACAGGATCAGACGTGGGAGGCTCTAAGGACTCGAGATACTAATATCTATAGCCTGTATGTCGGACGAATATCTACAGCTCATATGTTGGACTAATATCTATGAACCTCAGAGTGAGGACTAATATCTACAGAGCTAAGATCGGACGAATATCTATGACGGTCCCAGTGGTGACTAATATCTATGGAGCGTAGGTTGGACTAATATCTACAGATGGCAGCTGAGCAAGAGGTTGTACGGAAAATCATAAATTACTTCAATTACGTAATTACTAATCACGTAAAGGCTTAAACGTTTGAAGTACGTACATGAAGTTTTTACATAATATTACGTATTTTGCTGTTTACGAGGACAATAATTTATGGAACAAACATGGAGGTCATAATACAAAGATATTTATTTCGAAATACACGGCACCACAACCTAACCTAACCTAACTGACATAGAAATGGTCATGGTAACAATCTAAATAATTTAGAAGCACTCGAAATAAAGAAAGCTGTTAAAACAAAAACCCAAATCCTTAATAATCAGCTAAATGTGTCCAACAGTGCGATATTAGGGATTTTTACATACATACACACATAAATTAAGTTTTTTTAACTGCATACGCAATATTGCGTTATTCCAATATGCTATACATAATTGTGAATCCAACCTCTGCCAGTGCTGTAGATATTCGTCCACACTTTGGTTCTCATAGATATTAGTCAGCAGTTTGAGCTGTAGATATTTATCATCACTTTGGTTCTCGTAGATATTAGTCAGCAGTTTGAGCTGTAGATATTCGTCCTTACTTTGGTTCTCATAGATATTAGTCCGATTTGTTCAGTTTTTGGAATTCCTGTAGATATTAGTAGACGCCTCCGCTCTAAGTTATTCCCATTACTATAACTCTATAATTACTGTTTTACACCATCTCTTTTTTCAGCCCGATTCCAATTAAAGACCAAAGTCAACATTTTTCGCTTTACGCGATCGCTATTTTCATAACACCGATTTCAATTGTCATCACTGCAAACAACACATGAACTATGCTGTTTTCTGTGATGCCAACTGAAATCGTAGTCAATATCGATGCCAAATGAAAATAGAGATGAAAATGGCGAAAGCGAAAAATTTTGACTTTGGGGAATCGGGCTGAAAAAAGAGATGTAAGGTGTGTGAGGTGTAAAACGGCCATTACTCTCTTTTTATATACAAAAATTTTCAATTTTGAAAAATACATCTTCCTATTTCCTTATGTTTGACAGAAGTTATGGAATCTACACCTTCCAAATCTAGGATAATTTACTCATTCCGATATTGAATGTCTGGATATACTCGTCAAGATACCCGTTCTACTCTGATCTGATGACTGAACCTTTAAACAATTACTGAATAATAATAATAATAATAATAATAAGCCTTTTTATTCTGAACTTCTGTTAGGTATGTATTAGACATGATCTTATTTGTTATAGTATATCCCGAAGCTCAGTTTGCCTCTTGGCATAGGCCTCCTCTAACATTTTCCATTGGGACCTGTCACGCGCTACTCTTCTCCATTGATGTCCAGCAGTGAGTTTTAGGTCATCTTCCCATCTCATGTGTTGACGTCCTCTACTTCTCTTGCCATCTCTGGGATACCAATCAGTGACATTTTTGCATCATTTCTCTTGTGGATCGCGTATCATGTGTCCTGTCCATCTCCACTTTTGTTGGTCTATTCGGGTAACTACATCGGCAACTTTAGTTTTCTCCCTTATTGTGCTACCTCTCACTCTGTCCTGTTTCCTTGTTCCTGTCAAACTTCTCTCCATGGCTCTCTGGCAGCGTTCCAACTTTTCTCTGTGGCGTTTGGTGAGTGCCCAAGTTTCACATCCATAGGTGATGACTGGAAGTATACTGAATAATAATACCTATATTAAAACATTTCATAAAATCTCTACCTACAATCAATCTTGAACCATTCTAACAATAATGAATGTTATTTAGTTGTTGTGTTTATTGAAACAATATTTAAGCCTAAATAATTCAGTATCAAAAATAGAGGTATCTCTATTAGTTTATCTATATTATTTAAAACTTTTAATTGTACGAAAAAATTGTATAATATGCCACCACATAATGCTACCATATAATGCACCTAGAGACGGGCAAAGCGGCTCAGTTGAACGAGAATGAAAAGATCCGGTTCAGAGAATCGGCTCAATTGAACGACTGAATTAAGCTACGGACACACTTGCTCATTAGAAGCCAAAGAGCATGCTACCTAGTAACAATTGCTACCCGCTCACTCGTTCGCAAAGATCCGCGAACCGCGAGCAAGTGTGTCCGTAGCTTTGAAGATCGGTCTTACGGAACCGGATCTTACGGATCCGTATGAAGATCCGGGTCACTGAGCCGACTCGTTCGCGAACGACTCACTTCTCTACGATCTTCGATTTCAAAATGGCCGTCGTCGATCAGCTGGTAGGCGCTGTATCGCCTCTATCTTATTTGCCAACAATTGTTGCAGTGTGCAGGTGATGCTCCGTTTGAGATAGTATTGATTTTAAAAGCTAAAAAAATAATAATTTCAAACAATTTCTATACCAATCTCCCGTTATAATATTGAAAAATATAATAATATAATAAATATAATATAATAAATAAATAATTTCACCTAAATAATGTTTTAACTTGTCGAATTGTACCATACTTTCTTCCGTATAACTGTCACACAAAAGGAACCTGTTGAAATTTTTTTAGGGGTGATGACGTCACACAATTAACTATATGTGGGGTGTTTTTCGGGGGATCTTGACACCCAGATTTCTACACATCCCTCATAACTTTTTCCTTCCCAGAACTTCCTTTCCCTAAAAAGACTTTCCACACAGCATCCCCAGAGATGACAGAGGCCCTGAGGGATTTTTTCCCTCAGTACATCCTGTGTGGAGCTAATGTACAAAAAAAAACTCTTTTACTGTTAAAAACTCTTTAGCTGGTCCCGGCAAGCGTTGCTATGCCATTTAATAAATAAATTGTTTCTCCCTGAGTGTCTTTTTCCATTCGCCTCCCCTTCTTCTCCTGCGTCCTCTTCCCCTCTCGCGTTCCCACTCCGTTACCTTCACCTTCCCTCTCCCCGCTCCAATTCCCCCCCCCCCCCTTCCCACGTTCCGCGAACCCCCCTCCCCCCTATCCCCTCCCGCGTTCCCCTTCCACCTTCCCCGCCTTCCCTCTTCCCTAGGTATGTAGTTGCGATCTTCCTCGACATAACTGGTGCCTTCGATCACGCGTGGTGGGCAATGATGCGTACAAAGGTGAAAACCAGGCAGTGCTCCAAACTTCTGTTCCAGGCAATCGACGACTACCTTTCTGATCGCACGATCACGATCTGCTTTGGAGATTTTTTGATCGAGAGGGAAGCTGACATTGGATGCCCGCAGGGCTCCATTCTCGGACCTGACCTGTGGAACATCAACTTTGACGACTCCTCCAGGTTACCCTTGCCTGAAGGATGCATCTCTGTCGACTACGCTGATGATAAGACGTATTTGGTCGCTGGGGACAGCAGAAAGGAAGTTGAAAGCAAAGGCAGTGAAGGTTTGAACATGTTCCTCGATTGGGGAAAAAGAAACAAGATGACATTCGCTCCCCACAAGACCCAGGGCCTCCTGATGAAGGGCTCTCTCAGCAGAAGAAGAAATCCCGTCATCAAAATGGGGGACTCTACTGTTCAATTTCGTGAAACTGTGAAATATTTAGGCGTCACACTAGATCGTTCGTCCTCCTTTCTGGCTCACGTCAAGGATGTATCCGGCAAGGCTCAGGCCCTCTTCTTTAAGCTTAGGAGACTCTCCACAGCTGAGTGGGGACTGCGTAATCCGGCTTTGCGTGTTCTATACAGATGCGTATACGTGGCACAAGTCTCGTATGCCGCGTCTGTTTGGGAGCACCGCTTGGATAACTCGCTTATACTCCTGGCTCTCAAGCGGGGCCAACGAACTCCTCTGTTGGCACTATCCGGGGCGTATAGAACCGTTGCTTCGGACGCTTTGCCTGTTTTGGCCGGCATTTTGCCAATCGATCTAGAAATCAGGGAAGTGCTCACTAAGCAGAGATTAACCAGAGGAACCCCGGCTACTCACCTAGGCGTTGTTCTCACTCCGGGTGGGCCGGGGACTCTCCTTGGGCTGCTACGACGAATGAGGGATCTGTCGCTCCAAGAGTGGCAGGTCCGTTGGGATAGATCGAATATGGGAAGATGGACTTTCTCCTTCTTCCCATCAGTTAAAATCAGAATGGAAGGGGCATATCTCAAACTGGACCACTACATCACCCAGCTCCTGTCCGGGCATGGGGAATTCAGGGGGAGACTTCACACCCTCGCCCTGTCTACCCATCCCAACTGCGCATGCGGATCTACGAACCAGTCAGCCGAGCACATTCTGTGGCACTGCGAGATCTTTATGGATGCTAGAGAGGAAATGCTCGATGGCTTGGACGTACCCATCAGACCAGTATGGAATACTGATCTGGTTTCGAATAAGACGAACTTCGAGTGTCTGAAGAAATTTGCAAGGGTCTGGGTTGAGAGATGGCCTGAGCTTAGAGTCGCTGACTAGAGATTTTGACACCAGGTGTACTTGTTCCTGATCTACCACGGACTTTCTTTGATTTTACTCTTTACCATTTTGCCAGGATGTACAGTTTTCTATTTTCTTTTCTTTTACTATGTTTTTTATGTTTTGCGCTTTACACTTTTACACCTGTACATATTTTTTCTGCTTTTGGTTGTTTACTGCTTAAATTGATATTTTGGGTTTTTATGCTTTCACAAATTTTCCTTTTCTTTTAGGCTTTATAAGCCTAGCGTAACTAAACGCTCAAGCTTTGTTATTTTTTTTTATTTTTACGATTACATTACCTTATGTTTTACTGCAACCCTCATGCTTTTGAATTATTTTTTTTGTTAGTTAATTGGTGAAATTTCACACCAAGCGATGACTCCTACACGCTTTTCTTTTATTTTTTCGTTTTTTTGGATTGGTTACTTGTATATTTTCTTTCAGTTACGTTTAAATGCGAGAACTGAACTCCGTTGTCTGTTATGTACCGTCCTCTTCCCCATTAAGGGGTAGGACTCTGGAGCGTGTCCCCGCCTATGTTTACTGGCTGACCCTACAGAACTGGTGGAGCTGCACCTGTCTTCCGCGCCACCCCCCGTGACATGAAGAGGCTGGGGAGAAGGCCGAACGGCGACCGAAAGCTGTCCGTCCCGCCTCCGGCGACCCGACGCTTTTCTCCCTAGGGTCTTCATCCTTGACTTCCATTTACTCTCGTCTAGGCACCACCGGTTAGCTGGCTTACGGACGACGCCGCCGGTTGTCGGGAGGCCGGACATTCATCCTTCTTCACTGTCTCGGGGACTGCCGGTTGACAGAGTGTGGCAATACCACTTCTTCACTGTATATACTCTCTATTATCTGTTTTATTTTTTTTCTTTTGAACAGTGCTCGGCGCCGCCCGCTAGATTGACCATAGTCATCCGCTGTCGTGAGCTTATTACTCACGACGGTTGCTGTATATTTTGTTCCTTCTTCTTTTTTCTTTACTTTATTTTTGGTTGAGGCTACTAACAACTCGTTTGACTGTCCATGAGGCTGATTACCTCCATGGGCTTTAGAATTGTAGAAGTGACTATAACAGTGCAATCCTGTAGGCGCGCCTGCATACCGCCCTCTAACAACGTATGCGGGGACATTGAAGCTCTAGATTCGTTATACAAATGTTAAATGTAGAGTCGTTTATAAAAAAAAAAGTAGATTCTTGCGAGAGCTCCGAAGGGGCGACAATAAGTCGCCTATACCGGGGCGGGACAGTGGTGGGTGCTTCAATGTTCCCTCTTCCCTTTCCCGCTCCCTCGTCCCGCCAACCCTCGTCCCGCGTTCCATATATTCAATCCCAGTACATTCAATTTTTAAACAGCCCGCGTGCCACCTTTTACAATTTTTATTTAAATTTCCATTTTTCATGTATATTAAATTTGGTACCTAACGTAGGTACCTATTTAAAATATCTAAAATTCTTGATTCGATTCAAACTATTAGGGAAGTACCTATTTTAAATAAATTTATTAACTTAAAGATTTTCAAAAATAGAATCCTGATTTAACATTTTGAAAAATGTCATTCTCAAACACGCGAACTGTCAAACGTGCGATAGTCGTTAGGTTTTCTGAAATTATCCAATTTTCTGCGCAATTTTCTTAATTTTTCTCTCCGTAAGAACCATCCTCATACTTCAAGGAATATTCTAAAAAAAGAATTGGCGACATCGGTTCAGCTGCTCTCGAGATTTGCGCTTAGCAATACATTCAGCGATTCATTTTTATATATAAGATTATCTACTTTTTAAACTCTAGATTTTAGGTTTGACCGTGAACTGTTTTCTATTTGTTCAATTTAAATATGTTTATTTAAACATTTTTAAATTCCTCATTTACGCATAATTTGACTCTTCAGTGACGAAACACCGGCTTTTGTAGTTGTTAGTGCGGTTGAGGTCGATTTAGCGTGTCGTATTCATGTTTCCTCTCCACTGGCAAAAATGATGGCAAATGCGTGAACCTTTTGTTATTTAATCATTATGTTCGCTTAGCTATTGTGAGCACACGTCCTGTGCAGGGCCGTGCCAAACGCGTCATGCAAATACGCATCACGAAACCTTAAACCCTAATAACAAGCGGCCGAGAAGCAAATTTCGTCGAAAGATGATCTTGAGATCATTTCCTTGTAACTGCACAAGGCGGTTCCGACAAGAAAGATTATTTTCCATACCAGAATTTTGAACTGATAACTGAATATCTATTTAATTTCATTCAAAATTTGCTTCAATACGTACCCACATTCAAGTTAGCAATAAAAATGCTCAAAGGCGTGATGATAAAATTTAGTATTTTTTGTAATTAGTATTTATAATTTTTAAACGACTTCAAAAAGGAGGAGGTTCTCAATTCGACTGTATTTTTTATTGGGTGAACCGATATCGATGATTCTTTTTTTATTTGAAAGCTGGTGCTTTCCTTATCGTTCCATTTCAATTTGGTCCAGTTCCGACAATGACATCCATGAGAAAACCATATAAGTCTTAAATTTTCATTAAGTATGTGCGCGACAAACGGACGAATAACTCAATATCACGCCAACCGATTTCGATGATTCTTTTTTTATTGGAAAGAAGGTACCTCAAGGGTAGTTTGATGAGAGTTTGGTTACGTTCTGATTATGGGATCCATGACAAAATAACGGAACTCTTCAATTCTAAGGAGAAAATTAACGATACTCGGTCGATAGGCTATCCCAGGGGTCAATAGTCAAATATTACAATTTTAAAAAAATAACAGTTTTTAAAGAGCCACAAGGGGGGTAGGGAGGGGGGGGGGGGTCTGAATAATTTTACTGTGGTAAAGGGGGCGATTCCTTCAATACGGTTAAGAAACACTGGCATAAATCAATCGATTGCATTTGTAGAGATCCAGTATCAACTCCAAATGGCTCAATGTGGATTTAGTTACTATTTGTGTTGAGAGGATTTACTATGACTGGTAGAGTGCTTTTATAGATTTTGAATTGCTTAAATCTGTCAGCAAATTCATCTTTATTTTTTTTATAACTGTTTTGAAGTAATTCATGTCAACAGTTGCACTTGCAGTTTTAGATTCAGTTCATTTAATTTCGCTGTGATATCCACCACAAAGTAAAAATTTGTCGTTCTCTAATTCAGGGTGATTAATGTCTTTTTCGCTGAGGAATGTCTTTATTTCATTCAAGCACAAAGCAAAACGTTTCAAAACCTTATTTATTATGTTACCTACCTTTACTTCGGTTTTTTTATTATTATTATATATGCACATACATACCTTTGAGAAGATAATTCACTTCTAACTCTTCTGCTTGAAACAACAAATTATACATCACAGCCAAAACACTGGTGAAGACGCCAAACGAATTTAAACCTACATAGAAACATCCGACAACGGCGTCATTTAAGGGATTCCGACGGACTGACGACAGTGACGACGCGTGTCACGGGGGAGGGATGCGGTGAAAAGCGAGTACAAGTGGCTGAGAGATATAAATGGTGCCTAATCCTCGTTCATTCACGATTTTTAAATGTTTTTTTTTTGATAAAATAAATAATATTTTCGTATGGAACTAAAGAGCCGCAGCTTCACATCCAAGAGCCTTATGTGGCTCGCGAGCCGCAGGTTTCCGACCCCTGGGCCATCCGGATCTTTGAGGTCGTTATGGTCAAGTAATGTCTGTCTCATATGAGCAGCACGTTTAGTAGGTCTACCTATATTCAGACAAATTAGTTAGTGTAGGTACTTCAGATTCACTAAAAATAAAAATAAATTAACAAAACAACAAAACGACTTCAGAAAATGCACTAAAAATTTAAAAAAATAATTTCGTATTCTTCTACAACTTAATAATCAACTTACTTTTTCTACTCATCAATATGCAGTTGCGATTGTTATTTTTGGAGTCGGCGTGCTCTATTGACAGCTCCCCTCCCGCTGCGGCCCCGCTCTCGCCTCTCGTCTCTCGCCGCGTGTGACACAAGCACATCTCACCTATGTAGTTACAAACCTACCTTGGCTGACACCGACTCCAAAAATAACAACCGTACCTACATATTGATAAATAGAAAAAGTAAGTTGATTATTAAATTGTAGAAGAATACGAAATTATTTTTTTACTTTTTAGTGCATTTTTTTAGACGTTTTTTTGTTTTGTTAAAATTTTTGTTTATTTTAATAACATCTAAACAAAATAAGGGTGAAAAAAAACAGAATTATATTACAATAAAAAAACACATAAATTTGTTTAAGACCACTTTTATTTTAAAACACTCTACCGGTTTCAGAAGCACCCTGCCTTCGTCAGGAGAATATTATAACTAAACTATGATACAGAATGTTAGGTGTTTGAGTGGGAGGTGAGCAAAGGGGTGGGGGTAATTGCGGGATTTCTGGAAAGAACAGAGCGGTTAATTGGAAAAATATTTAGAATGGGACTGAAAGATAAATTAATTTGGTTATTCAAAATACTAGCATTATTATTTAGGGATTTTCTGATTTCTACAAATCCTTTCCTTTCCTTTACTGGATAATTTATTTTACTGTATGATTATATGATTTGAAATGTGTGTTATAATATAACTTTTTTTATGAAAAATTAACACATCTGCCGACGAACAACGGTATAACCCTTTTATAATAAAGTAAACATATTTAAAACATAATAACTTTACTAGATAAAAATAACCGTCTTTCGAATTCAATTTATATTTTTTTGCAGAAAAGAGTCGAAACCTTTAGAATTTATTTAAAAATAACATATTTCCGGTTGTGTCTGGTTATTCCATCCTTCAACTTCGTCCTAAAGGCTTATAAAATAGAAACTTAATTTATCTTCTAAATTCTTAATTTTTTATGTGAATACCGCACTAGAGATTCCCAACTACTTCCAACCGCCTGGAGCCTGTCTGAAGGTAGTGGGAGGGGAAGGAGACGGGGAAAATGAAGGTGGGAAAGTACCTGTCTATTCAGCTCTAGTCATCAAACACGGCTAATGCCATTTCAAGCAATGTTTCAATTCTGAATGATGGTCTTGCAACAGGGCGATACTGAGAGTAGCTTCCACTCTTTGACGGCTTTGAAGGCCGGCGTAGTCCAGCGGTAAGGCTCTCGACTCGCACTCCGAAGGTCGCGGAATCGGTCGTGGCAAATAAATTTTATTTGATAAATTGTGTTGCTTCACAATTTATTCATTTAAAATAATATGTAGTATACTCTCAGTATCGCCCTGGTGTAAGACCACCATTCAGAATCGAAACGTTGCTTGAAATGGCCTTAGCCGTGTTTGGTGACCAGATCCGAATGGCCAGGTACTTCCCCACCTTCCTCTTCCCTATCTCCTTCCCCTCCCCACTACCTTCAGCCTCACAACATACCCCAATTGGGGATGCCTTAGTCCCACTGGATCCAGACGGGAGCAGTTGGGACTCTTGTGCGGTATTCATGTAAAAAAAAAAACTCTGAAATGTGCCGCAAATATACTTTACATTATTTTTAAATTAATAAATTTTGAAATAACACAAATTAATCAAATAAAGTTTACTTGATGAGCCTTCAATTTTTAAATTGTCGATCTGTCTGTAGGTATAATGTGATTATAATAAACACAATTAAATAACTTTGTTTCAATTCCACTTTATTATTTCTTAATTCAACCGGTTTCGGTTCGTCCTGAACAGGGTGTGAATGTGTCCTCAGGGGGTGAATAAAAATATATTGAACATAATACAGATAAAAATGGTATTTAAAAGAAAATTAAAAAAGGGAGACAGAACATCAACTTAGGTGGGGGCGAGGGGGGAGGTGCCTAAGAGGGCGGGGTGAACGTGGGCGGGGGTAATGGAAATATTTAAAAAATGGGGGTGTCGGACCCTCTTCTAATTTTATTTTAAATACCATTTTTATCTGAATTATGTTCAATATATTTTTATTTCGGTTCAGGACGAACCGAAACCGTTTGGATTAAGAAATAATAAAGTGGAGTTGAAACGAAGTTATTTAATTGTGTTTATTATAATTATGTATTCCCACAAAGTGTTTGCTACATGTGAAGATATAATATGATTACCTAAATTAGGCATTAAGGGCCTTTAACTAGCCAGCGGCCGAGAATCCAAATTTCGTCGAAAGACGATCTTATGATCAGTTACAATGAGAAAGATTAATTATTCTCCGTACCACCTTTTTTAAAATATAACTCAATATCGATTTAATTTCATTCAAAATTGCCTTTAATTTATACCGAATCCAAAAATGCTGAAAGACTATTAAAATAATGTACTTTTAGTAATAAGTATTTGTAATAAAATAATGTCTAAGCAGAATAAGAATGTAAAAAAATCTTAAATATATTAGTTTGTAAGATCGTAAATAAATAGACAAACTGAAGTATTTTCGTCATAAAACACGTGCGCGGACCTTTTTTTAATGATTTTATTCAAACTAAAATTAAAATTCTGAAACATAGCTTTCCCAGATATTTGATTTATTTTACTGCATGATTCTATGATTTGAAATGTGTGTTGTTTCATACAAAATTTAGTTTTAAAATTTAAAAAATCTGCCAACGGTAAATAACGCCAAATCTGTTATAACCTTATTATACTAAAAATAAACATTTTTTCTCAAAATTTAAAACACACCTTTACAAGATAAAATAACAATCTTTCTAAATCAATTTACAATTTTTTGTTGAAAAGAGTCAATACGTTTATTTAAAAAAATTGATTTAAAAATTATATATTTCCGGTTTTCTCTGGAGGGCTGTCCAAGTTCACAGGAATTAATGCCATCTGTAGTGAAAATTTAAAAACTTGTAAACTTAATTCTGGGCCATTGCCGCTTGTTCATGATAGTTGTCTGTATAATTATTATAAGATTCCATCATAGATGGCGCGGGAAATCATGAAGGAATTCATAATAATTAACTCGTTATTCAAACCGAAATAGATTGCTAAAATAATGAGCCAACTTTGATATCGGACGATTCACAAGCTGCCTTTTTTATTATTACAAAATAACACAACTGAAAAATATCTACTACGGATAAGAGCTACTTTATTTTTTGTATTTTAAATTGCAAAATATATGTAATGAGAATTTAAATTTTTCATGATTTTAGCGGCAACTTTAAGTTTTTTGTGAGTTATTATCAAAATAAGTATTAAAAAAATCATCTTCTCCAAAATGTTATATAAATATAATGAAATATAAAAAAAAAAATTAAAAATTACAAGTTTTTTCATAAATTTGTGTTCCAACGCAAATCGGTCGTTTTTAATTAAATATTTTAGCCCATCAAAATTCTTTTCTTCACAATTTACATTTTCTTAGGTTTTAAATCAGTAAGTAAAAGGATGTCCACTGTCCAAATTTAAAGAAAAAAAACTTAGAATTAATGGAATACTCAGTTTTAACCACGTTTATTGTTTAAAAAACCAACATGTTTCGTAAGCAATGCCTACTTCAACAGAATTTACTTAAAACTATTTAACTAACTAATAAACGTGATTAAAACTAAGTATTCTGTTAAGTCTGAAACAAAATGGTGCCACAAAATTAGTTTGCTGTATTTGAAGAGGTGAAAAAACTTAAGTTTGCCTCTTGTTTATCAATTACCCAAATAAAACTGATATAAAAATGCGCCGATAGGCAATAGTTTTTAGAATGGGTAACGAAATGATTTTTTTTATTGGTGCCCTTTTTTACTCATTTAAAGTACGCTCTAGCGTGTTTAAATCGCACTTTATACAACATCAAAAAATCAACAAAATGTGAAGTCTAAATGTCAACTTTTAACTATAAATCTGACAGGAATATTTTAAACGTCAAAAATAAGTACGTAATGTCCGGTGCTTCCGTGAAAAACTTCCGCAAATCATCTTCTTTGAATACATACGCCTTCTTAGCAACGGCATCCTTGCTAATTGCCTTCATGAATGCATGCACTTTCACAAATGATTTTAAATCAACCCCTTTATTTATCCTCAACAGACATTGCAATTTCGAATGTATGGCCCACATAGTCGATGCTTTGTACTGTTCCGACATTTTCTGAAGGTAAGCAAGCACAACTCGTTCATCTACATCTACTACGTTTTGCTCCTCCATCCATGTTATGAACCTTTCATATTCTTTTTTATAAACGTCTTTGGATTTTTCAGGTATTAACCGCGATTCTGCTTTGGTATTTAAATTATCAATGTTAGAACTCATTTTACAACACACAATAACTAGTAAAAACTGTGATGTCAACTATTAATCTTATGTGACAGATTGCAAATTAATGTTTGTGTTTTTCATTTCCATGACAACAAGATATTGTGATGTCACATCACGAATTCATTAATAGTTCTTATTTCCAAATTTTGAATAATAATATCAATATTTATGTTTTCAAAGTGTACCAATAAAAAAAAATAGCGTAAAGTATTCGTGGATAACTGGTATTTAAAACACTTGCTTTATTTCGAGCACTCGGCTACGCCGTCGTGCTCGAAAAATCGCGCGTGTTTTAAAGACCTGTTTATCCACTTATATTTTAATATACTATTTTTGTAACTAAAGGTGAATCACGTCCACTTTCATAGTATCGTTGGCTGTGGATGGCAACAAAAGGTATGAAGAGTTCTGTGTGACACATGAAGCACATAAAAGAACGTGCTGAAAAGTCAAATTATTGGTGTACATTATCAAAAAATTTCAATTGTGTAATTGTAGGGTTCATCCAAGAATTTCATAATTATCTTAACTAAAGGATTGATAATTCTGATCCATGAATATACCAAAGCACCATAGACATTTGAATATTAGTAGACCTGCCCTAAGTGATTAAAGCATATTATTTCCCCCTTGGAACCGGCTGGGAGTATGGCTTCGCGTGATTCTAAAAAATGTGACGTCATCATTCTTCTAGACAGCGTCGAGCGCTCATCGGTGCATTTTACGAAATAACACCGCAAAAAACATGTTTTGTGTTTTAAAAACGTGTAAATATATACTATCACTCGAAATACATGGCGTGTGCTCGTCGACGTTTACGGGGTAAGTAAATTATGAAACATTTGTAAAAGTGTCCTAACTAAATACGGCAACAAAATATTGGAATCTGAAAATAAACAAACTTTACTTTGCCGTATTTAGACTTCGCAAATTTGTTCAATAGGTGAGCAATTCGCGCTCCCATGTAAAAAGGTCTATTCATTCAAAAGCAGAGTTTACTTTTAAGAACTAAATGGTGATATTATAATGCGAGATATCTATATACTGTTATATTGAGTTATCGACGAATCATATATCTCCAAAGTCATCTTCCCGCTCTGCGCCCCACTGTAGTTGTTGTTTCCCCCTCACCTTTATGTTCTGGACTACTAATATTCATATGTCTATGCAAACCACCCATTTCTGACTCATCCACGATCCATAGCATATGCATTATTCCCGAAGTTCAACCGCCGCCCGTTGCCGGGTAACAGTAAAAGTAATGCAACCTATTACAAAAAATTAACTTTATTTAAATTAATGAAAGTAACAAAAATGTACGTAGATATAATGTTTTCACAAATGTTCAACACAGTGTCCAGGATTTCCAAATCTCTGCTTTACCACGAGTTTCCCTTGGCGCAACACATCAAAATGTCATTCCTTAAATCTTTACATCCGATGTTATTTTATCTGAAACATAACGAAATATCAAATTAGAATTAAATAGGCATTAAGGCTTAAATTACATAAAAGATATTATTACAGCCATCTTTATTATTATTTTACGAATTGCACGTCTCTAGCAGTACCTACTTGCAGATATTCGGATAGGTTCATATCGACCACGGACAATTTGAAATGCTGTAAATGTAAAAGACAAATTGTTTAGGAGAGCGAAAAGATTTTTTTTTTTTTTAAATGATATCTCGTGTTTTTGTAGACCTGTAATTATGCATTTTTATTATAAAACTAGCTGGTTTCCGGCATGCGTTGCAAAGCCATTTTCAAAGAAATAAATTGTTTCTCCCTGCATGTCCTTTCCCGTGCGTCCCCTTTCCCCTCCCGCAACCCCCCCTCCCGCGTTCCATATATTCAGTCCCAGTACATTCAGTTTTCAAACAGCTCGCGTGCTACCTATTACAATTTTTTTATTCAAATTTTCATATTTCGTAAATTACAAATATTCATTTTTGTGTATTATAAGAACAATCAATCAAATTTCGTACCTAACATAGGTACCGACCTATTTAAGAAAATCTATAATTTTAAAAATCCATAGAGAATTCTTTTATTACAAAAAAAACAGCTAAATTCAATTTCATCAAACGTGCGAAGTTAAAATAGTCGTTAATTTTCTGAAATTATCCAATTTTCTGCGCAATTTTCTTATTTTTTCTTTCCGTAAGAACCTTCTACAAAGTATTTAGTTAACTTAAAAAAAAAGATAAATTAAAAAGGTAAAGTCATTCTGAAGTTATGGCGTGACCAAGGGAAACAGGGATTCATCTTTATGTAAAATAATTTGTAGATAAGATAACATTGAACAAATCTTTCAGAATACTTGACTTTTTTGTAAATTTCTTTAAGAATAGTATTTAATTTATTTTTAATTGAGAAAACAATGGAGGAAAATTTCATATTTAATTCATTTTTGGATTTATTGTCCTTTACAGCATTCAAATTTCCGCTATCGATGCACGAAGGTTGCATGGTTTGCACAGGAAGAAAAATACACCATCACAATACAATCAAAATGCACATTAAAAAATAAGCAGGCTAAAATTTTATTATTATATATCACACCCGTTTATTGTTTGTCTAATTTCGTATGACAAGCAATAAACATCGGGTTAGGTTAAATTAAAAATCTGTAGTTTTTTTTATCGTTTTTTTTTAAATTTTTTTTGTACGTTGTACATTTTGTACATTTGTACATTGTCCTCCACACAGAAGGCCTTGGAGGAAAAATTTCCCTGGGGGCCTAGGTCATCTTTAGGGATGCTGTATGTAGAGTATTTTCAAAGAAATGAAGGAGATGAAGTTCTGGGAAACTCTCTTTAGGGTGAATTGCCTATTTCAAAAAAAAAGTTCTGGGAAGGAAAAAGCTATGAGGGGTGGTTAGCAATCAGAGGCTCAATGTATCTAGGAGTGGTGGACGTATGAATCCGTCCCTCCCACTGCGGTGCAAGGCGATGGGTCGAGAGAGTCTGACGGAGTGGCCTAGGTTAGGTCACCCTCAACCATTCTCTCCCGATCGAAGTTGGTTGGCAAAAGCATTTGCCGCGAAGATCTAGACAAACCTCACTTCATGAACCCGGACACCCCTGCTAAATCACCAAATGCAGCGAACCACATGGGCTGACCTATGGCTGGGGTGTTGATTATCTAATAAACGGTACACATACCCGCCTCTCAATTTGCTAAGTATAATTTCTTCCTGTGAAATCTTATATTTTAACGTTGTGTCCAAGAAAATTTTTGTCATGGTTTTTCCACTGGAAACAATAAAATATGCAGCATTTTTTCGTACTTTTGATATCGTAGCAGACGACGTGCGTGTTCTTGGAGTAGGGGTCCAGCTGGATGATGGTGTCGTAGGAGCAGCTGCGGGATCCCTTGGGACACGTGTGCCCCTCACACGTGGGCGGCGTCTCACCCGTGGCCTCGTTCACAGTCAGCGTGCGCACTATGTCGCGCTGCTCTATCACAGACCCTGGAAAATACCAAATTTCTTAGCATACAACCGGCTACAAACATGATTTCGATTTTTTGATGATATGAAAAATGAACACTGTCAAATATTTCCCTTTACCTACAAATTTTCAAGCATAAACAGACTTGCATTCTTTCCGGATATTTGTAAAGCGATCATACCGAAATGATTTTATCACACTCATGCCTCATGGATCTCATTTCTACAGCATTCAGTCTACTTTCATCCCTTTTCTAGCTGTTGTGTATTGCTCGCCTCGCTTGACATTTTTTTATTTGCACAAAATCTTTCCTGATCTCCGAGAACTGTGCTTTTTGAGTTATTACGTAACATTTACGTAACTTTTGTTGTGCCACTGTTGTTCAAATGGCAATACTAAAAAGATAACTCATGGTGGAAATGTAAAGCTGTGTAACCTAAATTTTTGGAACTGATCTATCACAAAAATAGCTGGGTTTTAATAACAACTTTTCAACTCAAAACAAACAAACATTCACTCCAAAACAATTATTAGAAATTCCAATGGCAGGTATTTCCGTGAAATAGGCTGATGTATCCTACTACAAGCCTATTTGTTACTTAGAGCGCTTAGAGCATGGAGCAGACCCGTGAAAAATCACTGAATTATTATATTATACTCGTATCAATAATAATTGTAGCATTTATATACATACTTGCATACTAGTCAAGATTAATCCTAAGAAATTGAAACAAAAGAAATACATTTCAAATATATAGAATTTAAATTTACTTTACGGCTTGTCAGAATTTTTGACAAATCTGTTCCAATTTTTAAAATGACACTGTGGCGAATTCAAAACCAATCCAACCACAGGATATTACAAATCCAATTTTGAAAAAGACAAATAATAGGTAGGTACTTTATCGTTTACCTGAATTCTTAACACATCAGTTCTAATTTTTAAAATGGTACTATATTCAAAATGGGTCTATGGTTGTCAATGACAGATGTCATGTTTTATACTGCTCCATTTAAAATAGTGAAATATAGTAAAAAAAACTGATTTATACGACGTAAAACGCTATTAACAGTGACAGTGTAACGTTTTTGTAGTAAGCTGCAGAAAAGAATGTGTACAAAATCCATCCAAGTAGCCTGTTAAGCGATCCTACGATAATCAACCGAAAGTGTGTAAAAAAGTGAATTCGAACATATAAACTTGTAAAATAGTGGAGTTTTGTGCGGGCTGCTGGTGCTAACAGTGTACTTTTATCTTTCTCGGTATCCCATCGGAAAACATCACAAGTGCAACTTTTTATTAGTGATATTCTATCGAATAACAATAATACATTCAGAACCGGGTAGTGTTTAAGTAGCTGCATGCTGATTGGTTGAAAGTGAGCTCACTTTTGTTTACCTTTTACAAGTGCTAGCCGATTTGCGGATAACAGGCGTAATTCCTATACAAATAAAGTGCTAGTCCGATTGCAGTCAAATAGGCGTTATCTATCAAAACCAGCGAAAATGTCATTCAGTGAACCCGAAAACGACAAGATGCTTCCTGAAGAGAGAATAAAGAATGCTCGAGGCATACAAAAGGAAATCGATAATTTATTAGTGTCTAACATCCTAACAAAAGATCAACGGACAACCCTAAAAAACTGCGTTAGCTGCTTAATAGATCACCTAGTGGAGATGGCAGAAAATTTTTCGCAAATTCACTACGAAACACCTTTAAAAAATGTTATGAGAAGTATCGAATCGCTTTCCAATGATATTAATAAAATCAATAAAAAGCTGGACCAAACCCCTCAAGCTACAACGTATGCGACTGTTGCAGCTAGGCAGAAAACAACCCTTCAGAATCATGCCCTAATAATAAGCTCCGATGACCCACAGAAAAAATCAGCTGACATTGAAAAACTCATCAAAAAGCACGTAGATGTTCGCACTCTGGGGATCGGTGTGGCACGCATGCGAAAATCGAATAACAGCGACAAATTAATCTTCAACATGGCTTCCCTGGAAGATAAACATAAATTTAAAAGAGAATTGAATAAAGGGCTACAAGGCAAAATAAATATAGAAGAAGGAAAAAAATTGAATCCTTTGGTTATTATTAGAGGCCTTATCAAGGGAGCTACTAATGATGACCTAATGCATTCCCTGGAGAAACAAAATAATGGGATAGGTATTGATTTCTCGGAAAAAATATCCATTAAGTACAAAAAAAATCACAGGAATACACTTCTCTGCAATACGATATTAGAATTATAGCCAAAAAATTGGAAAAGCTTGATAGAAGCTGGGCATATCAATGTGGGATACCAACGTTTAAAAGTGGAGGATCAGTCACCATTGGTCCAATGCTATAAATGTATGGGTTTCGGACACACCCAATTGTTTTGCAAGGAAGAAACGGCCTGTGTTCACTGCGGGGGCAACCACAAATTCGAGGCCTGCCCTAACAAAAAAGAGCAGCCTACATGTACCAATTGTAATAATTTAAATCATAACGACCACAGAGCCACCAGCTCAGAATGTCCAATTTGGAAGATGATGGATGAACGTGTTAGGGAAAAAGTGGACTACGCCGGAATTTGTTGAAAAAGATGGTGACCAATCAATCATACAAAGGAAGTACCAATCGGTGGATGATTATATGCCCATAAAAAATAGCCTGAGAGTCCTGTACATTAATGCCAGAAGTATTAGAAACAAAATAGACGAAATAGAAGAAACGCTCAAAAGAATAACGGATACTGTGCACGTTTTAGTTGTCACCGAAACTTGGCTGGGAGATGGAGAAGGATCTTTGTTCAACATCAATGGCTATCAGGGCAATTTTGCTTCCCGGACTACTGGAAGAGGAGGAGGAGTGGCGATATATACTCACAATACATTTAACTGTGAAGTTATTGAAAAGTGGTCAACGAATAATTCTTTTTTAGGAGTTAGGGTACAATATAAACATTTTAAACCTTTAAATATATATGCTATATACAGGAAACCTAACAACAATATAAATGATTTTCTAATATATCTTGAATCTATTTTACAAAAAAGTAGCCTAGATACACTCATCTTCGGGGATTTAAACATTAATGTTCTTAAAAAAAATGATACAACAAAAAAATATATCAACACTTTATTTTCATACAACTATTTCATATGTAATAATACACATCCCACGAGAGTCACTGAAACCAGCAGTTCTCTATTAGACCATATTATATCAAATAGAGAAAACATATCTTCAACGACCTCCAATATTGATAACCAGATAAGTGATCATAGTATAATGATGTTAGACTACCAAAACTCTTTGAAACACCACTCTAACAACAGAATACCACCAAACATAAACATCAGCATCAATAAGAGGGCTTTGAGAACATATCTTGAAACCCAACCGTTTTCTCATGACACCACCAATATAACCGAAAATTTTAATCAATTCTTTAAATATATCGAAACAGCAATTGACACTTGCAAATTTAAGCCAAGGATACGAATAGGAAACCCTAAGCAGGGTAATACACCATGGTTTGACAAAAAACTGGATCTCCTTATTAGAGAACGAAATACTAAATACAAACAATGGAAGAAAGATCCACAAAACAGTCTTCTTATATCACAAAAAAATAAGTCAAGAAATTTGGTAACTAATTACAGACGTTTCGCCAAAACAAAATATTACACAGATATTTTTAAAGAAAACATACATAATCCAAGACAAACCTGGAAGACAATAAATTCAATCATAACTAACAGTCCAAAGAACTCTACAAATAAAATTGAAACTCTTACCATCAATAATATAGACATAAATGACCCGAAGCAGATATGTACAGCGTTTAATGACTTCTTTACATCGGTTGGTGAAAAATTAGCTGCGAGTATCCCATCTTATGCAGACGACGTAAATACAATAAACATGGAACCAAAGCCATTACAGTCCCTCTACATGGCCAATACAAACAAACTAGAAGTTTTAAAAATTATCTCAAAACTAAAAACTAATGCATCTCCAGGAGTCGATGGTATGACAACCAACTTACTCAGATTCTGTAAAGAAAAATTAGCAGATCATCTTGTTATTCTCATTAATCAGTCATTAGTGAGTGGACTATTTCCGGATCAACTAAAGCTTGCAAAAATCGTTCCAATTCACAAAGAAGACTGCAAAAAAAATCCATCTAATTATCGTCCAATATCAATACTCTCAGTCTTCTCCAAAGTATTTGAACATGTAATCAAAAATAGACTAACAAAATATCTGACAACTAATAATATTCTCACGCCTCAACAATATGGGTTCAGAAAATTCTCCAACACGAAATGTGCTGCCTTTGATTTTATACTAACTCTTCAAAAACACTTAGATCAAGGAAAATATGCAGCGGGCATTTTCATTGACCTCAAAAAGGCGTTCGATACGGTTGATCATAAGATTCTGTTAAAAAAGCTTGAATATCTGGGCATCGTGGGCAACAATCTAAAACTTTTATCCAGTTATCTTACGGGTAGGTGCTGTTCGGTTGTTATTGGAAAAGATTCAAGTGATCATAGAAATATAACATGTGGTGTACCACAGGGCTCGATTCTCGGGCCATTATTATTTTTAATTTATATAAATGATATTGCAAAATGGGGAGTAAAAGGTACACTTCAACTTTATGCTGATGACACAATATTATTCTATCATAATACTAATTTAAACGAAATGGAAAAGGACATGGAAAGAGATTTGGCTCATCTAGCCGAGTGGTTGAGAATTAATAAACTTAGTCTTAATATTAAAAAGACTCACTATGTGCTATTCGGGAATAAGAGAGAACAATGCCTAAACATTTCCCTTGGACTAAACAAACTGGAACAAACAGATGTCGCAAAGTATCTAGGACTTTTAATTGACTCACGGCTTTCATGGAAAAATCATTTTGACCATGTTAAATCAAAGATTGCTCCGGTGACCGGTGTAATGTACAGGCTACGTAGATTGCTTCCCACATCCATACTGCGATCATTGTACTATGCTATGATTCACTCCCACTTGGCATACCTTTCGGGTATCTGGGGTTTTGCTACCAAAAAATTGATATCGGAGGTACAAATAATCCAAAATAGAGCCCTACGTAACATTTTTGGCTTGCCTTGGGATACACATGTTAAAGATATTTACCGTCACGCACTTGTATTACCATTTAAGATTGTTCCTAGCTTTGAGATAACAAACACCATCTTAAATATTATTCAGTGCAACACCCACACAAATATAAAACTGAACTATAACAACGACGTTCACCAATACGATACACGGCAACACAACAAACTACATATATCAAAAATACACTCAACAAAGTTCGGACTGAAATCATTAGAATACATTGCGTACACTAACTATAACAAATTGCCTGAAGAATTAAGACAGGCCTCTAATAAATCTCGAAACGATATATTGAAATCCTATTTTTTCAAATGTTATTTGGAAAACGAGTCATAAGTAGGTACAAACTCTGTTCTGATAGCTATCCTGATTATCTCCAAGTATCAAACTTTGTACATCCAGATATGATGGGCGCAGTTTATATCTTTTTAAAATCTTATCATGTATTTTTTATGTAAACATCTTGTATTAGGTCTGTGTATTTTTGAGCATGTACCTTTTATTGTATTTTTCCTGATTTGTTTTTTATGCATTTCTATAGTCCATCATGGAGGATACTTGATTTTAACTTTGTGACACCAACAGTACATAAATCAAATGAGTGGTTATAATATTATTCATAAAATCTTATAAGACATGTTTCTGTGAAATATTTGTAAAGTGATTCTTCATATGTTTGTGTCTGTATGTTGCTTCTGTAAAATGTTTTGTAAATTTTTTCTTTATGTATTGTGTCTGCATATTGGGTTGGGTTGGGTTTATCTTTTCAAATGTACCAATTGGCGATTCCTTAATGAGTTTTGATAACTCTTGGGAATGCAACTTCGTTGTATGTTTTATTTAAAAAAAAAAAAAAAAAAAAAAAAAAAAAACAACTCCGAGTTCATTTAACTAGAGTTACAACAGATATGATTTTAGATTTTCCCGGCCAAAAGTATTTCCGTTATTTATTTATTTTCGCTACCTCCTTCTTTAGCCAACATTTCGGACAGCGTTACGGTATCCGTTATCAAGGCAGATGTGTGACATACGGAGGTAGCGCAACACGGCATAACACCCCAAAATGAAATAACGAAAAAAGTTACAACTTAACAAAGAAATACAGCAATTTTAAACATTTAGCGTACCTAAATCATCCCTGCAAATGAGGTGCGTGTTCTCGATGGGCGGATTTCTCCTGATCAGGGGTGTGGAAATGGTGGTGCAATTGAACGCCCCTGGCTTGCACCTGTGTCCGCCACACTCCACCACTGGAATGGGGTACTCTGCCTCGCTCAGGGGTGTATCGTATGACTCCTGGGATACTGTTCGTTCTGCAAAAAGAAAGAAAAAATTTTAATCGAATTTATAAGATTAATTTTATTCCTCTACCATTCATCAAATTTTACATTATTTTAAATCAAAATCATTTTATTGCAAACCAGCAGAGAAACTCGTGAAAGAGAAAGTGTGTAAAATTTCATCAAGGAATATCAAACTTCTGCCTTAAGGGTTGGAAAAGAGAACGGGGTGGATTTCCAAAATATTATGTAAACAGTCACTTTCCTCTTGTTTAGAAGGACAAAGTGGAACATTTTATCAATCTTGGAATAGAACTGTAGATTTAAAAAAAAAACAAAGCCACTCCACCCGCCACAGACACCCTTCTTTAATTCATTGACGACTAGCTGAAGTCCCTGGCGATGCCCTACTTTACACAGAGTTTTCGAAATCAAATGTAGACAGTGACCTTCCTCTAGTTTAGAAGGTCAGGTTTGCAAAATTTCATCAACCTCGGCATGAAACTGTAGATTTCCATAGATTTACTTGCCAGCCCACTCGTCCCCACATACAGAGATTCTCTAGCAGACCCGGACACACGTTGCTGTGGCAAACGAAATCTTTATAACCAACGCCATCTGTTGAACCAAATCCACACCACGCTGCCCGCTGCCGCTTGGCCAGCTTTATTATTACGTATTTCAACCAATTAACACAAAACCTTGACAAATTATATATTTAAAAACCTTCCTCATGAATCACTCTATCTATTGGTGAAAACCGCATGAAAATCCGTTGCGTAGTTTAAAAGATCTAAGCGCACATACAGCATAAGCGACCTCATTTTATACTTAGTAGTGAAGATACTATACTATATAATTAATATATTATGTAGAAATGTAGAGAATATGAAGATATATGCCGAGATGAGGTGCCCACCCTGCGGCGCCAACGAGGGCAGTCCGTTTCAGCACACACCAACAAAAAGGAGACGAGGAATAGAAAGGTTGGAGCATTTAACTAGAGTAAGACTCACGGTTGTGGTCGAAGCAGCTGACGGTGGTGACCTTCTTCCTGGTCTTGGTGGCGATGACGTACTTGAGGGAGCAGGTGTGCGCGATGCCGGGGCAGAGCACCTCTCCGCACTGCAGCGCTAGCGAGGGCAGCCCGTTCCAGCCCACCACCAACAGCATTGTCATCAAGAACTTCATTATGCAACTTGTTTTATCCTGGAATATCAAACATAAAATACTACAGAAATATCCGATATTTATTCTAAATGTTCATTCAGTAATATGCAATGTTCATTTTTCACTATTTCTCCAAACGGACAAGTGAGCGCCATCTATGATCAATTTTGGCCGATCATGATGATTTAGCAGTTTTTTCGAATAATACATTTCAGTGTCTCTGATAATCCAAAGAGACCGCCAAATCACCATCCTTGCAATATAAATATATTAATTATTTTTTCGAACAAACAAAAACAACAAAAAAAAATATCATAATGCCTAACCAATGGCTCTCTGGACTACAATATTGCTCCACATTTTAACTACTGCTCAACGATCATTTACCTATGTAACGACAGAGAACAAAAAACACACGTGTGCAATTCGCACGCGGTAGAAGCTAAACCTTCAGAAAGCTAAAGTAGACAAGAGTGGGGAGGCTTCGAAGTACCACACAAAGAGAAGACCGATTATTCTATCTCATTCTCTCGCAGGCTAAACCTTATAGATGTATGTGTTTGTCTCTTTTTAGTGTCGCTTTTTCGTTTTATCGAGATTCAAATCACAATGGTGCTAAAGAAGTTTTCACTTCAATGAGTTGCAAATTCTCCAAAAAAGAGCAGTGAGGATTTTCAAATGTACATAACAAAATTTTTAAAGGAACTAAATTGTTTTCCCCTCATCAGGCCTATTTTGTCAGAAGGTAAAATATTTCCGCTTTGAAATGAAATCCAAATAAACGGAATATAAACAAATATACGGTATCCGAAAACTAGAAACTGATTTTGAGTAATGAAATACGCTGTAAATTTTTTTTATGTTCGAAATAAACATACAATTTTCGAAATACAAAATTGCTTAATGAAAACATAAGAAAGTTTTGAAAAAGGCTCACCTTACGTTTTTTCTAACAAAAATTACAGTGACGAAAAAAATCAAAACATATGCATATTTTATTTAACGTCATCGTCAACTCACTTTTTTGTCGTTTCAAGTAAAAATAATTAATTAACAATTGCGGTCGGAAAATTTGTACATTTGAATTATTTTACGGAATACAAAGCATTGCGTTTTCTCTTTCTAACACCGTCTAGATCCGTGGTCGTCAAACTGTGTCGTGGTTGTGCGGCCCACAATATCTGTAGCTTTCTTTTTAAATATTTTTTTTTCATGTACAATTATATAAACCAGCTTTTTTAAAAATATTTTGTGAACATATACCCTTTTGGTTTTAAAATGTTGATTTTAATTGTTTGGCATTTTATTTTAAAACGCTCGGCTGATTTTTGACCACATAAGAAATTTAAACGCGCGCATAATGTACTTCATATCTTCTCAAATGGTGGGCGATCCGCCCCCTTATAGGCATTTGAGATTCTTAGGGGGGCAGTAGAAGACCCAGAGAAATTTAGAGAGCGTTGAGATGGCACAGTGAGGGCATGGGCAGGCAAAAAAAAATTGGTCTAAAAAGACAAAAAAAAAACGCTAATGACGTACTAATAAAGCAAAGTACACTTTAATATAGGTTAATTTTTGTTATTGTATATATTGTAATCCGCCTGTCACGACACAGGTATATCTTAGTGAGGAGACAAGCATCGAAAAACCTAATGTAAACATACTTTATATAGATGAAAAAAAATATAAAAATAAATAAATAAAAAATCATTTTTATCACCTGTGCGAAAATTCACATATTTCGGTACTTCCTTCCGCATTATTATTTTTATTAAGAATTGACACTATATCATGAATACAAGAAGGAAGGAGGTAGCAGACTTAACTCGAGGACGTGCAATGAAAGCAGTCTATCATAAAAGACAAAACAAATACGCAAAACAGTTTATTCCACAAAGGAGTGAAATTTTTTAATGCATGAAACTATCAAATCTATACCATTAATAAATTAAATAGATAGTAAGAACCAAGTTGAGCAGTATAACATGTAATATTGTATGGGAATTATAATTAGTAAATTTAAAAAAATTATATGAACAAACAACTAAAACACATAAATAAATAATTTCCCTAGAGGCCTACGTCATCTTAACGGATGCTGTGTGGAGGGTTTGTTTAAGGAAAGTAAGAAGAAGAAATTTTGGGAAGAAAATCTGGGGGTCAGTGTGTCATGTCATGAGTGACGGACGCATGAATCCATTCCTTCAACTGCGGCGCAAGGCGAGGGATTCTAGCTGACCTCCTCAACCAGTCTCTCCCGATCCGGCCCGCCACGCAGCTGGTGGACAAATACATAGGCCGCCAAGATCTTGACAAACGTCAGGCATCCCTGTTAAGTCACCTACCTAACGTAGCGAATCAATTGGGGTGACCCAAATATATTTTAATACAAAAGAGATATGCTATGATGTCCGCGCAACTGTCGGCGGACTACGACCTAATCAGGGTAGTTTGCATACGAAAAGAATTTGTTCATTTCGTTGATTTTTTGAAGGTGTAGATTAGTATTGGTTAACAATATAGTTTGAATACGGAAAGAATTCGTTCATTTAGTTTAACGTTCGTTTGGTTTATTCGTTAATTATTCGTTTATTTAGTTTATTTGTTAATTGGTAAACAATATCGGCGACACCCGGAAGCGCAGTCCCACCTAGTAAAAACTGCAGATAGCACATCTATTGTATTTCAATATCTTTGGGGTGACCTATGGCGGAGGTGTTGGTTATCCAATAAATGGTTACCGGGGCGGCGGTACCCATACTCGCCTCCCAAAATGATAAAAAAAATAAAGCACCAAAAATATACACTCCATTGATGCATTACCATATTTATATCATAAAAATAGTAGTCAAATTCTTAAAATATTTAAAAAAAAAAAATACTTTAGTGAAGTAACTCAATTACAACACATTTCAAATGTTAGATATGATTTTCACGGCCTGAAGTATTTTCGTTATTTGTTTTTGGGGTGTTATGCCGTGTTACGCTATCTCCTTCTTTAGCCAACATTTCGGACACTGCAACGCTGTCCACCCAACACCCCAAAAACAAATAACGAAAACATTTCAAATGTTATTTTAGTTACTATGTTAAAGAAATGAAAAAATGCTGCATAAAACTGCATCAATAACTAAAAAACGATATTCTTTTGACTTAATACACTAAAGTACTACTCGCGGTGCGATGTGGGTTATTTTTAAGATTTATGAAGATATTTATGCATTATAGTTATAAACAGTTTAATTTTGTTATTTGTTTCGTTTTTCCATTTATATCCCTCACGATTTTCAATAAATTACTAAGACAATACCTGTCTTTCAATGTTGTGCATTAAATTAGATCTTTATCGCTAGTGGTCCGTTCATTGGAACGTCGTGTAAATTACTAATAATAACAAACACATTATCAATAAGATATTTAGATTTGAGGCCATTAAGAATCTTGAGTACAAGTTATCGCCACCAGTCTAGGAATATTATAAAAAAACATTAATAAATTCAAAACAATTAATACGTTATATAAAATGCGTCAAATTTTGTAGAAAATTTACAAAGTAGTCGACATAAAAATACTAGGTAAATATTACCATTTCGATTATACGATTGCGTAGGTACTGCTTTCCGTTGATCACATCATACCATAAATATAAAACAGGGAATCAGTTAATGTGTTACAATCAAAAATTTTGCAAATAATATTCCTGAAATTTGCGACTCAACTTTCTTAAAATTTCGATTGTCACTAAACATTGTCAAAATGTTGCCAAACACACAAAACACGAAAAATTGTCAAAATGTAAACAAAACTCGACTTCACGGTCTCTGTAGTCGATGGGTAAGACTCTCGACTCTCAGTCTGAAGGGTGAGGGTTCGAACCCGACTTGATAAATTTTATTTGATTTATTTGTATTATTTCAAATTAAAAATTGCGGCACGTTCCAGAGTGGAAGATACTCTCAATATCGCCCTGTTGTAAGATAACCATAGGTCACCCCAAGTGGTTCGCTATGTTTGGTGACTTAGCAGGAGTGCCCGGGTTCATGGGGCGAGGTTTGTCTAGGTCTTGGAGGCGGATGACCAGGACACACTGAACCCCAGATTCCTACCCACCCCTTAAACCCTTTTCCTTCCCAGAACTCTCCTCTCCCTCCTTTCCTTAAAAAACTCTCCACACAGCATCCCAAAAGATGACATAGGCCCTGAGGGAATTTTTTTTCCTCAGGGCCTCCTGTGTGGAGCTCATGTAAAAAAAAAAAATAAATAAATAACCATTCAGAATTGAAACGTTGCTCGCAATGGCTTTATGGCTTTCATATTTGGTGACCACATTTGAATAGCCAGGTACTTCCCCACCTTCCATTTCCCCGTCTCCTTCCCCTCCCTACTACCCTCAGCCTCACAACACATCCCGATGAGGGATGCCATGGGGATGGCTCCAGGGGGGAGCAGTTAGGACTCTTGTGCGTTATTCACATTAAAAAAATAAACTCAGGCAAGACACCACATCGTGTGCATAGAAGATCGTGTGTTGTATATTTGTATTTTTTTACATTAGCTCCACACAGCAGGCCCTGAGGAAAATAATTCCATTGAGGGCCTATTTCATCTTTGGGGATGCTGTGTGGAGGGTCTCTTTAGGGAAAGGAAGGAGACGAAGTCATGGGAAGGAAAAAGGTATTAGGGGTGCATAAGAATCTGGAGGTCAGATTGTCCAGGAGTGACCGACGTATGAATCAATCCCCCACTGCGGGTAAGGCGATGTTCCGAGAGTCCTGCTGGAGTGGTCTACAGGTTTTCCTCAACCAGTCTCTCCCGATCCCGGCAGACGCATCCGCCGCCAAGATCTGGGCAAACCTTACCCGATGAACCCGGACACCCCTGCTAAGTCACCAAAGGTAGCGAACTATTTGGGGTGACCTATGATGTAAATGGTTCCCGGGGCGGCCGTACCCGCCTCCAAAATTATTATTTATTTTATTCAAAGAGATAAAATACATATATTTTGAATATCAGGCGAAGACATCTCTTCATTCATAATATCATGATAAAATTAAATGTCTAATAGTAACTCGGGTTTAAACTTCACACAGTGTCATGAAAATAAAAAGAAACGTAAAAAAAGGTAAAAGTTGAACATTTTTATGTTCACAAACGTGTGGGTAAACATATTGAAAAATCCACTTGAAAAAACGTTAAAATCGTGTATTTCAGAAAAGGACAAATACCCATAATGTATTTTAGTTATTGGCAGGAGAGAAATACAACATAACTAAAATTTATCAAAGAAAATGGGAATTCTTTCAAAATTAGCGCTAATGTTGTTGAATTAGAAAAATGCCAGAAGGCAATGAAACAGGTTAGTTAACTTTACACAAAGCAATCAATATTTAATGTCTCTTCTTTTAACAATTTAATTTAATTTAAAACAAAAGCAATAAAATCTAAATGTGAAATAACAAGAAATTTACAAAAACCCAATCTTAACTCCAGATATTATTTATTTTTCGGCAATCAAAAATACAGCCAGCAAGAATTTTAATTATGATTTGAGCAAAATTAGCACCGTACAAGAACGTGTAAAGTAGATTTTAATTAATTATTTTTACTAACCTTTATTAAAAGTGAATTCTCCCGACGTGCGATGGTCGACGACACAAGTCAGTGGTCTCACTTATGACTAAAGACTGGGCAAGTGGATAGTGGTCACAGAGTGTGTACCCAAGATGAGGCAGGTATCAGGAGTGCAGAGTGGTGGGATAGGTCAAAGGTCACTGCAGCCACCGGTCCCTAGATCCGTAGAGGTAAACGAGAGATTCAGTATTTAATGCCAAGGCGATACCGCACAGAATGCATAGTAATCGATACATACATAAATTAATTTCCAATGAATTCCAGACACAGAAGGTCGGTTTTAAATACATGATGTGGTGTGTTTGTGTTTTTTTTTGTTTAAGTGGAGAAAAAAGGTCAAAATCAAGGTTTACGTGAAATTTTGAGTGCTGCAGGTCAAGTTGGTCTTAACCAAAAATGGTGAAGTCGCGAGTGGTTGCTCGTTGCATTTGAAATAGTACCTAAGGCAATGCACCAAACCATTGTTACAACTGATCTGCGATTAAAAGAGGTATTTTTATTTTTCATTTATGTACTCCATTTTAACACAGGGAAGAGGCAGGTCATGAATAGCAATTTGATGGCAGGAATTATTGTCGAATTCAAAATACCTACTAAAACTATTTCATGTTGAAATGTTGTGGCCCGTAAGATATCATGTTTGAACATGTAGGTATTTTTGTAATAATATGTAAATCCTAGGTAGGAAAAACTCGTGAACGGTGAACTCGGGCGTTATAATTATTTTGCATATTTTCGCAACATTGCACAGTGTTTCGTTTCATAAAATCTAGGTGGAAAAAACTCCAAACCATCAATCAAGTGCCTCTAAAATTGTCATGAAATTATAAATAAGTTTTTTTTTTTAAACACACAATTTTATTTTTTTATAACTTGAGTATATATAAATTATCTGTTGTACAAATATCTTAAAATTATTTATTTACGCGCATTTACAAGTTATCGGAAAATTATACATTTATATAGGTTTAAATAAAGCCCACCTCTGCTTTTCATCTATTTTTCTAACTTTTCCGTAAATTCTTGATTTTAACGTTTCTTTCTAGTGGATTTCTCAATATGTTTACTCACACGTATCTGAACATAGTTTGTTTGTCTGTTACCTTTTTGTTACGATTTTATTTTTTGTTTTCATGAATTTATTGATGTTTTCTCATAATATTCCTAGACTGGTGCCGATGACTTGTACCCAAGATTCTTAATGACCTCAATTCTAAATATCGTTGTGATAATGTGTTTATTATTATTAGTCATTTGTATGACGTTCCAACAAACGGACCACTAGCGATAAAGATCTAATTAAATGCATAACATTGAAAGATAAGTATTTTCTTAGTAATTTATTAACAAATCGTGAGGTATGTAAATAGAGAAACGAAGAAACAAAATTAGACTGTTTATAAATGTAATTCTTATCTTCATAACGCAAAACAACCCACATGGATCACATCGCACCATAAGTACTTTAGTGTATTAAGTCAAAAATTATCATTGAAAAAAACAGTAATTCTATTTTTTTTTTAATTAATTATTGCGGGATTTTGATATTCTCTTCGAAATAAATTCTCGCTAAGTTAGAAATATAATATTTTTTTTAAATATAAAACACGAAAATTATTAACTATTATTTAAAAAAATCAAACATGGTTAACATAAAAATTTTAAAATAAAAGATTCCTTCGGAGTAAGCTCCATTTTTTTTCAGAAACAATATATGACAACTTAAACTCAATAAAGTGGAAGATACGCTCAGTATCGCCCTGGTGTAAGACCACCATTCAGAATTGATACTTTGCTTGAAATGGCTTCTGCCGTGTTTGGTGACCAGATCTGAATAGCCAGGTACTTCCCCACCTTCCTCTTCCCTATCTTCTTCCCCTCCCCACTACCTTTAGCCTCACAACATACCCCAATTGGGGATGCTATAGTCCCACTGGCTCCAGACGGGGGCAGTTGGGACTCTTGTGCGGTATTCATGTAAAAAAAAAAACCTAAAACCTGCCTGGAAATCCTTTGTGGTACCTGTACTCGTTAAATGACAAAATAAGCTTGACGAAAGTTTGTGAGGAAGGATACCAAATCTGATCTGAATAGAAAATTAACTGCTCTGTATATGATTTTGATACACTCCCACTTTGTTACACTGACTACCTGGTAATACCCCCCATAAAGTGATTTATTTCCGTCTAGCTGTACGCTGTGCGACGTCATCGTTCAAAAATTACAAAGTGATTTATTTCCGTCTAGTTGTATCTGACGGTACACAGTGCGTTGCGTCATTTCTATCACGAACTTTGAATTATATTTTTACTGTCAAAAAATTAGGCAAGGCGCGTTATTGTTTTTTCACTGTTTTCAATCTATCTATCTATCTATCTATATAAATAAAAATGAATCGCCGAAATGTATGTACGCGCAAAACTTACGAACCACTGCACCAAATTGGATAATTCTTTTTTCTTGTGTTCGTCATTGTCAGGACAAGGTTTGTATAAGACTACCAGTGAGCTTTGGCATTATGAAATTTGTATAAAAAATTTGCAATAGGTGGCACGCGAGCTGTTTGAAAAATATAGGAACTGAATGTATGGAATGTATGGAAAAAAATGTAGAATGTATGGAATGTATGAAAAATACAGGGACTGATTGTACAGGGACTGAATGTATGGAATGCGAGAGTGGGGTGGGTGCAGGGGTGAGGGGAGAGGAGAGGGAAACTTGGGTAAGTAGTTCGCGGGGAGGGGGGGGGGAGGGGAACGGGGAGAGGGAATGTGGAGGAGGCGGAGTGGGAACGCAAGAGGGGAAAGGGACGCGGCTGAGGAAGGGGAGGCGGAAGGAGAGTAGGACGAATGGGAAAGGACACGCAGGGAGAAACAATTTATTTATTAAATGGCATAGCAACGCATGCCGGGAACCTGCTAGTACTTCAATAAAAAATAATTTTCAAAAAGAGTTGAACCTCGGAGAAACCCAAGATGAATCCTTATTGATTTTAAATAATAAATATCCACAATATTTTACCCAAATCAATGACTTTTAAGGGCTTTAACAAGCCAGCGGCTAAGAATATATATTTAGTCGAAGATGTTCTTACGATCGTACAGGGCGGTTCCAATGAGAAAGATTAATTATTCTCCGTACCAGCTTTTTAAAATTATAACTCAATATCGATTTTATTTCATTCTAAATTTTCTCTAATTTATACCTACATCTAAAAATGCTGAAAGGCGTGATGATAAAACTATTAAAATTATGTCCTTTTTGTAATTATCTTTTGATTATAAGTATTTATAATTTTTCAATAATATCTAAGCAGAATAAGAATGTAAAAAAAACTTAAATATATTAGTTTGTAAGACCGTAAATAAATAGACAAACTGAAGTATTTTCGTCACAAAACACGTGCGCGGATCTTTTTTTTAATGTTTTTATTTAAACCAAAATTAAAATTCTGAAACATGCGTTTCCCAGATAATTTCTTGATTTATTTTACTGCGCGTTTATACGATTTGAAGTGTGTTTTGCATAATACGAAATTTTGTTTGAAAATTTAACAAATCTGACAACGACCTTTGGTATAACCGAGGTATAACCTTATTATACTAAAAATAAACATTTTTTCTCAAAATTAAAACACGCCTTTACTAGATAATAGAACAGCCTTTCGAAATCAATTTATAATTTTTTGTGGAAATGAGTCAGTACGTCTAAAATTTGATTTAAAAATGACATATTTCCGGTTTTCCCTGGTTATTCCCTCTTAAGCCTTCTTCGTGAAATGAGATTAATCCTTAACTAGCACTTAGTCAGCACAAACTAGAATTACTGTTACGTCATAAGGAAGTTCACACCCGATTATTTGTGTGCAATATATATTATAATATTTATTTTAATTTATGGGAGAATTGTAGAATGAATTCAAACATGCTCTCAGATGATTTCCCTACCCTCTTACTTTAAAAAAGTTTTACGTGGTACTTAATTACTATAAAGATATGAAAAATAGATAAATGCGGGAACCTTATTTATTAATAAATTATTGCTCGCCGTATCTGGTACCTATAGCTTAAGATTTAAAATTCTTTATCTTGTAGTTGGGAAGATTTAGTGCTAACACCCAAAAACGAAATGGGTAGACCGCCATTATTTTTATTTAGTGTTTTGCGTTGATATCCCTGTTTTTCTGAGAAATGTTTTTGTTATTCACCTTATTCTCTAATCATTAATTACCTAAAACCTGAAAAAACCCATTGTAATTTTTTTGTATCACCTTGCAGGTTATTCGCGTGTTCTCCAAAACAGGTTAATTTTGATAATTTTAAATAACAACTTAAATGGACGAATTCTACCGCATTATTAATATCTCGTTCGACATGGAATATTTTAAGGCCATTATAAACTTTGTAAAGAAACTAGTTCATAGAAGCATGAATGTGTGTTGCCAAAACGTTATTTTTTTAACACTATTTTAAATTATAAATTAGCCTGAAAAATAATAGTAGTGAATTATACTTAGATACATCGGCTTTAAGTATCGAAGGCTTAGACATAGAGCACAGATGCTGTATGTTGTATCCCCATGAACCAATTTTTTAGGTAAAGAAGATTTGAATCTCTTGGAAATTTCGATTTTAACGTAGGTATTGAAACTTGTAAACCTCAATTGAATAGTGTGATTAAGAGATGCCATGGTTTAACACAGAAAAATATGGGTTCTTAGAGGAGTCCAGTTCGTAAGGTAAGCATTTTTTGACGAAAAGAGGAAAAATATCTATGCTCTAAGGCCTAAACTACACGAGCGGTTCTCGGAGCGAAGAAAGCTGGCGGCACATATCAAACTACACGGGTAGCGGTTTTCCGCCAAGCTACACGAGCGGTTCTACCGCCGCGGGAAACCGCCCGATCCTTTACGCGCACGACCGATCCACAACATTCTCTCGCACGAAATGATGCAATCGCGGGAAACCGCCCGTGTAGTTTGCGTTTACTTGGCGTTTTCCCGCGGCGGGAGACCCGCTGCATGTGGCGGGCGAATTTCTCCCGTCTGTGAACCGCGAGCTCCCGCGGCGGGAGAACCGCTCGTGCAGTTTGCGCCATACAACGCTCATAGTAAATTGTGAGAACCGCTCGTGTAGTTTTAAGATGTGAAGTTTTAGCTAAATACTCATGACATTGTCCCTACAAGCGTCGTAGTCGTAAAGCCTCGATGACACGTAATATCAGCGGTGTTGATGTCTTCTCAAATGATCCAAATTAAACAAAGCAAAGTAGAGCCGGTTAGTCTTACCTAATAACTTCTTTTAATGATAATTATTGGTATTTCGTCCAACACTGTGGACACAGTGGTTAATGGATTGCCTTTTACGCCGATACCTTTTAGCGCTGTTTACTCTTACACGGTCAACACTAAACAGCCAAACAGTGTGTGAACTCCACGTTCATTACTCATTACAAAAGAAGCGCATTTTACTTTAAAATTATTTTATTTTATTTCATCGCAGAAATAATTAACAAATACACTGCCTGCGCGTTACAATATTACGCAGTAAACAAGTCGATATAAAAATAATAAAAACACATTATTTTAAGAATAAAATTAACGATTCCAGGAAGTCTTGTATAATATCTTACTCATTATAGTAGATAGGTTTATAGTTTGTTTTTAAGTAAACAAGTTCTTTTTAGCGGTTATTTCATGGTCGATTATTAATTCTTATACGAGATGGTCTAAATAAATGACTACAGCTTATGTGTTTCAGTTGAAAAACATATTAACATTTAAGTAGATTTTTTTTTATTATTAGTCTTTTTCTAATTTTTTTTTTCTATCTTATAGCTTACGAAATTGTGTGTTCAAGATATTTCATATATCAATTATAAATCATATCGATATGATCTATGGGATATTATAAAATTTCTTGGATTAGCTGATGAACATTTTCCAAAAATGTTTCAATTTGGGAGGCGGGTATGGATACCACCGCCCCGGTAACCATTTATTGGATAACTAACACCTCTGACATAGGTCACCCAAAGTGGTTCGCTACGTCTGGTGACTTAACAGGGGTGCCCGGCTTCATGGGGTGAGGTTTGTCCGGGTCTTGGCGGCGGATGCGTCTGCCACGGCATGGCAGACCGGATCGGGAGAGAGTGGTTGAGGGAGTCCCTTTGACTTCTCCAGCCATAATCTCTCGGAACATCGCCTTGCACCGCAGTGGGAGGGATGGATTCGTACAACCGTCACTCCTGGACACACTGACCCCCACCCACCCCTAATACCCTTTTCCTGCCCAGAACTTACTCTCCTTCGTTTCCTAAAAATACCCTCCACACAGCATGCCCAAAGATGACATAGGCCCTGAGGGGAATTAATTTACTCAGAGCCTCCTATGTGGAGCTAATGTAAAAAAAGAGATACAAAATTTATTTAGTAAAAAAACGTTTGTAATGTATAAAATAATAATTTTAAAAATGTAGCGAAAAAAAGAAAGGAGCGATGGTGAGCGATGACGTACTAAAATATAATTTAATAAGACCTAACAACAACAAAAACTCGACTTAAATGTATAACACCAAAAAACTTACAATGATAAAAAGTCCTGGCAATCTAACATTATAAAATCCACACTTTGTGAAGTTTTAAACTTTCTAGCAAAGTATATACCTACTTCCTATATAGACATAGGTTTCTATTTGCTGCTAAATTTTCACTAACCTTATTTTCTTATTCACAAAACTATTGTATATATGGTTCTTTTATTACATTGTATCCAATCGTAGGCGTAGAGTGAGATAATTTGCAACAAAAAAATAAAACACAAGTTTCGTGTAACTTGCGCAGTGGAAAGCAGAAAACCACAAGAACAAGACACATTTATCCGTTTACTTTAAACTAGACGTTTACCGACGACTTTCTTGCAATTATTTTCTTAGTATCGACATGCTAAACCTGCATTAATATGCTAAGTGCATCCTCGACGGATTGCGAAAAAAATTTGTTATACATACAGGGTGTTAAAAGACTACTTGACTTACTTTAACCAATGATTCCTGACGTTATTTGGAATAAAAAATGTAAATAAGATTTATTAACGTTTTTTTTACAAAAACTTTTAAAAAATATGCGGTTACTCGGCCGAGTGACCAGTAACGACATGCGAAAGAATTTTTTTAGTTTGATTTTTAAGAAAAATAAATAAAAGTTCTCGAAAATTTCATTTTAATTTTTTACTCCAAATAATGTCAGGAATTACTGGTTAAAGTACCTAAGTCAAGTACGTCCCTTAACACCCTGTATAGTAAAGTTTTCGAATTTCCGAAATGTGATCTACGTAAACGCCAAAATATTATTTTAAATTGCGTTGATATTATGGTAATCATATCCTTTGCGATTTTAATTAAGATTTGCATTTTGTGATATATTGTTAAAAAATCGTTTGCGTGAGAACTATTTTTATGCACTCGTAAAAAACTAGTTAAATAAACTAATTGAATATTGGCAGGGTTTTTGTTAACATGCAAGTCGCAATTTCCCTTACGAGATAATTATTTTTAATCTAAAACGTTTTCTTCTGATATTTAAGTTATCATGAAAATTTATCCGTCGGTATCAGCTTACACAATATTAAAGTTCTTTCATCAAATAAAAATAAATACGAAACACCTAACCTAACCTAACGAATCTTGCATTTAACCACTCGATACCCAAATTTAGGTTGGTGATTTTAACGAACTAAAAATAAATAAATTATAAAACCTAAAAGCCTGGGATTAACGGTGAAATACTCGTATAGTTGAAATGATTGGCATTAAACTGTCATAAACAGCTCTTATGTTTCCATATTAATATTTGGAGGATGTATCGCGCCGTTTTTACGCTTGCCACTACACCATCTCTTTCCCCCGTACAGCGCCATCCTGCTCACCCAAAACTAGGCGAACCAGGCTGCGCAGACGCCTTCTGCGCATTTCCTACTCTCGAGTCGCTACATAAACCACGCCCCGCAACAAGGAATGGCCTATATAAAGAGCTGCGAGCCCTAAATTAAACCAGTTCGTCTGTAGCTCGCTCTTGACTAGTACGCTCTCTTAGTTGCGCTTCGTCCTTTGGCACGACCCTCTAAGGAGTATTCTACTACCATAAGTAAAGCACCAACCAGACCCCGACTGCTGCCTTAGTTGCGCTTCGTCCTATGGTACGACCCTCTAAGCAGAACCACAGTCAGTTTTGTTGTTCCCAAAGACTAAACAGCAAGGTTCCCTCCGATCCCTTGCTCAGTTAATTATTATTATTGTGAATTGATACATTGTGACTATTTTTACTATATGTGATCTGTGAACTTACTTTAAATAAATAACATTTTACCAACAATTGTGTTATAAGGTATGTTATTAATTGGATCGGTTGGCCGAATTGAAAATCGAATAACCATCGTTCGGGTGGATAAAGTAAAAATTCTACATTAATATTATCTTACATATTAGGCACAATGCATTATAAAAACCTCTTCCCTACCGATGCCATTAACCTCTATGTTTTTCGCGATTCCGAATTCGATTTTTTTGCGATTTCTTTTGGTTTTTCCGTGAGCGCTTATTTTTCCATGGTTCATTCCTTGTAGATTTGACGGATCCATCATTTTCCCAAGGTGTGTACGTGTCTTCTAATAGTTCATAATTGGAGTTAAAGTTGGCATCGTCATCCACCCAAGAGTCTTGCTGATGGTTTTTGGCAGGCCATGCATTTTCCCAGGACTGGAAATTGAGGTTCTTCATGGGTTTGTCATTTTCCAATAACTCATAATCGTGATAGTTAAATGGCTTTGCGTTGTTCCAGGACTCGAATTTGTTGTTGCGGTGCTTGGATGGATTTTCAACATCCCACGAATAGTTGATGGTGTCATATGGACGTTTGTTGTTCCAGGGTTCAAAGTTGTTGGAGTTCTTGACGGGTCTATCGTTATCCCAAGAGTGATGTCCGAGGTTCTGTGGAGGACTGGCGGGCTCCCAAGGCTGGTAGTCGAAGTTATTTGTTGGTCTTTCATTGTCCCATGAATCATAGTTGAGATGTTCTGGCTTCTCATTATCCCACGACTCGAAAGTATGAGCCAAGTTCTTCATTGGCCTTTTGATCCATTCTTCTACCATGTTCATGTTTTTCTTTGGTTTTTCTCTTTTCCTTTTCTGAGTTTTATTTTTACGAGGCGTCTCACTCTCCCATGGACTAGGATTTTTGTCTTTCTTGAAAGGGCGATATTTTCCCGTTGGTCGACAATCTGGTTTGTTTTGCTGCTGATTGCTTTGCCATGAGATTGGTCCTTCTGCATTTGAATTTTCCCACTCGTCATCATCATTATAATCGTTAGGGGTATCACTAGCCCAAGGCTCTTGATCTTGATACTTGGATGGCTCATTATATGACCATGGCGGTCTTTGGGCTTTTTTATTCGGTCGGTCCTTTTTCCACGAATCCGTATATGGATTGTTGAATGGTCTTTGATTTTCCATGGATTCTTCGTACGGGTTACGCAGGGATGGTACATTAGGCCTAGCTTTCCAAGACAGTTGGGAAGATTCACTGTAGTCAATCATCTCTTCAGGATCATTGTCAGTTTGATAATCCGAACTGTGGTGATATACATTTTGAATGACAGGTATTTTCACAGGGTATGGTTTGATTACCGGTACAGCTACCTGTGAAACAAAACAAAAGTCTGTTAATAATCATCACACCTTCGTATCGTATGTCTAAGATGCAGTGAATAACAACAACATCCGAAGGAAAACAAATCGATAATGTTTTTAATGTTGTGTGATGCCTGGCATTTCAACACGTCATTAATGTTAAAAATCTGTTTGATCAATAATAATCAATATATATTAAAAGAAAGTCTAAAAAAACTTGCGTCCCGCAAAAACTTAGAAACGAGTCCCGGTACAATCAAGGCAGTTAGTTATATGGTGTGGTAGATCTTTATTCCCCCTCCAGGATGACGGTTCCCGTTTTTACATAAAGGGCGTGCTTTTGAAGATATAAGGGCTGGAAGTTCGTCTTCTCAAAATTTCTAGAACAGTCTTCCGGAAAGTTCCAGAAGGTTCGATAGAGCTCTAGAAAGTTCTGGAAGGAGTGGCGGAGTATGTCGTGGAATGTTCGGGAATAGGGATTCAGGAACATTATTGTGGAACATTCCAGAACACTCTAGAATGTTATCCTGAGCGAAGCCGGGTAACCCATCTAGTTAGTTATAAAATATAAATAAAAACTTCGACAAATCAAAAAATGAATTGATTCATTATACTCGTTGATTTCATCCAGGTCTTTGACTTTCAAAGCACTTTTGAACATTTTATTTTCAAGTGAACACATAAATTAAATGTACCGATGAATAAAATACATAATTAATTCATTATTATAGAAAAACAACATTACTGGCACACGTTTACAATGAACCTGGACATTTTTATGTGAAAACTAGCTCGATAGAAAAGTGCTCAACTTTTGTTTTTCATTACTAGTGGATTCTGATTACACTTTTTATCTAATTAAGGAGAAAGCATGTTTGACAACAACATCTAAGTTTTCGCAATTAATTATATGCACTCTCCATTCGGTTTTCCGATCGACTTAGAGAGAAGAATTAACACAGAAGCGAGTGACGGACGCTTAGAGAAAAGTGACAACAAGTTGGTCCAGTTATTGTAATTATTGTTAATACCTGTTTGTCGACTTTAAAGGGAACGCGTTTCACAATTGGAAATGGCACGTGCGTGTAAACCGGGTAGGGCACTTCCCTCTCGATGGGGACTATTATCTCTTGAATGACCGGCACCGCCACTGCCTTCGTCAGGGGCACCTTCACGGGATACGGTTGCGGCACTGGAACTATGATTGTTTGTGTGTTTAGAGCCTGTAATCATTCATATATTTATTTGAGAGGTTTTTACGCTGACAAATAAAAAAATGCTAAATTGAAGGACACAAAACACAAACAATCATATTTTCAAGTGCGTGGTAGTTGATGTTTGATAATACATTTTTCTGCGGTCTCATGTATTATTTTGACGCCATGTAGTCATTCATGTACATTCGATCCAAAATAAGGCTAAAAAACTGACCAAATTGGAAGAAGATCACGTTTTCGTACTAATCATTTACTTTGTGGCTTGCCATAAATGCAATATAAACATATACAAATGTATGTGTTTATATTGTAACCACTTTATTTTAACACATCATCTTTGCAGGTTTCAGAAATACGTAGGTGCCCTTCCTACATCAGGAGAATGTTAAAAGTTTTAATTAATTAGTTTTACTTAGTTTTAAAATTCTCCTACTGACGGAAGTGCATTTCTAAAATGAAGTTGTTTAACAAATTACCACGTTTATAATGTGAAAGAAAATCATTCTCAATACAGGTGCACATTCATCCTCACAAGTCCTTTCCTTTATTATTCATATGTTCGTGCTCTAAAAAATAATAAATTGTATATCTCTCTCCACAAAAAAAGTTTTCGAGGAATCTTGATTTTTATAAATGTCTAAAGCTTTTTACCAATCTAATATTTATATTGAAAACTATTTGCTTTTGCAATGAGAATACCTACCGGAATGTCATTTATCTAGTTCCCACCTCTCCCTAATCATCACCTTGCTGGAAAAATATTTGAAGATTGAAACAATCGCAGAAATAAATGTAGCAAAGGCTGTTTGTTTTTGAAAAACATAGGAAGTTTAAAACCACTTTGTTAACAAGTGGTTTGTGTTTTGCGTGTACAAAAATTAGTTTTTAACTAAAAAGAAGGAATTTGGCCATCTTAGAAGTAAATAATATCGTTTTCTACTCATTCGTTTTGTTGTGACGATCATTAGGTAGGTACCCTGAGGCCCGAGGTATCGCGGTGGAATAAATAAATGTCATATAAATATATATGCTCCTTCTCAGAGAAGTGATTTGTTATCCCCTTTTCTTGAATACCTTGTTTTTCCTACACATCATTCCAGCAAACACCATTTCGTTTCGTTTAATTTTTAGTATAAACAGTCAATTTTATGTAACTTTGAAGCCGTAACTCGTAAGCAGTTTTGAAAGCAACGAAAACTATAAATGAATCCTAGCGATATGCCTTAAATTTTGTGAATTCTGGAGAAGAGTCGCAGTCTAAACATTTGCGGTAGAAAGTAAACAAACTGAAATAAATTATTTATCGTTTCAATCGTAATCGACTATTCTTTTTTTTCTATACAAGTACATATAGTACACAGTTTACAGATAAATTGTTGGCAAATGCAAGTAGGTATTAATACAAGAAATATTTCTAGTATAAAACGTGGTTAGTAACATTTGTGAACACCTCACTAGGAGAACCTGTTCCGAGGTGCTCGCATGTTTTAGATAAAGTGTTAATGTATATTAGGTTAGTAGAAGCACAACATAATAGTGCAGTTACAATAGTAACAATAGTAACCATGGAAACCATATTCTTTTCACTAAAAGAAAATAATGCTATATTTTCAAAACGAATGAGCGGTTCCATAAATGATAAACTCAAACATATGTTAATTAATCGTTTTACTGGTTTATACAACTTTTCACCCATCGAAGACTATTTGATGATGCAAAATATAACAAAGGAGCAGGATAAAAAGCATTACAAAACTATAAAGAAAACTTTAAAAGAATGAAGGATAAAGTAACAACTAAACTATAATTTAAAACGGAAAAACCTTTATTGTTATTAATTAAATTCTTTATAAATCTACCAATTTCTCGGAAAATATGTGAAAAATGCGTGAATCAACATCAGTACTTATGATAAACTGCATAAATACTGCCAGGGCCTGGTATTCACAGTCCATTTGCAATTAATATTATTTACATGTGATTTATTCCCGTTTCTGTTTCAGTGTGATCATAAATTTATTGAGTTGCTTTGCAAACTTTAGGCAGTCACGCACTGCTATTGGTCAATTCGACCGCTATACTTGTTCTTTAGCTATAGAAAACAATAACTTCTAGCTTTATTACCAATGAGATTTTACATTTTTCGCAGAATTAAACGAATTTGTGGCTTGACGTTATAAGTAAAATGGAATACAGCAACTATTTTACGATTAACTAATGTTTAAAAAACTTGAGTTATATTATTTATGTAACCAGATTTCATTTGAACCCTACACACTAGTAAATAATAACTTAATTAATAATTGGTCTAATTATGCTAATTTGCGGTTAATTTACCTACACAGATGCAGTACCTTACATCTTCTTCAATAATAATAAATCGTTGCTTCTAATATTAATAAAAATATTTTCAAGGCTCCTGTTGGTTGAGATTGTGTGGGCGAAGGTTCATTTCTACCGCGTGTGAATTGCACTCGATTTTTTTTTACTGATGCAAGTGATGAGAGGCCTCAAACGAAAATAAAAAAAAATATTTTTTAAAGAATGATATTCAAAGAAAAATCAGAGTGTGTAGTTCACCCATTCCCGCCTCAATTTGGGAGGCGGGAATGGGTACCGCCGCCTCGGGAACCTTTATTGGATAACCAACACCTCTGCCATAGGTCACCCCAAGTGGTTCGCTACGTTTGGTGATTTAGCAGGGGTGCCCGGGTTCATGGGGTGAGGTTTGTCTAGGTCTTGGAGGCGGATGACCAGGACATACTGAACCCCAGATTCCTACCCACCCCTTAAACCCTTTTCCTTCCCAGAACTCTCCTCTCCTTCCTTTCCTTAAAAAAACCCTCCACACAGCATCCCCAAAGATGACATAGGCCCTGAGGGAAATTATTTTCCTCAGGGCCTCCTGTGTGGAGCTCATGTAAAAAAAAAAAAACACGCGATAGAAGTAAAACCTTCAGAAAACTAAAGTAGATAAGAGTAGGAAGGCTATGAAGCACCGCACAAAGAGGAGACCGATTATATTATCTCATTCTCTCGCAGGCTAAATCCTATAGATGTCTGTGTTTGTCTCTTTTTACTGTCACTATTTTTCGTTACAATGGTGCTAAAGAAGTCTTCACTTAAAAAAATAACATTTAGAACCTACATTTCACAATAAATTCTTTTGTTTTTACGGCCTTTCCGTATTTTTTTTAGTTTTTCCCTGAGAGGGCTAAATCCCTGAATTCTGACCGTAATGGTACGGAGTATTAATTATGCTAAATTAACTAGTCTTAATTCAGTAGATGCAATTTGTTATTAGTGCAATCTAACAACAGCACGGCTTGTCGAGTCTTTATAAAATGGTTACCTATGGCTATTGTAAACAAGTTAACATTTTCCACAACTTACATCAATTACACGGCCAGTGAATCGTGCGGCTTATTGAAAACAGTGAACATTCCAGCTATTGTAGATAATAATAATTGTGTGAAGCGAAATACAGTGAAGATTATGAAAAAAATATAGCAATTGCGTGTCCAATAAAGAAAATGAGAGTGAAATTTTGTATTTCTTTTGTCTTATGAATGCAATTTGATAGGGTGCAAATTAATTGATAGATTTTATAAGTATTAATGAAGCTTGAATGAAAATATTTTGTATTCGCACCTACCGTGTGTAGTTGTAAATAAGTTTATTTGAAATTTATGATAATTAAAAAAATGCAAATTGAATTGAACTTTCATTGTTAGAGCATTATTTTTAGAGGAACATCATTTTAGTAACGATTATATCAGTGAAAATGTGCAATTTATTTGGATACTATCGGAAAAAAATAAATTGCTAACTATTACATTTCTTTCACTACTTTGAACTCTTTACCTCTGAAGGTATTTTCCAAAATAAGGACTAAATATTCTGTTATAAGCTACGTATTTTCAAATCAGTTATGGATCAGTATCTTGGAGTCAGATCAGTATAATGTATCAATAGAATAGACTTGGAAAATATTATATTAATACTTTACCTACCTGTGTACATAATGTATGTAGTTTTATTGGTTTAGTGTACTTACCGATGGTTTAAATTCATCAAATTGCATCAAGTTGTTTTTTGGGGAATCTTTCAGGTTGAAATAGTTACTGTTTTCGAACCCAGAATTGAAGGAGTCCCCTTGTCCCTGTGAGTTTCCAGCGTTGCCGTCGAATACATCTGTCGGTTTGTTTTGGAAACCACCGTTTACAAGTTGATTTTGGAAACCGCCTTTTGCAAACTGGTTTTGGAAACCACCGTTTGCAGGCTGGTTTTGAAAAATTCCATTTAAATGTTGGTTTTGAAAGAGATCATTATCGGATGCTTGGTTTAGGAGCGCATTAGTGTTTGAAGGTTGGTTTTGGAAAACATCTTTTGACGGTTGGCTTTGGATCTGATCTTTTGACAAAATTGGAGTGAATCCGTTGTTCCCACTAAACGACCAATTATTTCCCATATTATTCTGAAGTGTGGCTGGTGTCAAAGACAGTGAAACATCTTTGTTGTCAAATGCAGGTTTAAAGGTATTTGCAGCTTCGTTATTCCACTCCACGGTTGAATATTGAGAATTCAACAGTTTATGAGACTCGAGTGAGTTAATGAGACTCGGGGATGAAGAAATTGGATTTCCCTGGCTGTCAAAGAGAGAAACATATTTATTATCGATGTAATCATTCCAGTTGGGGGTTCCATAAGTTGTTTTGAGCGAATCTGGTGATATATTTGGTTGAAAAGTAGACGTCGAGGTAAATGGGTTTTTTTCGGTTTCAAACTCAGACACGTACGGCGTTTTCTTTTTTTCTTTCAATATGGGAGTGAAATATTTTTTTGTTTTCTTTGCCTCGGGTGAAGAGTAGGAACCGAAAGAATTAGAAGACGTCGAAGGGTTTCCTGAGTGTTTTATTTCGAAGGAAAATCCATAGTTAGTTGCATTGTTATTTTGTAAGTCTTGCCCTGATTTTCCAGAATCAATATTCAATTCGTGTCCTATTAAATCTCCATAGCTGTTTTTCAAATTTCCGAAATTCAATTCACTTTCAAATGCATGTTTAAAGTTTTCGTTGTCTTTTATCTGGGTTCCGGTGGTAGATTTGAATATTTCTTCATAATCCGGTGCCAGTTGCTTCTGAAAATTTCCGAAATCGTAAGTTTGTATTTCTTTTTCGCGATTTTTTTGTTTGGTGTTTTTGTTGTTGTCTCGCGTATTGGAGGAGTGAATATTATGATTTTTTAAGTTGTCGTCTTTTCCCGAGAGTTTGATATCATTTTGATGCTTTTTAACAAATTTACCATAATCGAAGTGAGTTGTTTTGAATAATTCTGTGATTTCGTCTTTGTCAAATATATCATCATGACTGGAACGTGGATTTTTTGGGAAAACGTCAGGCCGGGTGGGACTTCTATTTCGTGTTTTTAATCTTCTATTTATATCCATGTTGTCTGGTTTGTAAAGATTCGCTTCAGGATCCGAATAATGGAAGTTAGACCAAGAGTGCGTGGCACCATTTTCTTCATTTCTTGGATCGTTACTGAGACGTCTTTCATAAACATCATATTTTTTAAATATGCCATCATTTAACACTTTCTGGGTCCTTTTATCTCGCCCCGAATTGCCTTCCCCTGAATGGAGTGCTGCAGACTTTTCCACTGAGACATTTTCCGATACTGTAAGTCCTACAAATAATATCGAAGATAGCACCAACCTTAGAACACTATTCATTGCGAATGGTTATTTAAAAAAAAACATATGTAAATTGATGTTCTTCGGAATATCTCAGATCTTTGACTTCCGATTAACAAAAAACTTTTCAGACAACTGGAACCAACGGAGACAGAAATCGAACTGGCCTATTAGAAAATATCAACTGAAGAAAGTGATACCGCATTTCCATGTTCATTGGTAGCCAGTAGATATTCTGCAAGGGGGGTAAGACGAGATGCCAGGTGAAATCTGGCCGACCAAGCTAACTCAAGCGCGATGCAGACGCTCTTCCCATACTCGAGACCGAGACATACCACATACCACGCACATCACATACATACACTCGCACGTTATTCCTCCACATCGCCAATGTCAAAACGTGATGACTGATGACTGATGAGGTACTGTGAGTAAGTATAGAAAAGCTAATGACCACCAACTTGCCACCTACAGACTACACTATCACGCGAGGCAGAGTTAAATAACAAACGAATAGTTAAACAGCATGTAATTGCTTATTCTTATTATCGATTGCTCGAATAATAAATGTTTTCGGTTATTACCACGAATAATATTGACGATTACGAAATCGCCTGTCGTCTGGTGTGGCTAATCATGAAATATATGTGTATGAGATATATGTTTATGAGATGCAATAAATATATTTTTGTATTTTCTAAAATAGATAGAAGCGATGGAAGGTCAGCGCTCCCCGTTTTGACAAAAAAGACTTAAATCCTCAAGTCATTGCCTGTGTAAGTAGTAAGTACAGTCATAGTTGTAAGTCAAAGAGCAGAATTATGTGTTAAGACCCTCTTGGTCATAAATATCTACATATTAGTTTTAAGTAACTTGTTATAAGTCTCAGCTTTAAAGAACAGCTGTAAGTCTTAGATATGTATACAGTCTGTCAAATGAGAGTAGAAAACGTAGGAGGGCGCCACTGCTGATCAAATGGCAATACTAAAAATACAACACATGGTGGCAATCTAAAGCTGTGTAACCTACATTTTTTGTAAAAAATCTAAAAAAAAATTATTGCAATTTCGATACCTACTCTCAAAATTAGAATTGCATATATTTAAGTATATTACACCTTCACAATTTTTGTTAATACAATGAGGAATAACGATATTATAGTAAAATAGAAAGCACAGTTAGAAATTGCTCACATTTATTTAATACTAGCTTAAGTACCCAGCGTTGCCCGGGTTTTAGATCATATCTCTAATTTTAGATCTGAATATATTTATCTCATTCTGACCTAAAAGTAGTGTAACTACTCACCATTAGTGATTCTTCCTTTTTACCTAATGTTAAATTTAAATTTATGTTATATTAAATGAAAGCAAATCACTTTATAAAACACCATTTAATCAATGAGGTACCTTAACAACAGTGCTTCTTCGAATTAATTTTTTTTCGTTAAGAACAAAAAAGTGTTTTTTTTTAATGTTACAGTGTTTTATACATTCAGTGTCATTGCGATTTGAAAGAATATTTGACAGTTAAATTGTGTAAGGGAAATGAAAAAGGCTGAAAGTGCCAAAAAATAAAAATAAAAACGATTTTTTGCATGGAATGTGTTGTAAGCGACATCGCCAATAACCTAGAAAAAGTTAAAAGTGCCAGAAAAAATCCTACTAGTTCATAGAGCAATCGCAAGGAGCAGCACCGTGAAAGTGCCCGCTGACCGTCATCAGTGGAAAAGGCTGAAAGTGCCACCCCGCCACCCGTCACGATGAATGTGCCTTTCTATTGCGGTAGTTTTTTGGCTAAACTTTCAGCCTTTTAATTAACAAGGTATGGGACTTACAGCGTTCCACAAAAAAGATATGATGGCACTTTCAGCTTTTCACATGCAAAATCAAGTTATACCTACTCGTATATGTACAGTAAAAAAACAACTCTTGAAAATCAAATAAAAATAAATTTTGTATTTTTAATGAATTTTGTAGATTTTTAAAGAAAACAGTATAAGATTTTTGAAGAATACAGTATAAGATTTATTAAGTTTTTATTGAATACTGAAAATTTTACTTTGTGGCACTTTCAGCCTTTTCTATTTCCATTACACAATTGGTGTTGCCAGTCTACAAATTTAGTAGTTCCCTTTTTATTATTTTCTACTCGTTAGTTATAAATCGCATCACCTACTTAGTGGCTGGCTAGATAGTTGATAAAATTTACATTTAAAATTTCATATCACATTGCTTCTACACAAACGAAATATTAAAATCCGTAAGTCTAAATAAATCTTAGTGGCGAATTATTAGTTGTACTTGTAAGTCTGAATTGATAAAGTTAGATAAAATAAATTGTAAATCGCCTTTGGGGTGATTTTCCCACGAACACGGCGCTATACCTATAAATACTATAATCATTATTATTAATGTTTTAGAAAATTTAATGATAAGGTTTTTTTACGTGTATAAATGAATAGGCAAGAAATCTATATATGAGTATATAAATCAATATATGTTTCTATATATGTGAGTTGTCTATGCATTGCTATATTAAGTACAGGAAATATTTGAAACTTTCAAAATAGGTATCTTCTTTCCACCCTCGCGAAGGTTTCTGGATTATTACAATCACATGACAATACATCTGAAAACTTTTTTCAATCATTACAAAAACTCTTACAAAACTGTCAAAAATGTCACAATTGGAGAATGACATTTTGCAAATCATCGATTGTTAAGTCTAAACTCAATTTTCGAATAAACACTTTTAAATTAATGAATTTAATCGAAGTACTCACCTATGGTACCAAATTAAGTTAGGTACCAAATTTGATTTATTGTTCTTATAATATCCAAAAATCAATGTTTGTAATACATGAAAAATTAAAATTTGTAAAAAAAATGTAATAGGTGGCGGCGAGCTGGGACTGGATATGTTGATCGAGGCGGAAGGGGCACGGGACGAATGGGAAAAGACACGCAGGGAGAAACAATTTCTTTATTAGTGGTATAGCAAGGCGTGCCGGGAACTCGCTAGTATATAATACAACATCGGAATGTGAAACCCGAGTGAGGGAGAAAATAAACCTAACACAGATTACTTTCTTCTAATCCTACATTATTATTGTAACAACGAGTTAATTTACACCGCGTACGTCGGTCTTAGCAAATCACTGAAGGGTAAATAATATCCGACTGATGTGTAAGCTACTTACAACTTACAACTACATACATTAATATCAAAAACGATAATACGTGTTATCAACAAGCGACCGACAAGATACCCCTCCACTCGACTTTTCACTGAATATAATGTTCTAAACATACGGCAACTCCATCTAAAATTTACTTTAACGCATTTCATGTTCAAATATAAGAAAAAAAACTCTCTTACATCATAACTACACGACCAGAACAATAACCAACCGACACTACAATGTACCGACACTACATACCACGTCAGCACGAAGACATTTCATATACCTAGCTCCTAAAATATTTAACCTTCTCCCTGAGAACTTAAAAACCGAAACCCAACCGCTCACCTTTAAAAAACATTTATCACAATGGATCCTTACAACTAGAAATGATGTTTAGAAACGATGTTCCTTTATTCCTTAATTCAACAAATAATTAAATTACTATTTCTTATATGTTATATTTTAATAACTATTATTATCAACTTATTATTACAATATTATTACTTATTTTTGTTATTATTATTCATTATTAATTATTATTATTATTATTTATTATATTGTTATTATTATTAATTAATAATAATTTAATTATTATTATTATTATTAATTATTATTACTTATTCATTATTATTAATTAATTAATTATTATTATTATAAAATTTTGCAATTTAATTTAATCTGTACAACTTCTAATTTTATTTATCAACCATTACAAATGTATAATTTCAAATCTGTAAACTTCACCCGCCATAACACAGGGATATCCCTAGCATGGCGGATGAAACACCACAAAAAAACTAAGCAATGTACAATATTCTTATAAATAAATAAATAAATAAATATTCCTTATAGGAAGATTGACTACTCAATAGTTATACAATTGCTCGAGTGTAACTTAAAACATATTATATTGATAGGTATAGGTATATTGGTTACAAGACAGTAAACTGAAGAAGATGAACACATTGAAAAAGTTCACATGAAATATGATGCTTCCTAGATTAATTATTTCCATGTTATTAAACTACTTGCTAACAAAACTCATCTACTTCTTCAAAAAATTAAGAAACATCTTGTCGATGAGGGATCTAAAGAGAGTATATTATGCTTTATGCCACTCTCGATTGGAATATGGAGTAATAGGATGGGGCTCAGCAGCATCTAATCACTTAAAACAACTTAAGGTAACTCAGAATTGCATTATAAAGACCATTCTAAAGGTCCCCATAAGGACGTCAACAACAGAAATTTTTAAACAGTTTGATGTTCCAAGCATACAGAAAATCTATGCCAAAAACATTCTAGTACATCACCACAAAAATGATTCAGAGGCAGACACCTCACACGCTCATAAAACCAGAGCCAAACAAACTGACATACTTAATATACCAAAGTGTAACTCTTCATTTGGTCAAAGAAGTTCTGCATTTTTAGCAGTAAAGTTATATAACAAACTCCCACTTAGTATCAAACAAATAAAAAAAAAAAATAGCTACATTAAGGACATTAAATGTTGGCTGAAGAATCTATCGGAAAATGAACTTACTAGTATACTTAAAACATCATAGAAGTTTCTGGAAAACCTTATCCAATCAATGAAGTTAAACCATAGAAGTCGCTGAAAAACTTATCCAAAGCATAGTCCCCCTCAGCACAGGATCTCCTAGTGAGGAGGACTACGAATATATTTTATATTTTATATATACATCTAACTAACATGTTTCATATAAAAATGTAAAAAATATTATATAGTTACTAAATAAAAATAAATAAAAAAAACTTATGAATAAAATAATTATTCCAATGTCATGACGTATTGATTTCCACCAGGGGCGGTTCTAAACTTTTCGTCAACTAGGAGCGCTAAGATTGAAAATAAGACGTTATTGACGTTGATGTAGGTGAAACAGTTTTTTTTTTATTTCAATTTTTTGTGTGAAGATTTTCAAGTCTAGGGAGGCACAGCCTCCTTAAAATAAAAATAATCTAAATTTTTTAAAGGAGCAATGGGATACCTAAAAGCAGCAAAAACCTACGGAGTACCGACATTCACATTACAAGACCGTGTCAATAAATACAAAAACAATGAAGATTTGGATTTGTCACAACAAAAGGCCTAGGCCGTAAGCTCCTATTTCATAATTCAATGGAACGTCGCTTATTTGGGATAAGTTATGAAGATCTTCGAAGCATAGAATAGGCCACTTGCATGGATTTCATAACGACTTGGAAAAAATCGTGTGGATAGATTTTTTTACTAAGATTACGAAAATTTTTAGAAATGTACAGTTTTTTGTTTTTAAATAAATAAATCCATTATTTGGGCCCGTGACGTCACTACATGAAAATGTCCCGTCTCCGAAAATGTTTTATTAATTTTGTAAATTTCCACACCGATTTTTTTTTATATGGCAACACTTCGACTTCAGGCGAATTTTTGAATTTGACATTTAACGTTCACTAGATTTATTGTTTGTTCTCTGCGAACTTATCATTTGGTTTGACTTTTTGACAGATGTTATTAAGAGAACCCCGTACATTTATGCCTTCTGTACCTGCTTTAGAGGTATAATGGTAATGGTGCTGATTTTAAATTATTATTATTATAATTCACTGGTGCTGATTTTAAAATATTATTTTGTTTTTAAATCAGCACCAGTAAATTATTATTATTATAATTTACTGTAAATTATTATTATTATAATTTACTGGTGCTGATTTTAAAATATTCTTATTATTATTATAATTTACAAGTACAAATATATTACATTGGGTTTAGTCATATACAAATAGACGTTGAACATTATAATGATTTATGACCAATAAGATGGATCCAGGAAAAAAAAATGTAATATTTTTGGTATGCCTCTTTATTCTTTTTTGTCATTCGTGTGGTAATTGTTATTTTTTTTAAATGATTTTCGGCTATGTAATTATCGTTTTTTCGCACCCATAAAATTATGTCCCGTCTTTCCAGTTTATAAAAAATGGTTCGATTTTTCGGATTGAAATTTTAAAAAAATCGCCAGGGTTTCAAAAATAACGTAAAAAAATGCAGAATATCTTAGAATTTTTGCCTAAACGGGATTTTTTTTTTAAATGAGATGCAAGTGGCCTATTCGAGTTGGCGTAATCCAATAAAGTAGTGCATAATTTCAACAGAACTTATCAACAGGGTAAGATTGGTTAGCCTGTTACAGCTGAGCCAACGTCTGTGGTAGTGCGGTAAGAGCAATGGGTTTTAACATATCAGCATATCAGCATACGTACATGCTTGAGGAGCTTGTAGACCAATATACATTTTCACCAACCAACGTGTATGTCTGAAAAAAGCAAGTTGACTTAGCTACTTTTGCTGAAAGAGAACAGCTTACTTCAGGTGTCATTCGGGTCTCTGCTATCGGAATTTATGTTACCCAACTCTTAATTCTTCCACGAGTGCGCGTGAAGCTGGAATTACTCGATGGTGCATCACCGGGAACGATTGCAGTCTGTCATCCAAGAGGCTGGGTACAAAGTGAAATATCTGCCGAATGGCTTAATCAATTTATTATTTCAATGAGACCAACAACAGATGACCCAGCGCTTCTATTGGTAGGCGGATACTTGACGCACATTAAAAATCTACCATTAATTGAAAAAGCTAGACGATTTTTTTTTTTTTACATTAACTCAACACAAGAGGCCCTGAGGAAAATAATTTCCCTCAGGGCCAATGTCATCTGGGATGCTGTGTGGAGGTTCTTTTTGAGGAGAGGAAGGAATGAACATTGGTCTTGAAGAGACCCATGTTGTAGGAAGGAGGAAACACAGAGGCCGGCAAATCATTCCACAGCCGAGCTGTTGAACACAAGAACGAGTCGAAGAAACGACCCGTTCTCATGTGACAAATGTCAACCGTGTACATATGTTGAGCACGTGTTTGGCGTGTTTCCCGACTATGCATCGGTGCCGAAGGGATCAATGATGCTAGTTCCTCGGAGCATCTTTTTTATTGTTACATCAAATTGTGTTACTTATAGTGCGTAAAATTAAAAAAAAAAGCATTGAAACTTGTAGTGTGTACATTTTAAAAAAAATACATGAAAATTGTTGGCCTAGATCGGATAGCAGACCCTTACAAGTGGTGGTCAGCAAACGCAAAACAGTATCCAAGCCTAGCAGAATTTGCTAAGATTTATTTATCATCTCCCGGTAGCAGTGTATATGATGAGCGGCCATTTTTGGAAGCAGGTATAATTTATGATGAAAAACGCAATCGTTTGCTATCAACAAATGCTGAAAAAATGTTTTTAGTCATCATAACCTAACACTGATAGATTTTAAGTATTAAATATGCTAATAATATTATTTTTTTGTTAGTAATGTTGTTCTTTTTTTTCATGATTTGGTATTCGGTATTCGGCCGGATGGTTCGCAATATTCGGCCGAATACCGAATAGTAAAAAAAGTAGCCGAATAGGCCGAATACCGAATAGTAGCCGAATATTCGGGCATCTCTACTTTAGATCATCCCCCTAAAATTTACCGCCGAGGCATATGCAGGATGCCCAGGCCTAGATACGGCCCTGGAAACTGGAAAGTAAGATAAGTAATGAGAACGCGAGGAAAATATTAGTGTGATATTATTTGGTGCTAATAATACACGCCATGTTATGGTGGTACATAATAATTACACTAATTACGAAAAAATTAGAAGAGGGTGCATATTATATCGTACGCCCTTATATGTATGTGTCACCGGAGATCTGACGATTACACTAGTGCAGAGGTTCCCAAACTTTTTTTTCTCGTAAACCACCTTCAAAATTTTACTGGTTTCGGTGGACCCCCTACTGCTACATTTCTACCATATTCCCGAAACTCGTCAAAAAATGTGAAGATTAGATCTAACGATGGAATTTTGATTTGCGGCTGAGTTCCAACCCTAAATTCGGAGGGGTAAAATAAAAATAGTGTACTTACATGTATTCTATTTATTGAAATAATATTATTACAGACTTATAGTATTAAAATTAAACATTAATAAGGTACTTCTTCAAACTTCGCAAAATTACTTTGTGGCATCATTAACTATATAATGAATAACAGATCACTTTGTATAAACCACTATATTATAAACAATGTCTACATGTTTCGATAACAATGTTATCTTCATCAGGATATGTTAATATAAAGAAAAATAAATGACAAACAAGTATAGACAAATTAGAGACAAAGTAGAACAAATTATAAACTATAACATAGGCAAAATATTAAAAATTAGAGGTGATTAATTACTTACAAATCATAAAAATAGTTATACAAAATTAAATATAAAAATTATTCTAAGGAAAAATAAAATTGCATTTAGATAATAAAAAACTTTTAAGAACAAATAATTAAATTAAATAGTCTAAATCAAAAAATTAATAATTATAATAAATTTTAAGTATTAATAAGAAAATAAATTTAAAAGATGGCTATTTTAAAAAAATGTTTGGTTATTTATAATATTTAATTTACTATTAATGCTTTTTCTAATTTCTAAAATTTCTAAATTATCCAATTGTGTGCCCGTAGTGTTAGTATGTAAAATTTTAAGACCTGTATTTATATCAAAAGAATGACTTGTTTCCAAAATATGGTTGGCAAATTCAGAATAATTATTATTATTTAAACATCTTATATGTTCCTTAACTCTAATGTTAAAATTTCTAGAAATTTTTCCAAGATAAAAAAAGTTACAATCATTACAAATTAATTTATAAACCCCAGATTTGTTCAAAAAATCACATTTATCCTTATTATTTAATATATAATTTTTTAATTTGTTATTTGTATAAAAAGCTGGCTGTACATTATTTGGCATGTTTTTAATTATTAAATTTGAAATGTTATTATTTAAAAATAAAAATTTTCTCCAATTATTATCATTTTCAACAACGTGTGGATAAACAAAAGATCTTAAAAACTTTTTCTTATATTTTTTGTTTATCATATTGTCTATTAATTTTGAATTATAACCGTTATTAATTGCAATTTGTTTAATAGTATTTAATTCTGTTTTAAAATTACTCTAAGATAAGGGAACATTAATTAATCTACGTAGCAAGGTATGAAAAGCTGCCCATTTTTGTGAATATGGATGATTAGATGTTTCATGTATAATGATATCTGTATATGTATCTTTACGAAAAATGTTAAATTCAAATATATTATTAATGATAGAAATGTTTAAATCCAAAAAATTTAAGCTGCAATTATTTCCAATTTCTAGGGTAAATTTGATTTTTTTGTTGAGTTTATTAATGAAATTTAAAAATATATTTAATTGTCTATTAGTGCCAGTCCATATACAAAAAATATCATCTACATATCTTTTCCAAAAATAAACATATTTTAATAATAACGCACGACTTTTAAAAAGTTTATCTTCAAAATTGTTTAGAAAAATATCTGCTACTAGGGGACTAGTGCTTGAACCTATTGCTAATCCATCTTTTTGTTTGTAAATAATATAATAATTATTAATACTTACAATTAATTATAATTTTTGATTTTTTGATTTAGACTAATTAATTTAATTATTGGTTCTTAAAAGTTTTTTATGATCTAAATGCAATTTTGTTTTTCCTAAAATAATTTTTATATTTAATTTTGTATAACTATTTTTAGGATTTGTAAGTAATTAATCACCTCTACTTTTTAATATTTTGTCTATGTTATAGTTTATTCTAATTTGTCTATACTTGTTTGTCATTTATTTTTCTTTATATTAACATATCCTGATGAAGATAACATTGTTATCGAAACATGTAGATATTGTTTATAATATAGTGGTTTATACAAAGTGATCTGTTATTCATTATACGTATATTAATAAGGTATCTTAACTTCAACAATGCAAATTAACAATAAAAAATAGTCATAATTTTAATGGGACGGATGTACTTGATGGATTGACAAATTATCAATATTTGGCCTCAGTTTTGTAAGGATTAACCATAGTCTATAATCTCCCAGTTTTGTGATGTTCAATCTGCTCCTTTTTTATTAATAGGTTTGTAACAACAGTAAAACTTTTTTCAACGAGGTATGACGAGGGAAACGCTATCAAAAGTTTTCTCGTAATTTTCCAGAGCCAAGGATATTTTTCGGGTATTTCTGCCTGCAGTCAAAATGTTTGATAACCTTTTTTAAATTTCGCCTTCAGATCCTCATTGGTGCTGAGCTCGAGTAGCTCCTCTTGTAATACAACATTCGCCACTTCCGTTTCATCAAATGGATTTATGATCCATGGTGGTATTTCCATCATCAGTATATCTTCAAATATATTTTTAAAGTCATCGTGGAGGGCATTTAAATGTTGAACGTACGTCTGAATATTCTGCCTCTGACAAGTTTGGAAATTGGGAGAATTCGCGCCGACTATTTTTGTTTCATTTTCCAATAAAAGTCGAAATTACACCCTTTTTTTATTAAATTAAGCTGTCCCTTTGCAAGTTAATGTCAGTATTTTTTTGAACAAATCTGTCAAACGAGCGATGTCTGCTTACAATTTGATTAGGTTTTCTTTTAAATCTGGATCTTTACTTTCCAGAAACTCTAAAACTGATTAAAAAAGTGAGTAAAATCTTGTTCAACATGTAGCTTTCGACAACCAGCTTCAGTATCTAAGAACAATCGTTGGAAGTGATCATTTACGTCGCACAATTGTGCAAATAAAAAATAAACGAATATTCAACGCATTGCTACTTATTTTGTTAACTGCGTTAATCACAAGTGATTTTTTTTTGCTCTCTTAATTTTTTTGAGTAGTGTGTTATCTGCCTTCCTTGATAGGTAAAGCCAAGCCAACATTTTTGTTCTTTACTCTAAAAACCAAATAAATTTTCGTGGACCCTCATTTACAACTTGAGGCCCCCATTTTTTTATCACGCCAGCGTAGACCCCCGTCGAGTCTTCCGTGGACCCCTGGACCACTTTGGGAATCACTGTACTAGTGTGATACACCTTTATTATAATAATAAAGAATTACCACTTCTTATACTCGTCAGTAAATATTATTTAAATGAGTGATTGGTTAGTCGGATAAACATGAAATTATAATGATAATTTAACCGAATTGTAACGATAATAATTTTGAAAATATTGCCTCACCATTCGTTCTCTGCTCATATGGTCATATTTCTATTCAAGTCTGTTTTGTACTAATACAAATGGAGACAAGGCGTGAATTTGGCGCCTGTCGAAGAGAGAATTCGCAACCTACACAGCGTCAACTGCTAAACTCCTGCATCTACCGTGAATCACACTCCTTAAAGTCACGCACGTGATCTTTAGATCTTGATAAGTTGGTACAGTGCCAATCCCGATAAGACTAGAGGGTCTGTAGGTACCTTTGTATTTTGTGTGCCCGTTTCATTTTTTTGTTATTTCTTAAATTTGTCATTTCTTAAATTTGTGTTTTAATCAACGTTAAAAGCTCTCCTGGTGTAAATTGTTTTATGTAGGCTTGGTGTAGGTTTTATGTAACTGGTTAAAAAGTTGCCCGTCTTAATAAAGATTCTAAAAGTGTGTCATATATGCTTTTTATTTTTTAGAAACAAGGATTATTTTGGATAAGGAGCTAATGCTACATTTTACAAAAATCAGCTAAAAATAAAGGAATGGAAAAGTCCACTGTTGACTTTTTTTTAATAACCTACTAAAATTCATTTAATGTCATACGCGCACAAACCATAGTGGTACATACTCTCTGTTTCGCGCTGGTGAAAGACCACCATTCAAAATCGAAACATAGGTTAAAATGGCTTTAGTCGTGTTTGTTGACCAGATCTGAATAGCCACTGTTTACCCAACTTCATCTTCCCCATCCTCTTCATCACCCCATTCTGTTCAGCTTCACAACCTACTCCGATTTGTCTCACTGGGTCTGATCGCAGAATCAGAATTTTTCACTAGAATTATATTAGTAACTTCGAATCCTCTTCTAATTTTGCAAATTTTAAATATACCGGTCATTTTTTGCGTCTGTCGAAGAGATATTTCGCAATCTAGCCAACATCAAAGCCACGCAGAATTTGTTGGCAACGCCTTGTATTAAATGATTTTGTAATGAACACAGCTCCAGAGCTGTGAATAATACAGACTTGAAATATGTTAGGCCATCCAGAAGGCTGTGGCTGGACGCATTTTTAGCGCCTGCCTAAGAGAGATTCCGCAATCTATATAACATCAAAGCTACGCAGAATGCAGATATTCCATTGGCAAGGCGCAACTCTTTTAGTTAAGTGATTCTGCAACGCGCACAGCTCGAGAACTGTAAAGTTTGCAGTCTTGAAACTAGACCAGGCTCGTTTTTAGCGCCTGCCGCAGAAAAATTCTGCAATTTTCACAACGTTAAAGTTATGCAAAAGCGGATATTCTATTGGCAAAGCGTAACGCCTTATGTTAAATGATTTTTCACTGGGCATAGCTATAGTGCTGTGAAGTCTGCACACTTGAAAACACCAGGCGCATTTTTAGCGCCTGCCGAAGACAGATTCCGCAATCCACGCAACTTCACAGCTACGCAGAATGCGGATATTCAATTGGCAAGGTGCAACGACTTTATTAAAATGATTCTGAAATGTGCATAGCTCCAGAGCTTGAAATACACCAGGCGAATGTTTTGCGCCTACCAAAGAGGTTATAGTGTTTGTCTAGTTTGTAGTTAGAAGTAAGATTGTAGAGATATATTATAAGTTTGTAAAACCCTTGAGGTGATTTTTCACAAAAATGGCGCTATACAAGTCATCCAAATATTTATCTACAAAATTTCAAAGTTACACACAATGCAGATAACCCATTGGCAAGGCGTAAAGCCTGTTTATCTTTATGTTTTGTATCTTTTGGAATGGTAAATTTTACAAACATGAAAGCATAACCATGGCCATGACCTGGCACATTTTAAATCTACACAACTTCGACGCCCTGAAGGTTGCATAAGTCCAATTGAACCAGATGCATATCAATAATGATAATACATAATTGCATCTTTTTTTGAGCGCCATTTTTGTAAAAAATCACTAAAGAGCGCTGCACAGTTTATTTTGAATTCTTAGGGTCTATTTAATTTTATTTACAAATAGATACAGAAAAAAATACCTGGCAGGTCACCTCCGATAAACACACTTCAATTAGAAAGTTTTTCCTTGGAGAAGATATGGCGTTGCACGAGGGAGAGCATTATATTTAAAACAATGAACATTGCATGAATTTACATTTGTATGCCCATCACTATTAGTATTACATTCTCGAAAAGATTAATGGCAAAAGTAGAGTTGATATTTATTTTGAAATACTGGAGAATTTAGGACACTTTAGGGCTGGAGAATTTTATCACATAAAAAATAGTACCATATAGTACAGTTTGTCAAATAAGAGTAGAAAATATATGAGGGCGCCACTGTTGATCAAATGGCAATACTAAACACATAACTCATGGTGTTAAAGTAAAGCTGTTGTAACCTTCATTTTTATAAAAATTAAAAAGGCATAATAGTGGAAAAAATATTTTTTCATTGCAGTATGGATACTCGCCGATCTCAAAATTAGAATTACATATGGGTATATTATTATTATAATTTTGTGTTAACATAATGAAGAATAACTATAATGTAATAAAATATAAAGCACACTTTAGAAATTGCTCATATTTATTTAATACTGGATAAAGTACCTGGCGTTGCCTGGGCTTTAGATCATGTCTCTAATGTTAGATCTGAATATATTTAACTCATTCAGATCTAAAAGTAGTATAACTAAACTCACCATTAGTGATTTTTCCTTTCTATCTATTATTAAATTCAAATTTATGTTAAATTAAATTAAAGCAAATCGCTTTTTAAATCACCTTTTAATCAAATTTATGTCATGAAGAAAAAATGTTTTTGTAAATGTGGTTTACTGTGTTCTATACATTCAGTGTCATAGCACTTCAAAAAAATATTTGACAGTTAAATTGGTGTTGCCAGTCTACAAATTTAGTAGTTCCAGTTTTTATATTTTGTACTCTATTTTGACAGACTATACCAATATAGTAATGGAGTCCTGGTACCTACCCTGATGTACGGCAGTGAGGCATGGAACTGGCAGAGGAAGGATGAAAGTAGTGAATGCTGTTGAAATGAGATCCCTGAGGTGTATGTGTGTTAAACCATGTATGATCGTGTGAGAAATGTGGAGATCCACAAAGAATGTAGGGCTGATTTAAGCAAAATGAGTAAGATTAAGGAAACGTACCCTCAGATGGTTTGGGCATGTAGAGTGAATGAACGCAGAAAGTAGTGTGAGAAGAATATATGAGGCAAATGTGAATGGTAGAAGAAATCGAGGATGCCCAAGGAAGACATGGCACATTGGTCGGGCCGTGTCAAAAGTCAGATTTTTTTAAAATTTTCTTTGTTCATTTTTATGATTAAATAATTAGTGGATTTTTCGACACCATGCTAAGCACATGCCCGTGTTATGGTCATGAAGAGTATGTATGAGACGATGTATGAATGTGAGTGAGGCAAAGAGTGTGTGCCAAGACCGAGTTGTTTTCTCTGCCTACGCCTGCGGAACGGCGTGATGATTAGTTAGTTAGTTGGTTAGTATCATATAAAAAAAACAATTTATATAATTTTAACACATTTTTATTTTACTTTTAAATATTCTTACAGATGCATTACACAAAAATTAATAACTAAATCAGGAATTATACAATATAAGGTAAATCATTATTACATCATTGAGATATAGCTTTGTTCAATCTTACTGACGAATTTGCTCAAACGCATTTGAGGCAATCTCCGTAGGGTCCACGAAAATCAGCATGTCTTATTAGACTTAAATTGTATGATTATATTCTCTCGGTTGCCTAAAGTGCCACCGCCCAAAGTTAAAAATAATAAAACAAGATCATATCCGATGAAGGTATGACGAAAGTTATCTATTTTCACAACATTTCCAAAACTTGAAGAAAACAAAACTTGTCAGGAGAATACAAAAGTGAAACAAGTATATTAAAAGCTTGACAAGAATTGGACATCACTACACACCTAGAAATAACTTGATTGATCAAGCTCATTAGTAAAATAAGTTTTAGGTAATGAAATCTTTCTGGAATAATCACATGTTTTCAGTCAAATTGCACAATACGGGTCCAACAATGCACGACTGTGGCCGTACAGGATACATCAGGTGGGTGGTGCCTACTTTCAAAGTATTACAAAAATATATAGTGCTCCACATTGACATAAAATCACTACCTTAATTATTATTGTTTCTACGAGGTATCTACAATGTTAGACTTGTAAAAATATACTTTGACATTTTAAATGATTCATATCCAACACAATGAATCGAACAATCAGTGAGCAATCGGGAGATCTAAACGGCTGCACTGAAACATTACTACAACAGTCGATGAATGTAAACAAACTCTAATAAATAATCTAGCTCCATGCGGGTTGTATACTTTTAAGAAGCTTCATAGAATTTAATTAGCTATATTATTTAGACACATCCTATGGTAAAGTACTCAATTGATGTACTACGAGGGTTGTCCAAGAATTAAAGACCTTTCTTCATTTTCAGTGATGTGGACATTATTTCTCAAAATGTGGAGACTTCCCCCTAAACTACGAGCGGTGATCCGGTCTGGTAGCTGCTTCAGTGACACTCCGAATCCTGCAACCTGTCGCAGGCTATTGAATCCTGCCACCTGTGAAGTGCCCTCAATTATTCACTTTCACAACTAAGAGGGAGTCCACCCCGTTGAAGTTGTAAGCTCACAATTTTGATCCCAGACGTCGGTAAGACTACCACACAAACGATTTTGAGGGAAAAATGGCATATGCAAATTGCAACCTTATTGGATTCCCAAAATGCTGAAGAGCAAAATCGAGTGGAAAACGCTAGGATCTCTTCGAACCGTTTTTCCAACCAAGGCCATGCTTTTTTGGGTTGAAACATGGGTTCACCACCTAATACCGGAATCAAAAAGGCAATCAATGATATGATTTACATCTTTTTCTTCACCTGAAGCAACATTTGGCTAGAAAACCTTTGGAGACCGACTAAGACGCGGAGGGAGAGGCGATAGCTATTTTGACGGCGAAGTTCTACGATAAGGGAATCGAGTTCCAAGGCTCACCAAGTATGTCGATCGTAACGGGGACTATGTCGAAAAATAGTGGGGATATGTACCTAAAATGTGGTACGATTTTTTGTAAATATTAATTTTTCTTGATTTTTACAGTTAGAAAGGTTTTTAATTATTGGACAACCCTTTTATAAGTACACAAACTATGAAGTTTTTAAAGAATGCATGCTTGTCAGAAATATTAAATTTGCAAGAGAACCATGAAAAAATAACTACATAGATTGCTCCTGTAGAGTAACTAACAGATTCGAAGAAAGAGTGGTTACATTACTTAGGACGCGTCGATTTGAAAGAAAGAAAATTTATAGATTTTTATGTATTAACATTACAACAGAACTGTCATTTAATATTATAAGGATAACAGTTGAGAAATAATTTATGTATTTGCTAATAAAATATTGTGAAATTCAACAATTCAATTTGAATAAATTTGTGTTAAATGCATTGGCAATGTTGAACTGAGAAGTTTTTAGGGTTATATGTAAAAACACTTCTTCATTATAGAGTTTAATAAATGGTCTGTTTTGACATGAAAGACCTGAACACAATACTAAAGGTATACATACATATCGTATATTTATGTGAAAGCTTCATGTTTAAATATTCTGAAAGGTATTTTGTGTGGCACATTACAAGCTCAAGATTAATAGTATCATCAATTCTAATGGGAAATCATTGTTATAAAACAAATTTTCAGATTTTTTTTAACTCATTGATAATGCAATACGTTGTATGTCACCTAACAAGTGATGACTTGGATTATCTGTGGTGAGACCATCTTGAGAAATAACAAATGCTGTCCTTGGACAATCGACATTTTGTTAAGATGTACATTTTATTTATGCAGTCACTAAAGACCAATGTGGCTTTCATTCCTTAGAATGCCACTAGATTGCTTCAACAATTTATGATGATGATGAATGATTTTAAACTTATACTAAAATTACACTTACAACTACTTATATACAATGAGATAAGTCAACATGGGTGAACATAAAACTGTGTCAAATGTTTAAATTGATAGGAAAATAATTGTCGTCTTTTATACTGTGACAAGCAATAATATCTTCTAACTTAGAGTGGACCAGATCTGGGTCTGGATACATTGGTGATAATGGCACAATTTGGATTATATTAATTAATTGCATCAGATATTTTGATATATGCGTTACACATTTAAAGATCTGAAAGAATTGTTTCTAGAAAGAGTACATATTACAATATAAATATACATTTTGTGTTGATAAACTTTTATTAATAATTAATAGTTTAGTGGTAATCTTGCTTTAAATTCTAAAGATTAATAATTCTGGTCATTGGGTTCATCTCAAGCTAGCAATATATGATGGATTTATAATTATCTTTAGATAAATAATGGTTTTATTGTTGTTATTACATTACAATACAAGAAGAGAGAATAAAATAATAAAATTCGATAATTTGTCAAAATAAAATGGAAATCTTAAATAAAAGCAAGCATCATATTAAATGCAGAAATTCAATTGTCCTCCTTTTGTTATAATAATTGTTGATAACTAATGGGTTTATTAATCAATAACAAATTCTGTGGTTAAAATGCACATCCAATGAGCACAAAAGCCTTTTGAAGCAACGGTGTCATTATAAATAATACTTTGTTCGACTTCTTATTGTTGGCGACTTAAACTTAAAACCTCAGTGGTGTGGGAATTTCACTTGGCGTGCCTCAAGCGATTTCTGGCTTCTATGTACTGAGGGTTGACGGCTGCTTCCATCTTGTCCGACTCGTTCTTGTTATTCATGGACTCCTCTAATCGTTTCGCCCGCTCCGCAATGGCCCTTTCCAATTCTGTAAATGTAAAATAGTAGAATGATTAGAACATAATACATTTTAAATAGGTACATAGTTAGATAAGTTTTAAGATTTTCACGGCCAAAAGCAAATTTTGATGGACACTGCAACGATGTCCGAAACGTTGACTAAAGAAGGAGGTAGCGCAACACGGCATAACACCCAAAAAACAAATAACGAAAAAGGTACATAATTATTAAGATTTGAGAAACTCACCGCAGAAATTAAACTTTGTGATAGTGAAATGTTCTTTTCTATTTGAGTGAATCTTCCTAAAGGGATACAGAGTTTGATAAAAGTCACTAAGCGTAAAACTCAGTGAAAATTAGGTGAGTTTTTCCTGAATTGGGCAAAAATTAACAAATTTTCACTAATTTTTTACGCCTGGTGAGTTTTTTCTGAGTGGAAATGAATTAATATTTTTATATTTCTAAATCTCATAGAATCTTAAGGCTCTTCGCTCATGGAGAAACCGAAACCAAACTAAAACTGGTAGGCAACTCAATTCACAGCGCAACTCAACTTTACGATTTCAGTAATTATATCAGCATGTTTAACAAAAATACAATTTTTTAATAGTTTATCAATTATCAATCTTAACATTTAATAATAATTTATCAACCTACCGAACAAAATCGACATTTTTCTGCTCGGACTTTGCAAATTACTCGAAAACTTAACAGGTCACGAGACGACCTGTCAACTGAAACGCGCGAGACGCGGCGACTAGCACTGCGAGTTGCGATTTATTGGTTGCGTCACCCTTGACAACTGGTTTTTGAGAAGTTGCTTGTGTGTGGACCGCCAATGAAATTCGCAAGTTGCTTTCCTGTGGATAGCGATTGAGTTGCCAACTGATTCTTTTCAATTGCCCCGCATGAGCGGATGGGCTAGCACTTTATACTCTAAGTTCATTACTTAACCTACAAAAAAAATCTACTACGCAATCGTGGTGTCCGAGTTAAGTAACACAAAAGTGTCTCCAACATTTCCATACACAGGCCGCTACAGCAGGGCCTAGGGTACTAATATTAAATGCTGAGCTGAGGCTTTTTGGTATCCACATCACGACATCAGACGGTTTACAAGTTTTAAGGGCTTAAAGGGTTAAGAAGTAATTTAAGGTAGATAGTAATTGTACATTATAAATATTTACCTGGGGTCTTTTTGTGTTCTTTCTCTTGCTGGCTGATGACCTGCTTTTCCTTGTGTTTGGAGAGGGCTCGTTCCAGCTCGCTCTTCTGATTCAGGACATTCTTTCCACTGAAAGGAGAAACACATTATGTTAGCAACACATTACGTACAATATTCTTTATCTAACATCTTTTTAAAAGCACAGATTTGATTAGGTTTAGATAGGTATAAGGCTAAACACGACCAAGGATATTGAAATATAAGAGAGAAAAATATCAGCAGTTTTTATTGGGTTGGACTGCGCTTCCAGGTTTAGCCGATAATATTTACAAATTAACGAATAAACTAAACGAACGAATTCTTTCCGTATTCAAACTATATTGTTAAGCAATATTAATGCACACCTTAAAAAAATCAATGAAATTCTTTTTGTGTGCAAACTACTCTGATTAGGTAGTAGTCCGCCGACAGGCATATCTCTTTTGTATTTCAATATCTTTGAACACGACACTAAGATCAATAGGTCTACGGTAAGAAAAGATTTGGGGAATAATAAGACTGGAGTATAATAAGATTTGGGGTACAATAAAACTCTGGACATCATAAGTCCCAGGGTAAAAAAAGATCCATTTGCGAAAAGGCCCCGGATAAAATCTTAACCCAAGATATGAAAAAACCCATTATGATAAAACTCCGGGTACTATATACAGATGCTGAATATTGACATTTTTTTGTATTACTGGAAATTATTATCTATGTTAATTTTACGTGATTACAGAGGTTTACATTGTAATTATATAAGACCCCTCACCCACTTTTCATATTTTTGACTTAAGTAACGGTGGGGTAGTTTATAGGTGGAATTAAAAAACTGGTCACCCACCATACAGGTTTTGATATAGTTGCAAAGCGCATTTATTCCCATCCACTTACGGATTAGAAGACTAAGGTTAGGTTAGAAATGGGTTCTGATTAGGTAAGGAGAAGTTACATTAGTCCTGACTGTGGCTCTTTTCATTGGCATTAGCACTAGCTCTGTAACAAAATATATTGGGTGTATGGGGGTAAAGTTCACTAAGTGGGAATGTATAAATGATTAGCAACTATTTTCAAAATTTCGCTGTTTTCTTTTAATAAGCGCATTAATATATTTTTTTTATTACAAACAATTAAACATTTTAACCTTAAAATTACCTTAACGTTGGAATAATCTTTTTTACTTGTACTATAATGTAGAATCACATCCCAAAGTTAGTGTATTTACCCCCTGCTAGCTTTTGAAAATAACAGCAAGATGCCGTCAACGCCCAACAGTAAAAGGAAAACTTGCGTTCACAGTTGGATATAATTTATAATATCAGTAACTACATTAGCAAATCATTCAACACAACGCAACGCAATCAACTGATTTGAACTTTTGTTTTAGCAGTCTTGGGGCCAAATAAATTTTTAAAAATCGGAGTGTGCAATTCACACGCAGTAGAAGTGAAACTAAAAAGTTGTTATGGTGCGTTTCCATGCTTGCCAAGTCTTGGCAAGCGTCCACAAGCGCCAACGTGTAAACAGGTCGACGCATTCACAAGCATGTAAACGACTTCCAAATTAATGCCAAGCGAGATTTGTGGACGCTTGGAGCTTGTGGAGGCTTGCCAAGCCTTGGCAAGCGTGGAAACGTACGCTTTGTCGCTTTCTTTTGTTTTGCCTGTTTATTTAAAGTGGTTTGAAGATTGGATATTGATTTTACAAAAATAAAAGTGTTTTTTTTTTGGATTTCGTAGGATTCGAACCTCCGTTCGCTTGATGTCCGTCTCACTGGCCGCTGAAATTTGTCAGGCGCCTTGCCCACTGCACTATGAAAGGCCCGTGCCGAAGCGCGAATTTACCACATTATATTAGAACCGGGTATTTGTGTAGAACTGAGTTGTGACGCATTTCCGTTTTGTCCGAATTTCCAATCACTAACGGCGCTAAAAAAGTTTCACTTCAAAAAAGGATTATGTATAAATTAGGTTAGGTTGTAATTAAGGGTAGGTAACTTACATCTTCTGGTTGAAGAGCAGCTCCCTGTGCAGGTCCTGGCGGGGGCTGGACTCGAGGCAGGGGTTGACTAGACGGCGGGGTGCAATCAGGCCTCCTCCTTCCCCCGCCCCGTTCCCCGCGGCGCCTCCGCCTCCTGACCCGTCGTTTTGCACCATCACACGACCGGGGGTCGCTACTGTAATAAACAATAACAACATTTATTATCATTGTCAAAAAAAACGAATAGGTGTACTTTCAATGTAATATTACATCATTGACTACACAAAATAACTTGGCATACTGATCCAAATAAATACATTGTGTCCAAACGGTTATACAAAAATGGCGGCGGTTTCCATGGTTATTATTCAGTTTATATGATACTAGCTGACCCGGCCACGCGTTGCTGTGGTTAACGAAACACAACGCCACCTACTGGATGGTTACCCAACCTTTATAACCAAGTGATAAATTAACTCACACCACCATCTGTTAATTTGCAACATACAAATCAAATCCGCACCACCCACTTGCCAGCACGCTCGTCCACCACATACAGACATTCATTCTACTTTTATATATTTCAACCAATTTACACAAAACCTTGAAAAATTATATAACTAACCTTCCTCATGAATAACTCTATCTATTGGTGAAAACCGCATGAAAATCCATTCAGTACTTTTGAGTCTATCGCGAACAGACAGACAGACGCGGCGGAGGACTTTAATTTATAATATGTAGAGAAGTAATAAATATTGGCTCCATCTTTCCCGCTATTTTTGGAAAAGAATGTTTTATTGGTATGCCAAGTCCTCTCTTAGGGTATTTTTTTTAATTAGTCTTAGTATTATACATATATGCGGCAGACCGGTTCGATGTCACAATTATAGGAGGCGAATACCCCTACCATAGGTTACCCTAAGAAGATCGCTACTTTAGGTGACTAATAGCAGGGGTACCGGGTACAAGAGGTGAGATTTGTCTAGGCCTTGGCGGCGGATGCATTTGCCCACCTACTGCGTGGCGGGCCGGATCAATCAACTGTTGATTTCCCAAAGATTAATAAATAAATAAAATATTTAAAAGTGTATTGACTCCGACATAAAAAAAAAAATAATACATTCATCATATAGGTACGTATATTTCTTTTAAATTTCCTACATCGACATTGTTCTTGATAATCTCCTTAATAACTTATATACTTGAGATAAATCAATAATATTATTTATTCCAAGTATGTTTGTGTTATCAAAAATTCTTAATCCAAAATAATGTATGTAATAATGACGCTACCCGAAAATAGAATTTACCAGAACACCAAGCAATCGGAAACATGACCATATAAGGTAAAGTTGGGCGCCTCTCGTTCTATTGCTTATCGCTACATATATAGGTAGATATATCATCGAGTGCCTCTCTAACACCAATACATCATATTATAATATACCCTGTGATATTATTCTGTAAATGATAAGAGGTGACCTTGGCTTAGAACAATTCAATTCAGTGTCACATCGGTGTGTAATAAATTACCAGACAAATTGTTTATGGATGCTCTGTGTTAACTTGTAACCGCCAGAACACATGAACAGACTTATATTATTATGGAGAACTTTATGACTTATGATAAAATAATATCACTGATAGAAAACAACAAATACAGTATCTGTAAAAAATATATCTATACACGTAAAAGAAATATCAATCATGTTCAATCAGTGCAAAATTTATTACTTAAATTATTAGCCCATAAAAAAAATTATAAAGGTATTAATATCTACATATTATATATTTCATAACTTTTTCAGTCTCAATCTTTTAGTGAGAGCAATTCTGTGGTACAAAATGATATTTCAGTACATGTAGTACTGTAAGTAGCCTTATATGTACATACAGGGTGTTAAGGGACGTATTTGACTTACTTTAACCTTTGATTCCTGACATTATTTGGAGCAAGCAGGTCGCTTCCGAGGGATTTACGATTAAATGTAAAAGGTGTAGGTACTTGACTTACTTTTATTCCTGACAGTATTTGGAGTAAAAAATGTAAATGAAAAATGTAATTGGTCTCGGTGACTTTTTCGATGTCTTTTTTTCCTTTAAATTCAAACAAAAAAAATTCTTCCGCATGTCGTCACTGGTCACTCAGCCGAGTAACCGCCCAACCTCTTACCCAGCCCTCAACTGTCCAGCACCTACAATTCTTTTACGTTTTTGTAGAAAAAAAATAAAACAAAAATGTCACCGGAAACCAAAATTTCATTTACATTTTTGACTTCAAATACTGTCAGGAATCACTGGTTAAAAGTAAGTAGTAAGTCATGTACCTCCCCCAGATAACCCTGTATAAATAGACGATTAAAATACAAAATACATAGCACAATTAAAATAAACTCATCGTAAATTCCTCGGAAGCGACCTGCCAGCTAAGTATGTTTTCTGTAGCTTTTGGTAAATCTTTCTAATACTGTAAAGAGGAAAGATTTGATTATTTGTTTGCATTGAATAGAATCCGAAACTATTGAACCGATTTGAAAAAATTTTTCACCAAAAGAAAGCTACATTATCAGCGAGTAACATAGGCTGTATATAATGGTAAGCTCTGGCGTTATGAAATTTGTACAAATGAAAATGTGTGTATTTCATATATTTTAGCGGCAGGAAGGAAAGGCAGGGGGAAGGTGGGGTTTGCGGAGAGGGAAGACACGAGGGAGGGGGAAGGTGGAAGGAAACGGGGATGCACGGGAAAGGACATGCAGGGAGAATCAATTAATTTATTTGTATGGCATAGCAACGCATGCCGGGTATTAGCTAGTAATAAAATAAGGTAGAGCCTAAAAATTCAGATTAAACTGTACAACTTCCTTAAGGTGATTCTTCACAAAAACGGCGCTTACAAATTATTCAATTTAATTGGATAATTATATTATTAATATGAAAATTTTATTATTATATGAAAATAATATGAATAAGAATAAATAGTTTTGTCGATAAACTACTTAAGTCTTCCAAGAACAGCAAACAAATACAATATTGGATTGAATCGCTGATACGATATTGTATTTGTTAGCCTTTCTTGAAAGATTTGAGTTCGTTTATGGACAAAACTAAATATTCATAATGCGTACGTACTACGGGCGCAAACAATTAAATCATCGTAATATTTAAAGCATAACTTGTGAAAAGCGTTTTTCACTAAAATAATTAAACTCGCGCCATCCATGAAAGAAAAGATAATGAATTCTTTTAAGTATCGCCTTAATCAGGCAAAATCCCGACCTGCAGTGATTTTCGTAGGTAATTAAAGTGATTGATTGAGGAGAAAAAACATTAAGAAAATCGTCGCCTCATAAATTTAAAGTTACGCCGATAAAAAGCTAATCCAACCCCAATTAATGCCCACATACCTGTATAATATGACTTAACAGCAATCCGTGTAACGAATACCGCAACATAAAACATGCTAAATTCACCTCGACAAAAATCCAAAAGTCTTCATCGGCACGCGATCGGAAAAAATGCAATATTACATCACTGCAGTCTGCACCGCGCCAATGCACAAAGCAAGTGCAAGTGTCTGTAAACACGTAATAAGTCACAGCTTTACGTGCTCTATGGCGGGGACACTTCCAGAAGGAAGAAGCGCGAGAGATACTCGTACCTATTCAAGGCTCTTTCTTGCTGCAGTCGAATCAAACAGCTCATAATTAGATTGACCCACAAAGCTAGGGGATGAATATGCACACTGCACACGGGACCGCGACAACCCGGCTATACGAGAGGCAACATACACTTGAAAGGGGTACCTGATTGAAAAGAAAATTGGATAGCGGCAGCGCTAATTGAATGTGCTGAAAGAATACAAGGCGAATGCAGAGTGAATGGAGACAGGAAACTCAAATATAAAGCTGGTAATCAAATTGTCACTGTGAAAGCTTTACAGTAACATCTGGTGTTGGGTTAACGAATTAACACTCAGGTCTCGACAATGTTTTGTCAGGGGGTCAAAATATTTCCGCTTTCCCATAAAATCCAAATAAATGGAATATTTCTGAACGAATCCGAAAACTAAAAACTATTTTTGAAAGGTGATAAAATGCACTTTCAAATTTTATAAATCGAAATAAACACATACTTTTTGAAATATAAAAATTTTGCAAGCAAACTTTAAAAAGTTTTAAAAATTGTAAACCTTACGTTTTTTTCTAACTAAAACTACATGTAACGAAAAAAAAACTAACATAACATATTTTATTGTAACTTTTTGCCGTTCCATTTAAAAATAATTAATGCAAAAATTCCCAAAGTTTCATTAATTTTTTTCAACTTGCGATCCGAAATTTTGGTTTCATAAAGATGTACATTTTAATTCTTTTGTGGTTAACTCTTAGATTTTAATATAAAGTGTAGTGTTTCCTCTTTCTAACACCGTTTTTTTATCTTCTCACTTTGATAGTAAGGGAGCTGCAACGATTTCTATAAGCTCTATACGAGGGGCCCTATAAAAGCGAACAAATTAGCCTGAGGGGTTAACAGCGGATATTATTCTGCTTTTATACTTATAAATAAATAAGTAATAAAGCATTAAAGAAATCTGTGTATTTTAAAATGAGTTTTTCCATCGACTCATATTAAATAGCGACTCTTTGGAATGCAAAGGTTCTAAGTCCACCAAAATGCAAAAATTACTTTTTGATAAAAATCGATTCTTTTTCCTCCATTCTTTAAGACGCACTTATCACAAGTCCATATTTTTATACCAATTCTGCAATAATCAAAGAAAAAAACAGAACTATGTCTGCACCCGCAATGGCTGCTCAAACTTTAAAATCGCTCTCATGAACAATTCATATCCAGTGACTTAGCTTATTTTCGCGTTGTATTGTGTAACTACGTTTATTTATTATCAACAGTAAAAAAAACCTAACAATGCATTACCATTAAGACGTTTACAACGAATAGAAAAAGTACATAATTAAAATAAAATAGTGGTACCTACTACAGGTAAATTATTATTTTCTGTGGTCACATCCGTTGTTTATAAATTCTTGGTTATTTGGTTTCCACGATCCGATGTTTTTTGCCCGTTTGCTGTTCATTATATAGTAAATTCGAGTCCATAATATCATCATCAACTTGAAATAGCTGGATGTGTGGTACGATCAAGGATCTAAGAACAAATTACAAAAAATGGCAGATCCGAAACGGTAATAAAGTGAGTGAAATAAGGCAAACAACAAGATTAATAAAGGGACGCTTAGATGGTTAGGACACAGTACCTGTAGAACGGAGGACGCACAAATGAATTTCAGGAGAACACATGACTTAAAAGTGGATGAACTAAAGAGTCGGAGAATGCTTGAGCGAGGTTTTGCCAAGAGTCGGAATGACATCGATGTATGTTTAAGGTGTATGAATAATATAAATGAAGCAAATGAGTGTGTGCCGGGAAAGATGGTAGTACTCAATCTTCTTCTCAGTTGACTGATCGTTGCAAGTCCTGTTTTAACATGCGTTTCAAAATGGTGGCCGTTTTAAAGGTCCAGTAAAGATTATTTTTCAAATCATCATGTTTTTTTCGAACTTTCGAAAAAATAATTGTCATCGATATTGTGACGTTTCTTTTGAAAAATTATACAATTCCTTATTTCAGCATTTATGGAAAAAGGCTTGGGGTCAAACTTCAATAGACTTTTTTTCAGGCTCTATAGCACCAAGCCGCCTGAAATTTTATATTATTTCTAAAAACTATGGTCTTTATAGGAATCAATCAAAAAATCTGCCAAAAGTAGCATTGTGGAGAAATCACCATTATGGGCGTACTATAAGGTTTGGGGTCGAACTTTAAAAGTCGTTTTCTCAGGCCCTATGCCACCGAACCGACCGAAATTTTGGATTTTTACTAAAATGTTACACAAAATACGTGGTTTTTAATTAAGTACGTATTTACAAATATTATGATTTCAGAGGAAATTTTATTGAGAAATTTAGAAACATCCATTTTTTGGAAGTGAATTTTACTGTTTACAGAATTACTAGTTAGAATTCATGTCCACGCACACAAAACTGAAGTGGCCCATTCACGTGAAAGATCTGGAGAAAAAACCTTGAAGGAGGCTTATTTCCTATTCCTTTTCACTCGCCTATTGAAAAGCGTGAAAAACCTAAGGATAAATACGTCACAGCGGATCATCTCTTGAGCGGAAAGACATCGATATTACGTTGGTGAGCTCCCAGATGTAACTGCTAATACTCCCGTAGTAAATACATTGAAGCCCGTGGCGTTCTTTGAAATAATCTTTTAATACACGCAAATTACGATTAAATTACCAATTGACCCTATATTCTTTCATCAGAGGCTTATTATAAGCCGTCGCTGACGTATGCATTATACTGGCATTAAGGTTCTGCCCTAAAGTTCCGGATAATCCGGTAGCTTAGGCTCCGTGATAAGCGTTCAAAAAGAAGAAGAAGGTGGTTTGAAAGGTAGATATGTAAAATACGAATGTTAGACGGAGCGGGCTAATATTAAAAATTGAAATAAGCGAAAATTACGAAAATATTTAATAAAACACGACTTATTTAAAATAGAGCAAAAATATCTAGGCAAATGTCTTAAGTAGCATTTGAAGAAACACTGTGAATTTTTTCATACCCATAACATGTTAAATAACAGAAAAAAATTGTTTTTACTAATTTTTGGAGCTTATTTGGGATTTTTTTTCTATCGGGGGAATTTTATATAATTACCATTTCGGCAGAGCAAATGCACAGATATTATCTAAAAACATAAAGGAAATTATGAATTAAATCGGACGGAATTGGGAATTCCGTGTATTAAATGATACACAGTTTTATTAGGGTGGTCTGTCTTCTCTGCCTGCCTCTGCTGTTAAACGGTAGAGTGTTAATTAGATAACTAACTATCTAACTGACTTTGTTATTAGTAAGAAACCCACAGGAAAAAAATAAATAGTCGCTATAGATTTTTTTTTTTACAGTGAATGCCGCACAAGAATCTCAACTGCTCCCGCCTGGAGCCAGTGAGACTATGGCATCCCCAATTGGGGTATGTTGTGAGGCTGAAGGTAGTGGGGAGGGGAAGGAGTTGGGGAAGAGGAAGGTTGGGAAGTACCTGGCTATTCTGATCTGGTCACCAAACACGGCTAAAGCCATTTTCAAGCAACGTTTCAATTCTGAATGGTGGTCTTACACCAGGACGATACTGTTAGTATCTTCCACTCTGGAACATGCCACAAACATACTATATATTATTTTAAATGAATTAATTGTGAAATAACACAAATTAATCAAATAAAATTTATTTGCGCATGCCGGGTTCGAACCCGCGACCTCCGGATTGTGAGTCAAGAGTCTTACCCACTGGACTACGGAGGTCGTCGCGGTAGATATTTTAAGTCGCCATAAAGTAAGCAAAGTTCGTTCCAAACAATAAAAATAATAGTATTAGTAGGTAGGTACTAGCGCAGACCCATGAAATTCTCGACAAATTAGTTCCAATTTCGAAAATGACACTTAAATTCAAAGCAAATCGGAGTTCTATATATCATCGAAAAAGAGTTACACAAGAACGGCACACAACCGAAATTAGTGTTTTTGATGATTACGAATAGAAAATAAATATTACCATTTTCAAATAGGTACATTTTCTCCATTATTGTTGGAGAAGGTTGACAAATTGGCCTCTTTATATTCCCATCCAATGTACTATTCATGAACATGTTTAATAAAAACAATATATTTTTATTAGACGAATTATTATTATTAACCACTCAACTTTATAACATAATATTTCCACTCAACTACCACTGACTTAAATTTAACATAAAAAAACAGAGACAAATATGATTAAATTAATTGTGTATCTGTTATTGCTTGAATGAGGAACTTCTTTATAATAAAATGAATATTGGAAAGCGCAACAGTTGATTGAGTAGGAACGACGCGACGAGCTTTAAAATAGAATAAAAACTAAATTTCCCATACTAAGTTGTTTGCAGACTGCAGCTGCACGTTGCACCTGGTACACTGTGTTTATGAAAACTGTGCTCGGTCAGATTTTTTTCAAAGAAAGACAAACATATCCGGGTTACTAATAACCTAACAATATTTATACAGCTCCTAATTACTTAATACGATCAGGATAATCGGAAAATATTGTAGGTACATGCAAAAACAATATCGAACAGTATTAATACCGTAGCATCTGCGTGGTTGAATTTCAGAACCCAGCTACGAGTGCATGTCGGACACTACGCCATAAGCGCGGCGCCACAAATAACATATGTGTACGTGGAATTTCACACAAAGCTACTGTTATAATTCGATTTCAAATTCAAGAATCCGACACAAGATGTCGCTACTTCCGTCAGCAGGTCGGATGGGGACGTCTCCCCTCTAAGTATAACTGCTACGAATTTGTGAATATATATGAAAACATTGACGGTAATACATGTTGTATCAAGTGGCTATATATTACATATGACGTCATTGCTCTGTATCGGTTACTTTGTCCCGGTGACTAGCTACAGTGGATCCGAGGAACGGGATATTTTTAGAATCAGTTCGTGTTGGATCGTTGGTCCTATAAAACGGTCATCAACACTAACTGGGCGAAGCCGAACCAAAAGCCGCCCGCAGGGCCTAGCAGTAAAAACCCGCGAACCAGGTTTTTAACAGCTAGTTTAGACGATTCGTACTGCGCCGTTTTTATGAAAAATCAACAAAACCCAAGTTTATTGGAACCCGTTCCTATTTGAGCACGCCTGATTACGGAGGCAATTGAAATCTATAACCATTTTGAAGTATACTGTAATACCAGCTCATAGTCGAGTGGAGCTGGCAACACGGTATCGCTTCCAAGTACGAGTACATAAGTGGAAGATACTCTCAGCATCGCCCAGGTGTAAGACCACCAATCAGAATTGAAACGCAGCTTGAAATGGCGTTAGCCGTGTTTGGTGACCAGATCTGAATAGTCAGGTACTTCCCCACCTTCCTCTTCCCCATCTCCTTCCCCTCCCCACTACCTTCAGCCTCACAACATACCCCAATTAGGGATGCCATAGTCTCACAGGCTCCAGACGGGAGCAGCTGGGACTCTAGTGAGGTATTACAATAAAAAAGCACACATTTCACCACTAAAAATTACATATCTGCCCTGATGATGGTCACTGTAACGCTGTCCGAAACGTTGGCTAAAGAAGGAGGCAACACGGCATAACACTTGAATATCTTTGTTTAAACCCATCAAAACACTTTTTTTATTCTTTTCATTTATTTTTTAAAGATAGAATAAAACATTTTTTTAAGTAAGTAATTCCCAAAAACTCGCAAATAATTACGATTTTTAACGTAAACGCTTCTATAATTTAAAATAAAATATTATACCCTTTAATTAAAAAAAAAAATTTCAGTTTGGTTGGGAATATTGGCCTAAAATTCAAAATTAAGTTTTGTATGAAAAAGGAGGCGCAGCCGCTAGTCTTAAATTCGACCTTTGCAGAAAATTTTAGAACTAGTATCAACCTCAAATAAAACTTACGTTTTCATACAACTGAAAAAAGCATGTTTATAGTGTAATTTTCTATCTGTGCACCCAGTTGGCTATTTAATTATCTAAGCTGCAGGAAAGTGTGTCGCGAGGTAAAGAGAAGCCTTACAGGAAGCGATTCGCTTATAAATAGTACCTACACTACACCAGGTAAACCTTCGGTTCAAGTAATTAGATCGTAATTCCACCATCGCAATAAACACATGCGACATTTCCACAATCGTCATCAACTATTTACAACAGAGAACACCGGTCCAATTTTTTTAATGATTAATGACCTTCTAACTTAAATAACTACATTTTTATTTTTAGAGTTAGTTTTAATAGTTAAAATAATTGTCAAAGTTTTAATTTTTCAAGACCCCCCGAAAACCACCGTATGTATGGTGAATCGCGTGACGTCATTACTTCTGAAAAATTCTATAGGATCGGGAAATCCGCTGATCAACGCCGCCATTTTGAATTCCGTTGTTCGAAGTATTCTCCCTAGAAAATGCATAACTATTTTTTTTTGTACAGTAGTTTTTGAATATTTTCAATAATAGAGATAAGCTAATAAGAGATACCTTTATTTTTTAAACATTATTTAGGCATAATGTTTCAATAAACACAACAACTAAATCTCTATAAACAGTATGTAAATAAACGAATAAATTAATACGATGGCTTGTGTCATATCATACATTCCCATACAATGACTTCACGACACGTCGAACAGCGACGTCTCCACTAAAATTTCAATAATGCTAACTTGACGGCGTGTTTTTACGACCCGATTAAAAATGGACTTTTTAATATTTTTTTTAAAACTCTGCGTTTAATATTATTAAATAAAACGTATATTTTCAGAATCAGCGTTTATTGGTCTATATGAACATATTTTTTTTAAGTCATAATATTTTTCACTGGAGTTCCTTATTGCCATACAAACTTCTACAATTGCCATGCAATTCACGCGGCATCCCCAAAGAGGTCACGAGGGAAATTATTTTCCTTGGGGCCTACTTTGTGTATTTATTAACCCCTCAGGCTAATTTGTTCACTTTTTGGAACATGACCTATATAACCCTAGAATTCGTCGTGGCTCCCTTAATACCATGGTTATGAATATGATCTAAACGGTTTTAGAAAGAGAAAACACCACGCTTTATATTAAATCTATTAAAATAATTCAAATGTATACTTCATGGAACCAAAGTTTCCGACCGCAATTAAAAAAAGAAATATTAAACTTTGGGAATTTTTCAGAAAGTCAAAAAAGTTAGTTGACGATAACTTTAATAAAACATTTGCCTAATAAAATTTGTGTATGTTTTTATTTATTTTTGTGAGGCGAGTATTAAGGTGCGCCATTTTTAAAACTTTTTTTAGGTTGGCCTTAAAAAAAATGATGTTTAAAAAATTATATATTTATTTCGAATTATAAAATGTGAAAGCGAATTTCATCACCTTTCAAACCAGTTTTTAGTTTTTGGATGCGTTCAGAAATATTCCATTTATTTGGATTTTATTTCAAAGCGGAAATTTTGTGACGTTCAGACAAAATAGGCCCGAGGCCTGAATGATTAACTAAGTTCGCAAGTTATGTGTTTTGTGGATATTCACGAACTATTCTATTGCAAGCAGCATGTGCAATGTGCAGAGTTCACACATAAATTACAAGTATAATAAAACAAGCTACCAGGCTATTAAACTATTTTATTAATGAAATCAATACATTCATAACAAAACACACAATAACTAAACGCATTCCATATAGTAAAATACATCTCACCCCTTGGATTACCAACGGCATTGTTAAATCTATACACAAAAGAAATCACCTTCATAAAATTGCTAAACGAGACCCATTGAACGATACTAAACAGCAAAACTACTACCGATACCGTAATATTTGCAAAACCGTTATTCGCAAATGCAAAGAGCGTTATTATAAATTCTTACTTGATAAGGATAATTCCAGCAAAAACATGTGGAATGTTGTCAGAGACATAACTAAAAGTAAAAGAAATACCAGTACATCTGTAACTGAATTAAACACCGGAAATTTGATTATAACTGACAATCAATCAATTGCATGTCATACTAATCAATATTTTGCATCTGTTGGGTCAAATCTAGCAAAAAACATTTTATTAGAAACCCAGAAAACGGAAGACTCTTTAGCATTGACAATTGAAACAAAGGAACAATCCTTTTCATTTGATATTAAACCAACTACTGTAGAAGAGGTCTTAAAAATAATCAACAGCCTTAATACTACACATGCAAAGGGTCCAGATAGTCTAAATACACAAATACTAAAAAAAAATAAAAATCAGATTTCTGCTCCGCTATCATATATTTACAACTTAAGTTTTGCATCAGGAATATTTCCTGATCACTTTAAAAAATCAATAATTGTCCCAATTCACAAATGTGGACCTAAATCTCTTGTAGAAAACTACAGGCCAATATCACTTTTAAGCGCGATATCCAAAGTCATTGAAAAGCTTTTCAAAACTAGGTTAAACGAATATGTGGAGGAACATAACATTCTAAGTCCAAACCAATACGGCTTTCGGTCGGGTAAGGGAACGGATGATGCCATCGCATGTCTCACGGAAACTATTGCAGGGAATATGAACCGTGGCAAGAAAACTATTGCCCTTTTCCTGGACCTGGCCAAGGCATTTGACACAATATCTCATAAAATTCTTTTACAGAGACTTAGAAATATAGGAATAAAGGGAAAAGCTTTTCAATGGATAGAAAGTTATATATCTAATAGATTTCAACAAACCAGAATTAACGAGGCTATTAGCACTTCACTAAAATACACTTTTGGGGTACCACAAGGAAGTACACTTGGGCCCCTTCTCTTTATTATATACATAAACGAACTTTGTAACCAACACATTGGTGGCAAAATTATCACGTTCGCTGACGATACAGTTATTTTGTTTGAAGGAGATGATTGGAAAGAAACACACCACCTTGCGAACACAGGTATAAACAGAGTAAAACAGTGGCTGGACAGTAATTTGCTTACACTAAACATACAAAAAACAAAATATCTCACATTTAGCGCTACCCTTGCAGGGCAACCCAAAACACCTCATCACCTCACAATACACAATATTAAGTGTAGCCTTGGAAATAATAACCATACTTGTAAATGCGAAACCCTTGAATGTGTTAAATCTATTAAATATTTAGGTATAATAGTGGATAACCACCTTAAATGGAAACAACAAATTGAAAACACAGCTAATAAAGTGCGCAAGCTTATTTATATATTTATAGCATTGCGGGAAATTATAAAAACTCAAGACATTAAAAAAATATACTACGGGCTCTGTAACTCCGTCATAACCTACGGTTGCATTGGATGGGGTGGAACAGGATTAACAATATTATACCCGCTACTGAAGGCACAGAAATCCATTCTACGCGTCATTATGAAAAAACCCTTCAGATACTCGAGCGACGCTCTCTTCAAGGAGTTTAATGTGCTTGATGTTCGACAGTGTTACATAAAAAAAATAACAATCTACGTCCACAAAAATATAAGCAAAACGATAACAGTCGATCATAATCATCAAACCAGAAGTAAGAGCAGAAACGACCTTTCCATTCCTACAAGCAATACTGCGGCTTATCAAAAAGCTTTCTCATACCTGGGACCAAAAATATACAACAAAATCCCCTCTCAATTTAAACTGTGTGATTTATCATCCTTCGGTACTAAAATTACAAAATGGTTATTAGAATTAGGTAGGACAGATTCCGAAAAATTATTAAAAAACGTAGTATGAGTTGATTTCTTCGATTTTGTATTTTTTATTTTCCTAAAAAATATTTTTTTATTTTTCTTTCTTACATTTATATATTATATTTTTATTTTATATTTTACATGTATCTATTTTATATTTTATATGTATCTTACATGATTTTATTGTTTATTACTGCTAATTAGTATTTTCCTAAAAAAATACTTTTTTTTTATTTTTCTTTCTTACATTTATATGTTATATTTTTATTTTATTTTATATTTTACATGTACCTACCTGGATTTTATTGTTTATTACTGATGTACACCTAGAATAACACAACTTTTATCTGATATTGTACCTAATATCTAAGTAACTCCCCCAATATGTACCATTATTGTTTATTATTATTGAATCCATTAATGTGAAATTATGTACATGCAAACTGCCAATTTGACTGTCCTAAAACGGGAAACCTTCCTAGTTGGACAGTCAAAGCTTCCTTTTATATTGTTATTATCTTGTATGTAATAAATGTAATAATAAATAAATAAATAAATAAATAAATAAATAAATATTTACAGACCCAAGAACACGTGTAGGAAAATCCATAATAATAACCAAAGGATCAAATAAGTCCAGTTAAATATTCTTCACTAAACTAAAAATAATAGCAAGGATCATCAATAGAGTTGGTCGGTGGCATATAGATGCTTTATATAAAAGGAATACTCAAGCACGTGTGATTTTAGCAAAATTGATTAACGGCTTATACTTTTATTCAAGTTTCGTTGGTCTCAGCCAAAAAGGTCAAGGCTTTGACGTCATGGTAAATGTATAAACTTCTTGCCAAAACACATCAAAATTTACATTTCAATAAATAATATTTTTTGTTCTACATAAAATTTTAAACTGCATTGCATTAGACATTTCAAAAAAATTGGAAAACTGTATGTGAGCTGTAATTATTTATCCAATTCCCGTGTTCAACAATCACAATCAGAACAAAAAAAAATAATAAAGAAAATGTGTAACAGTAATAAATCTCATGTGAACATGTGTATTTATTTATGATGATTTTTAAATAGCTTTCTGAAAGGACGAGACGTGAATTGGGAGGAGTGCAAATTTTATTTGTTCTCCAAAAGAGGATTTTTTTGCCGAAGCATAAAAAATGTTGATGGATGGTATGAAATAACGATATCCGTGATTTACGAGAAAATAAAACCAGCCGCCAAGGTGAGGCGAGGCGTAGCTGAAGAAACACGACTCTTGAGAAAACACTGTACACACCTACCTGTTCAAAAACAATTACTGTAAGTGCTGAGTTGAATGCCATCCACCCTACATTCTAAAACCCCCTTTTCAATTGTATAAAAAATAGAAAGACACGATATGATACATTGCACATCCCGTAGAAAAGCGTCGTAAGTCAAAAAAAGTTAATTTTACAGGAGAGCGACAACAAATGAATGAATGATACTAGCGACATCTTGCGGAGATAAAGTAATCTAACTTAAGGCCCGGTAGTAAGCGCTCAAAAAGAAGAAGAGGGGGAGATATGTAAATATCGATGTTAGAGGGAGCGCGATAATATTAAAAACGATAAAATTTAAGCAAAAATTGTAAAAATGATTAATAAAACACGACTCCTTTAAAATAGAGCAAAAATCTCGTGGGAAATGTCTTAAATAGCATTTAAAGAAATACTGTGAATTTTTTCATACATGAAAAATCACAGATAAAACGTGTTTATAATAATTATCGGAGCATACTTTGGGATTTTCATCCATAGAGGGAATTTTATATAATTACCGTTTCGGCGTGATAAATGTATAGATATTAACTTAAAAAATACCACATATTTCTTAAAAATTAAAAACTTAGTGTTCAAGATATATATGTTATAAAACAGTAGAAATTCGGAATGCCGCGGCTCAAATACGGTTATCGTAGGGCACAGATAATCACAATAACTTTACTTTTTAGAGATACAATGTAAAACAGAAAATTTTGATTTACGACACTTTTCTAAAGGACGTGTGATGTTATAGGTAGGTAAGTACATATTGCAACCATGTTCAATGAAAACAAGGAAGACGAGCCATGAACCAATATTAGTATGAATCCGCGCGCATAACATGTGTCGCCAACTTGTAAAGGGAGAAACATACTAAGCCCACGCAAAGATACGCGACGCGACGCAACGTTCCTGTCCATGTTCACGCTGGCCGACGTAGGTACGCGTCGCTGTGACCACGTGACAAGGGGTCTCTGGTTGTGCGCAGGCGCGTTTGATTCGACACATTTGACATTTATTTTTTAAGTTATGTGTATGTGATTCTCTTCTCAGCAGATGACATGTCGACGTGACGACCATGTCTTGAAAGCGAATTTGAAGATGATTTGCTACGATTATTATTAAATCAATATTCTCGTAAAAAGAAAAAAGTGAGAAGTATTTGGTTTCACAACATTAACAAACAAAGACAAATGTTTGGAGAGTTCCATACTTTAGTAAAGGATCTAGAATCTGATGACGGACGATTCTTCATGTATTTCCGTATGAGTAAAGTGGTATTTGAAGAGCTTCACAGCATAATTGAGCTGACATAAAAAAAGAAAACATACGTCTTTGAAAGTCAATTGTGATCAGTTTGTTTACTGATCAAATTACTGCCTCAACACAGGCTAGCCTAGTGAGGCAGATTACTGAAAAACCAAAATTTATAACTATTTTTTATTTATCTACTGTTCATATTTATATTTTTTTCTGTTGATATCCTTTTGTACTTATGTAATTTTAAACCACTGTAAACATTAACACTGACTATGTACTTTTTAGTTATAATCTTGCAAATGTCATTCAATAAAGATATATTTTATTATTATTATTAAAGACTGGCAGTGTGTCTAAGGTTTGATTGTCATTCATTATAGGGGTATAATATTAAAAGTCATGCCATGAATGGCTGAAATTTACTCCCAGGCTGCACTGCGTATGCAGAATCTCTATAATCCTGTGATTTGATTTTATAAATAACTTCGTGCCGTCTAACAGTTTCAATGAACTGTTCGTCATCCATTTTTGAATAATATCTGTCAAAAAAACAACCACAGATATAGCGAAACATAACGTTAGATGCTTAGATAACACCACAAAGATGTAAAATCATCTCGTAGTATGCGTGACCATACCCCCTCCACCTTCCACATGGCCCACGACGATCTGGATGTGGCGGATCCGCGTCGCGTAGGGGGCGTCGGTTTGCGTTGCGTGGGGCTAGTGTGACTCTAAAGCACCCGTTTCCATTGAAAATGTATGGATGGTAAGTAGTCATGGAAATGATGACGTCTACCTATGGGCAAGGTAATTTTTCAAACAGTTCCAAATAGGAAATCAGAGGATCTGGACGTTTGTTTCGACGAGAGAAGACATATACGAGTACTTCGGTGGATCACTGTTGACCTGTGAGCTTATACTTCGTTAGTTTTGAGTTTAATAAATTATTATTGATTCACCATTTAATATTCTGTTCAATTTGAACTGGCGCCGCCCCTCCCCCCTCCCCCCCCCCCCCCCTCTGGTAGTAATTTTCACATCGTGATGATCTTAAACATTTGATTTTATTTTAAAAACGCGACAAGCCATCGATTGATTTTATTATTTTCTCACTATTTAGATTCTTTTAGGCCAAACACGACCCCGAGTTTATATTATTAGAATAATATTATTTTTTTTATAAATTAGAGTCACATGTTCTGGTTTCGTTATTATTGAATAGATAGTATAATTTAATTGTTGCCACAATCCTTTTAACTATTAATCTCTTATTAAATGTTGTACTATTTATGAAGCATTACAATATTTCCTACAATAAAAAAATAAATAATATTGCAAATCATATCTAACGTCCCGTCTTTGTTTCTACCTATACAGCACAAAAGCATAACATTCATTGGCTCCACCGCTTTGACAGTCCGTGCAGTTTGGTCGGCGGAGTAGTCCGGTGACGGTCGGCACGCTTTCATGCTATATTTATTTTGTTTATTTAGCACAAGATTATACATTTATACACAAATTTATTAAATTTTTTCGACTGCTTAACTAGGAGTATTCCCGTTTTAGGACAGTCAAATTATTATGGGTTCGAACATGTGGAACATGATTTGTACAAAAAATAAAGAAAATTGATGAAATAAAAAGAAGAGAAAGAATATAAAATAATAAAAAAAGTTTAAAATATCTCCCTATGTTTCTATTATCTAATATAACTTAGAGAATTTGAGAATTACATTTGCTTACAATTATCATGATATGCATGCAGCCTTAACTAATAACTGCTGTTTGCGGATAGAGAAAAAGATTAGATAACAAAAGAGAAATCATACGAAGTTAATAATTATAATGAAAAAGTAATACCGTAATGTGCTTACTACCATCCTAGAGAGCTTTAAAGCTTATCTCGCGTCACTACGTAAGACAATAATAGACCGTAGACCAGCTTTCAGATCGTAGATACCTAAAAGGAGTATATCAATAAATATGAAAGTAGGTAATATATTTTTGTATTTTGTCGATCTTCTACGAATTTAAGTAATTATAAAAAAATACTTTGTCAGTACAAGCCACACATATAACATAAACCATAACGAATATTTGCTTAAGAGCCGACATCAAAAGCTCAATTGCAAACCAAAATATATTTAAAGGTCATAATTTTTTTACAACACTGAATAGCGTCTCGAAAAAAACTGAATTAGAAAGGTATCTCGGCGGTGCGTGGGAGTTTTATTAAAGGTTCGGGGTTACGCTATAAAAATGAAATAAAACAAAAATGTATCTCGCTGATATTAACAAAACTGGCGCTTTTAACAGTGAAACTGATTAATCGCTATATTTAAGTTGTGTCTCACAATAGTTAGGTTGAGCAACGTGTTTAAGCGTAATTTTTCAAATAGCAGAACCTACTGGAAAAACGGCAAAACATTATTTGCATTCCAGAATCACCCAGAAAGTAAAATAAAGCAAGCATTTACTGTGTACGTAACTAACTCCATGAATATTTCACTTCTGACAGGTACAAACATTATCTAGTAGTTTCACTTCGACAGCATTTTTTTTATAGTGGAATGGAAATGAATAGATTTTCGCTATTTTTTTCTTTCCTGCCAGGAGTTCGAGTATGACCAAATCGATAATTTTACAATATCGGATCGATAGGCGTAATTTCCGATGATTTTATATCGATGTTAATAGCACGGTTTCACCGTTGAAAGCCGAACCAAAATTGACAAGGATTAAATAAAAAATCGATATACGCTGGCTGGCAACACTAAAAGTATTTTCAATGAATTGACACCATGAAAAGTCAAAAGCAAAGCAATTACGTAAAAATATTAATAAATTGGCAATGTTGAATTGAAATACTACCTAAATAAGCATCGGCAGTCCGCATTTACTTTGACACTAAGCGGGAGTTAATTAGTTAATCAGGTCATTAGTCATACTTCACCAACATTAGTTTCTCAAAGATCGAACGGAATATATTGGTCTCGTCTTAGTTGAATTATTTAACAATTAGATATTATAAGCAATAATTATCAGCCTGAAACACTCATCAACATTGAAAAATCTTCCGAGAAAAGATACTTGCCGCCAACGGGACTTGAACCCGTGTCCTTCTGATTGCCGGTCAGCTGCTCTTGACCACTGAGCTATGGGGGCTTATCAAATACCCGCCAAATAATTCAATATATACTAGTGTTTCATTCAAAAATTATTTTTTTTTCCATCTGAAAACAACCAACTTTATTTTTGCGAGAGAGACATTGTAAGTGTTAAATCCCTCTATATAATAATTGTTACCCTTTGTGCTATGCATAAAAATCTTGTCTAAACGTTAGTTTATAAATTAAAAATAATAATGAATTATTTAAGTCTATGGAACGCGTATACGACTTCTTTCATTTCTAAGAGCTTCGTTAGTTCAATACGTTCATTAAAAAGACCAGTAATTTGCACAACGAACGACATAATTAAAAATATGTGTATATTGATAGATAACCGAAACTTATCTGATGCTAAGGAGGCCGCGCTAAAATTTATCAATCGTCGAACGGAATATCTGATAACCATCGTGCTCGCAAATATTGGTAACTGACCATAGATGACGGATTTGGTCAACATCGTATTGATATAGAGTTTTATCGATCGACCATGCGATACCTCCAGGGGTAAATTTTTACTTCCTTTTAGCTTCGTTTACGTTTGGTGAAAGCGGTCGTTACTCGTTACGGTGGCATGTTTGAGTAGCGCCCTGCAAGGCCAGGGTTAACGAAGTCTATTTATAAAAGAACACGAGATGAAACCTGTACAATAGCGCAGAACGTCCTTGTGAATGTTGGATCACAATGGAAAAAATAACGTAGGCGCAAATGCAAGCGAGTAGAACATGATATAGAACAAGATAACTAACTCTTTGTTTTTCCTAGTGCAAAGTATTTATTATACACGAGATTGTACGGCATCAGCAGAGCAGCGGTTTGCGCTTCAATTTTAAGCGGGGAGGTTACCGAATCGAATCCTGCCGCAGCGCAAAAATATACAGATGAGAATTTTCATTTCGTTTCAAATAATAATCGAATTTTCGGATTAAAAGTGGATTAACCTTGAAGATTTATTTTTTTAAATGAATATCGCACAATAGTCCCAACTGCTCCCGTCTGGAGCCAGTGAGACTACGGCATAGTAGGTTGTGAGGCTGAAGGTAGTGGGGAGGGGCATGAGTTAGGGAAGAGGAAGGTGGGGAAGTACCTGGCTATTCAGATCTGGTCACCAAACACGGCAAAAGCCATTTCAAGCAACGTTATTCTGAATGATGGTCTTACGCCAGGGCGATACTGAGAGTATCTTCCACTCTGGAACGTGCCGCAAATATACTACATATTATTTTTAATTAATAAATTGTGAAATAACACAAATTAATCAAATAAACTTTTATTGCCACGCCGGGATGCGTATTTACAAAACCCATACCGATTCAGTCGCGGTAACGACAATTTACATTTTAAATATACCTCTATATTGGTTACTTTTTATCACATTGCAAAAACAAAAATTGTTCTAAAATCTAGATAAAATAATCTTTCTGATGTGTATATTAGAAATTAATAATTTTATTTCTAAATATTTAAATTTTGATATTGAAAATTTAAAGCGACTGAAACGCGGTAGGGATTGTAAATACGCCGCCGGGATTCGATCCCGCGACCTTCGTATTGCGAGTCAAGAGCCTTACCGCTGGACTACGCCGGTCGTCATATGAAGATAGGTACTGTTAAACACTGATGGACACATTGCACATCTCGTAGAAAAGTGTCGTAAATCAAAAAAGTTAATTTTACAGCAGAGCGAAAAAAAAATTATTCTTTATTCTAGGATGTGGGGAGGATAGTGCAATCCCACACGTCCCATATAGTTATACATATTTATGTGTTTAGACAGTAAAGAAACAAGAACATAAATAGAAAAAAAAATAATAATAAAAAAAATAAATAATACATTATTATGCAGAGCGTGGTCTTGAGTGGTCATCAAATGAATGAATAATGAACAAGCGGTCCCGTCGAAAAGATATACTAGCGATATCTTGCGCAGATGGAATGATCTAACTTAAATACGATTTTCGTGGGACATACCTACGTACATTTCACAATGACTTTGCTTTTCAGAAATAAACATTTTTCTTTTGGATGTGCGTCTTAAAAGAGAAATATAGCATTAAGCATAGCTTCTCCACATATTACAAATTAAAGTCCTCCGCCGCGTCTGTCTGTTCGCGATAAATTCAAAAACTACTTAACAGATTTTCATGCGGTTTTCACCAATAGATAGAGTGATTCATGAGGAAGGTTTAGGTTTATAATTTTTCAAGGTTTTGTTTAAATTGTTGAAATATATAATACGTAAAGGAGAATATGTGTACGCGGTGGACGAGCGGGCTGGCAAGCGGGCGGTGTGGATTTGATTTGCACGCAAAGGAAGGTCACTGTCTACATATGATTTCGAAAACTCGTGTAAATCGCGGGCATCGCCGGGGACTTCCGCTAGTAACAGATAAAAATGAAATACTATAGCTTAAATAAATAACTTAAAAGTTTATTCAGCATTTAAATGAACACTTAAAATTATAAATTAAAAAATAATGTCTGCAAAACAACCTGCAAATATTTTATTTACTCTAAAAACAAAATATCCAGGGTAAAATGCTCTATAATATATATTGTTGAGAATTATGTATATTTAAGTAAGTGGCCTAGTTGGCCTCGCGTTTGGGTGACAGGCGTGGTATATTTGATTCCTCGGCTGGCAAAGTCTTCCATCACGATACAAGAAACATTTTCGCGTAGTAGGAGATTCTCAAATATTGTAAGGTTATTCGTAACCCGGGAATGTTTCTTAATTTTAAAAATAAATAAATTTAGTAATGACAGCAAAACAATGAAAAATGCACGATTGTATTTGAAATAACATGGCTTTACGCAAATAAAGTGGTGTATACAAAAATAAATACATGTAACGTCTAAAAATAAAATATTATTGGTGAAAAAACCTTTTCACCCACTGAAACTGAATAGAGTCTACTATTGGAGTTTTCATTGTAAATGTATTTCCACATTTAGACGGATGATTCTGTGAAAGCATTGTTTGTGCAAACCACCCGTCGGATAGCGGAAATAGGGATGGTGGTCGGTATACAATTTATAGAATGATTGGAGTGGAGAATCGATGACCTTACGTCACAAAGGACAGAAATGGACTACTGTGTACCTAGGTGTACGTACGTGCTAGGCAGGTACCTACGGGGCAAGTCAGGGGAAGACAAAGGGTACCTGTAACATGACGTCATATCGTCAGCTATACAATGGAATATATTATAAACATTGACCTCCAGGGTGTTCTCATAGCAACATAACCTATATATAATGTATAGCACACAAGTCAACAGGCGCATATGAAAGAATTTTAATATTATTGATAAGAGTTGTTTTTATTCCACGCATTTTAGGAACTCATGAAATCCATTAAAAGTAATGTTTTTGCTTAGCTTAATTGATAGGCTATGAGTTATGTGCTACAAGCATGTTATTAGATATAATGGTAACTTCTGACTAGAAATATAAGTATTTAATTTATATTTTAACTTTATGAGTAAACCTCAAATTGTAATATTTAATTAAATGAAGGCAATATAAGCGAAACTCAATCGAACCCAGGAAAGCAAGAGGTCCTGGAAAGCAAGAGGTCCTGGAAAGCAAGAGGTCCTTGGTTAGAGTCCCAGAGGTGTCAATATCTTTTTCTGATTTTTCTGTTTCCAGATTTTCGATTGAGTTTCGCTTTTATTGTCTTCATTTAATTAGAAATATAAGCGGTCTAGTAAAGTGTGAAAGTATTTAAACTAGTTAACTTAATTTACTGATGAAAACTTCATATCCCTTTACTTTCTCAGTTCTCATTAACAAGCCGGTCTTCAACAAACCTAACACTCAATATCCTGCTAAAGCACACGACCCACGAACAAAGATCCTTTAACTACTATTCTATCAAACTATATAACAGCATGCCACCTTCTTTGAAACAATATGCTGATTATTCACCAACAAATAAACTAAAAAAACAAATCACAGTCTGGATAAAAGCTAAAGGAACACTATTTTTCCAAAACCTATTTACTCCAAACCAAACATAAAAATTAACTTCTTAATAACCAATGTTCAATAACCATTAAATAAAATAAATATAAAACTTTCTACTACAACACATTAATACTTGTCACACATAATCATAAATAAACACGTAAACACCTCAGCACAGGTTCTCCTAGTGAGGTGTTCACGAAACATACAACAATACCTATCCACAGTTTCACCTTCGCAAACCTACCATACACCCAACATAATAAAATTGTAAAATATATTATGTAAAAATGTTTTCAAAATTTATCTATTATGGAAAAATGTTAATTAATAGGTAAATACTGTAATACATAGAAATAAATAAATAAAAAAATAAATAATATATATAAAAAATTAATTTAAATACATATATTGTTGTGTTATTTTATTACTTTATGAAATTATTAATCTCAACACCGTAATGTCCTAGGAAGGTTAAAATTGAATTGTAAATATTTATACCTACCATGTAAAGAAATAATACTTAAATAAAATAAAATTCACTTTATTTTATTATTTACCTTACGGATTTCATTAAAATACTTCCACAAATGTGATAACAGCATGCACCCGAAGGATTGAGTAAAAAATGTAGATGTCATCACACGTCGCAACTCGCAACCGAGTAGTCGAGTTCTCCGTCTCATTACAGCAGCACGTTAACACACGAAACATCGCGCGTATCACGTGATCCCGTCGCGATGTGTAGAAGTATTAACAGTGGTGACGTGTGATTGAAAAATATATTTTTGGTTTTTAATAGAAAAAAAAATCATCTGACAGCAAAATTACATCTACTTTTTTTAATCAAAATATTTTCAGGAATCGCTGTTTAAAATTCTTCGGGTGCGTGGTGTTACACCCTGTATACATATGAGTATAGATATATATATTCTTTTAAACGTCGTTTTAAGAACGGGGGGTCATAACAGCAATTCAATTTAACAAGTAACAATACCTTACTATTTTTAACTTTTTAAACTTTTTGTATCAAGATCTTTCAGTATGTGGATGCGGCGCATCCCTAAACCGAAAGAACCCTAAAGTCTTCGTAGAAAATACTAAAATTTTGAAAAAAAAATCATTTTCAGATACAATGATGTCGTATTTTTCAATCTTAGCATTCTAGCTGACCGAAAACACACGGATCGCCGCCGTTGGCCCACCTATAAGCTTAAGATTTTGTGTTACGCATAAAAATCTTGTCTTAAAAACATTAGTTTATAAATTTAAAATAATAATTAATATTTAACAAGTTAAAAGTATTCCACCAAAAAAATGTAGACATAATTTGTCTCGACGCCACCTAGCGAGAGATTTAGTACTTACAATACCTCCCTCACAAAAATAAAGTTGGTTGTTTTCAGGTGGAAAAATATAATAATCAGTAATTGTTGAATGAAACACCAGTAGATATTGAATTATTTGGCGGGTATTAGATAAGCCGCCATAGCTCAGTGGTCAGAGCATCCGACCGGCAATCAGAAGGACACGGGTTCATGCCCCGTTGGCGGCAAGTATATTTTCTCGGAAGATTTTTCATAGTAAATGAGTGTTTCAGGCTGACAATTATTGATTATAATAATTGTTGCCCGTTGTGCTACGCATAAAAATCTTGTCTTAAAAACATTAGTTTATAAATTAAAAATAATAATTAAGATTTTATCCTTGCATCACTATTATTATTGATTTAACCCGAAGCGACTACATCACTGTATTGTTTTTTAATTGATGGAAAACCCCCCAAACACGATTTTAATTGAAATTGTGATTGTTAACAGAACACTGTTGTATTTAATAACAATAACATCCCGTACGTGTTATGTTTTCCTGTTAATTATCCTCAAAATACATTATTTTCACAACACTACATTAACCTCCCATCAATCTCATAACTGTCCGTAATCCGGGATGAATTATTGTTTGCGTAATCCTGACTTTAATTCTCACGAACTTCCGCCTTACATATTCACACATTCTTTGAACCTATTCGTTAGAGTTGCATCTTCCAGTCCAATTCTTCTTACCTATTTTGTGCTGTTTTGTCGGAAGATCAAAATTTTTCCGTTTGCAATAAAATCCAAATAAATGGAATATTTCTTAACGCATTCGAAAACTAAAAAATGTTTTTGAAAGGAGTTAAAATACCTAAAATTTTGAATGCAAACATAAAAAGTTTTAAAATGGCTCACTTTACATTTTTTCTAACAACTATAATTACTGATAACGAAAAAAAAACACACAGATATGTTATGAGGAAAATGTTATATATAAACGTTATCGCCAACTCAGTTTATTGTCGTTTCATGTAAAAATAATTAGTAAAAATTTTCTAAAGTTCCATTTTTTTTCAAATTGCGGCCGGAATATTTGGATTCCTAAAGGTGTATAATTTAACTTTTTTAGGGTTGACTTTTAGATTTGAACATAAAGCGTGGTGTTCTCTCTTTCTAACACCCTTAAGTTCATATTTCTAACCGTAATAGTAAGGGAGACACAACGATTTCTATGAGACCTATTTGAGTTGTTCCGATAAAATGAATAAATTAGCCTGAAGGGTTAAAATTCTAATTATGTTATTAGTAGAGGCTATATTCTTATTTCTTGTACAAAATAATAATAAAAAACAACAATATTCAATGGACAGAATTATAAAATAAGATAAGAAGGTAATTTGGGCGAATTTATGTAGCCGATATAAGGTAAATTTTATATTGCTTCGGCTGAAAGCAAAAATTGATCAAACCTTTGCAAGCATCGAAATTGTTTCTGGAAAAATATAAATCAATTTTATTGGCCTGTACGGAGCATCTCCAAAATTACTGCAAACCTCCTCAAAGGAGGAGAATATGAAAATAAAAAATAAAAATAACGTCTACCTCCAAGAGTTTGTGGAAGGCAACCGCTGATAGAAAGATACATTGTTTTTTAAATTGCACTTGTAACATATATTCTTACAAAACTTACAATTACAATAATAACAGTGCAGACTGTTATTATGCTGTAGTTTTTAAATGCATTTATTCAGTTACTTTTTTTAAATCCCTAATTTATGTATACTTAAAATATTCACTATAACCATAGAAATAAAAATAAAAGTAAAAAATCAATATTATACCCACGCACAGGCATTGCGTTTGTGGGATTTTTTTGTTCATACATTTATTATATTAAGCTTTTTTATATACGTACTTTTCATTATTTCATGTATGTATTGTATCAAAATTTTCAATAAAAAAATAAAATAAAATAAATTTAAAAAAAAACTTTTCCCTCTTTCTCACAAACGATGAACCTGACTAAAAGAGAAATTCAACGAAGGTCTTAAGGGGAAACCCGGTCACCAAGAAATTTAAAAAATAGTTATTTTACCAAACTGTTGCTCTCATTGTCGCTCTTACTCCCCCGAATACTGGGCGAAAGGGACAACTGCACCTCAGACTGATAAAATAAAATAAAATCATCAAAATCGAGATTAACGATCAATTCCTAACATTTTCTCCTCCAAAACTGGACCGATTTTTTTTTATTTTTACTGACTGTTTTATTTGAACGATTTTCGGAAGGTCCCAACTCCTTTAAAAAGAAACTTATCAAGAAAAGCAAAACATACCGATATGCTAGTGGTTGATATCTATATTATGTTAAAAAACATAGTGTGCAATTCACACGCGGTAAGTACGAGAGACGCAAAAGTAACCGGAATTTCGTCATAACTTCTTTATTTCTCAATATTTTTACATCAAATTTAGATCACCTTCAAAGTATTCTCCATTGACCACAACGCACGTCTCCAAACACTTCTTTCATTGTTTAAAACAGTTTTTAATTTCACTTATCGGGATCGTAAAGTAGATAAGAGTGGGGAGGCTACGAAGCACCGTACAAAAATACTATCTCATTCTCTGGCAGGCTAAATCCTATAGATGTATGTGTTTGTTTAACTTTAGTGTCGCTAGTTTTCATTTCATCGAGTTTCAAATTACAACTGTGCTAAATAAGTTTTCAATTCAAAAATATTTGCTCTGAGAGGAAATTGGGGAATACGTTTGTATGGACAAAATGCCCGGTTGCGTATTTCCAAAACCTATACCAATTCAGTTGCGGTAGCGACAATTTACATTTTAAATATACCTCTATATTTGTTATTTTGTATCACATTGCAAAAACAAAAATTGTTCTAAAATCTAGATAAAATAATCTTTCTGATGTTTACATTAGAAATTAATAATTTTACTTCTAAATATTTAAATTTTAATATTATTCCCAAGTATTGTAAATACACCTCCATATTGATAATTTTTTATCACTTTGCAAAAAAAAAATTGTTCTAAAATCTAGATAAAATTATCTTTCCAATGCATATATTAGAAATTAATAGTTTTATTTCTAAATATTTAAATTTTGATATTGAAAATGTAAAGCGACTGAAACGCGGTAGGGATTGTAAATGAGCGTTTAACCAGCCAGCGCCAGCGGCCGAAAATCCAAATTTCGTCGAAAGGTATTCTTACGACCGTACAGGGCGGATCCGATGAGAAAGATTAATTATTCTCCGTATCAGCTTTGTAAAATTATAACTCAATATCGATTTTATTTCATTCCAACTTTGCTTTAATTTATACGTAGGTACATCCAAAAATGCTGAAAGGTGTGATGATAAAACTATTAAAATTGCGTACTTTTTGTAATTATCTTTTGATCATAAGTATTTATAAATTTTCAATAATGTCTAAACAAAATAAGAATATAAAAAAAATCTTAAATATATTAGTTTGCAGGACCGTAAATTAATAGACAAACTGAAGTATTTTCGTCACAAAATACGTGCGCGGATCTTTTTTTTAATGATTTTATTTAAACTAAAATTAAAATTCTGTAACATGCGTTTCCCAGATAATGTATTGATTTATTTTACTGCACGATTATATGCTTTGAAATGGGTGTTGTATAATACAAAATATTTTTTGAAAATTAAAAAATCTGCCAACGACCTGTATAACCCTATTATACTGAAAATAAACATTTTTTCCCAAAATTTAAAACATGCGTTTACTAGATAAAAGAACAATCTTTCGAAATCAATTCATATTTTTTGTGGAAAAGAGTCAATACGTCTAACGCTCTTAACAGCAGGATCACCTTATGTACACAATTCCGATTCACAAAACTCGGTCCACGCTGCTGACCCAATTTATTCCGGTAACAGCCTTGCACGGACCAACTGCAATCCCTCGATTCTGGGGCAGCCCAGGAAATCAGGTTGTATAAACTCTATGTTTAGAATGGAAATTGATTAGTATGCTCAGGACTTTAAGGGTCGCCGATTGCCCGGGTTAAATAAAACAGCTGAATTCGTTGGAATGCATTATTTTATTAAAATATTATAAATTAAAGTTCTAAGCCGCGTCTGTCTGTCTGCTCGCGATAAACTAAAAAAACTACTGAACGGAATTTCATGTAGTTTTCACCAATAGATAGAGTGATTCATGAGGAAGGTTTAGGTATATAATTTGTCAAGCTGATTCCAGACTCACGGCGAGAAGTCTCGGCGAGACTTCTCACGAGAACAAGCACTTATCCACACTCTCATTTTTCTCACTCGTGATCTGTTTCCCATCCGGTATGGACGACATTACAGACGATATTCAAAATGCAGCAGGTTTGGCTCTGTGCGCCATGGCATATGATAATTTTGTGAACGTTGTAACTAAAAATAATTCCGGTAACTAGCAAAAAGGGAATATTTTTTCTTTTTGAGTTCAGGTACTTGCATCTCCATTAAGTCTGTTCCACGTATCGTGGTTCAAATTTTTGTCTTTATAATTCCGATGTTTTGCATCCCATAACACCGGTTCAGATTGAAAATCATCATCATCATTACATAGTATAAAATGAAATCGCTCAAAATGTATGTGCGCATAGATCTTTTAAACTACACAACGGATTTTCATGCGGTATTCACCAATAGGTAGAGTGATTCAAGAGGAAGGTTTATATGTATAAAACATGCTCATTTTAGTAGAGAAAAGCCGAGAAATTCAAATATTCAATTCAGGCAGTGGGCAGCGGGCAGCTGGCAAGCGGGTGGTGTGGATTTTATAAAGGTTGGGTAATGGCGTTGTGTTTCGTTAGCCACAGCAATGTGTGGCCGTGTCTGCTAGTATTCTATAAATTGCAACTCTTGTTGATTGTTCCACATTTTAAAGTAAACAAAATTTTCGATACAAAAACAAAAATATAACGCAGGTCTACTCTCAACCGCTCACTAAACAACACTGAGACAAAACGTGAGTGTAGTAGCCTTCTCGCTTCTCGCCCGAGAAATCCTTTGAAGCGGCCAAATTTACCGACAGCGATCCGAGAAGAGGCGAGCCGAGAAAGAGAATGCGAGAAACTCATCACATTCACGCTTCTCGGGTGTTCTCGGGGCTTCTCGCCGTGAGTCTGGAGGGGCTATCAAGGTTTTTTGTAAATTGGTGGAAATATAATATATAAAGGAGAATGTCTGTATATGGTGGACGAGCGGACTGGGAAGCGGGCGGTGTGGATTTGATTTGTTTGCAAATCTACAGTTTTATGCCGAGGTTGATGAAATTTTTCACATGTGACCTCAAAAGCAAGAGGAAGGTCACTGTCTACATTTGATTTCGAAAACTCTGTTAGCCCGGGCGTCGCCGGGACTTCAGCTAGTACTAAAATAATTGGAAAATGATACTAGTATTGATTGGTTTGTCATTTCGATCATTATTTATGTAAATTACTACTTCAGTGGTGTGAGTACGACGGTTAGGGCAGTTTAGATTCTTGCAGATTTGTCAACATTCAGTAAGACAATCAGAATCAGTGGGATTATTACATACCCGATGGAGGTATATCGAATGCAGGGAATGGGGAGCGCGTGAATGCGGGCAAGAGTAAGATTGGGAAGTACCAGCCTATTCAGATCTAGTCACCAAGCAAGGTTAAGAGGAATATAAACGTTAGAAATATTTCGAATCTCATGCCTGCAAAATTTTAAAATCGAGCGTCTTTTTGTACGAGGCTAGTAAGCGAAAAAGTGGTTTTTATTTATTTTGTGCAAAATTTTATAAGAACGAAAAAAAGTTAGAACATGGAAAACCTCAAAAATAGTCTTATCCATAAAGAGGTATTTTTTTAAAATTGTTTCTTGTATTACTTCATAGTTAAGTCATGAAAAAACAATTTTTTTTGTGGTTTACGCTTATATTTTTTGTAACGTAAATAATAATTTTATTGTGATTCCAATACATAGAAAAGCTAGTAAAAGCTTCTACTAATCCGTAGCATATTTTTTGATGTTCATACTGTAAGCCGATTCGTCGTAAAGATTGTATCAAAATTGTCGTATCAAAATAGTATCTAAATAGGATTTCACGTATATATTCATCTTAAAGCCGTTTCAAGAAACCTATCAATTATAAAAGGTAGTCATTCTCCAGAACGATGCTGAGAGTATTTATCAATATAGAACCTGCCACAAATGTACTATACTAGACATAATGGTACTTCCACAACATAAACACTCTATATTCCCTTTACACCTCATATATTCGCCCGCACTTGGAACACTGTACACCGATCTGGACTCCCTTATACCAAGCCCATATTGAAAGAATAGAAAGAATTCAAAAAAAAATATTACATTTCTCAAATTAGGTATACCGAATCCATTAAATTTCACAATTTCAAATCACTCCAAACACGACGTCTAATTTTTGATCAAATCCTATTATTTAAAATTCTAATAATGGCCTGGACTCACCAGAACTTACCAATTTAATAAATTATCATATTCCATCAAGATAAACCCGACAATCCAATTAATTTTATTTACCCTCATGTAGAACAAATATTAGAAAAAATTCCCCAATTCCTCATGTATTTGCACAATCTTCTTCTTCTTTGTGTGCCGTATCAGGTCCCCCCGACGTTGGCGATCACTCTTGAGAATGTCTCCCTGTCTTGCGCTGCCCGGAATAGCTCCTCCACACTTCTAATGCCGGTCCACTCTCGTATATTACGCAGCCAAGACATTTGTCTCCTACCAGGCCCTCGGCGACCCTCTATCTTGCCTTTCAATATCAAATGGAGCAAGTGATACTTCAGATATGAAATTTTCCTGATTTTTATTAATGTAAGCAGTTCTCTATCTGCTCTAGCCCGCCTGAGAATTTCTGTGTTGGTGATCATGTCGGTCCATGGGACCTTGAGCATTCTCCGGTGAAGCCACATTTCAAAAGACTTTAACCTGTTCATGGTATTTACTTTCAAGGTCCATGTTTCACATCCATAGAGCAAGACCGACCACACATAACATTTTAGCATTCTCTGCCTTAGTTTTAAGCTGATATTGTCATTGCAGAAGAGGGATTTCATTTTAATGAACGCAGTTCTTGCTGCTTCGATTCTGCATCTAACCTCCACATCTGGGTCAAGAGTCTCCGTGAGAATACTGCCGAGGTATCTAAATCTTTCCACCTTTTCGACATTGCAACCATTTAACAGTATCACTGATTCAGAGTGATCTAGTCGTCCAAATGTCATCCATTTAGTTTTATTGACGTTGATTATTAGGCCCAGTTGCTCACCAGCATTATTAACAAGATTTAATAGGTCTTGGAGGTCATCGATACAGTCAGCTAGTAATACAGTATCATCTGCGTATCTTATGTTATTAATGACAACTCCGTTGATCTTCAGACCCTTCTCAGTATTACTTAGGGCTCTTTTAAAGACATAGTTGGAATAGAGATTAAACAATAGTGGCGACAGGATACAGCCTTGTCGTACTCCACGCTGAATGGCAATTGCATTAGATCTCTCATTCCCATGTCTTATTTCTGCTGTTTGGAACCAATGCAGGTTTTTAATGAAATTCTGGTCTTTGGTGTCAACGTTACAATCCGCAAGCATTTTCATTAGGTCCGTATGTTTTACCCTGTCAAATGCCTTTTCGTAGTCAATAAAACAGGCAAAGACTTCCTTTCTTTGGTCACGACACTTTTGCAATAGTACGTCGATAGACAATAATGCTTCACGCGTCCCGAACGCATTTCTGAAGCCAAACTGAGTGTCATCCAAGTCCTGCTCGCACTTATTGCGTATCCTGGCATGTATTATTTTAAGGAATAATTTAAGGACATGACTCATCAGGCTTATTAATCGATAGTCACTGCACTTCTTATGGTATTGTTTTTTAGGCAATGTCACGAAGGTGGATTTTAGCCAATCTTGGGGTCAACCTTGGAGCCAACCCTGTGTCATATATAGAGTTAAGTAACCTCAACAGGTAGTCAACATTTTCATCATTAAAGAGCTTCAACACCTCAACTGGAATATCGTCTGGTCCGCACGCTTTTCTATTGTCTGAAGTCTTTATCGCATGAAGAATTTCTGATTTTAAAATCGATGGTCCATGCAATTGATCATTAGGAATATTAATATCAGGTTTAATACCTTTGAATGTATCATGAATATACTTTTCCCATGTTTGTAAAATATCTTTTTCATCCAATATTAATTTATTGGAATCGTCAACTAAACATGATGGAGTAATTCTTCTAGAAGTGCCCGTAATTTCCTTAAATTTTTTGTGAGGTTTGAATGCATTGTGACTACGACTGTACGACTCTAGTTCTTCACACTGTGACTTCATCCAGTCTTCTTTGGCTTTTTTTTAATTTCACGTCTAATCGTTCTTTGTAAGTTTTTATATTGTGTCTCATTATGTTTGTGTTTACGTCTCTCATCCATTAAGTTCAAGATGTGGTCAGTCATCCAATTCTTTTTCTAATTTGCTTATACTACACAATATAATACAAAAATTCACAGCATTGACATTTTTAGTAATAACTTAATACTTATTAATATGAGAGTATGGAATGTATCGGGAGCATCTCCTATCCTTTTCCTATATTCCTCTTCCTTTCCCCTTCCTATAACCCAACATTAATTATAAGATATTAAAACTTCATTTCCAATGTACTTTAGCATAAGAAACTTCTGTGACTTCAGTTCACTTGTATATTTTTTATCACTGTATATAATGTAAAAGCTGTTTGTTTCTTAGAAATAAATAAATAATATAAATGTGGATTGTAAGTGAAATACCTCAAAACAGCAAAAAAACCAAAAGTTTTCTGGCTCTAAGATTGCTAGTGCACGTAAAATGTGTTAGTCTGTATTGACGTATATGTTTAACATCAATAAAGAATAGTGACCGACCGAAGGTTCGGTTTCGGTTTCGACAAGGTTCGGCAAAAAAATCTAGTTTCGGCATCAGTTTCGGTTTCGGCAGATTTTTTGCCGAACCTACGGCCGCACCGAAACTCTGCAAAAGATCTCAATAAATGGTAAATTTAGTCTTAAGAATGTTGTGATTGTAAGCGCAATTAAAATTAAAATACTCAATTAATGAGGTCCTTCCTTTATAATGTACATAAGTGTTGATTATTGACAAATTTTTGTTCCAAGAAGTAGTTAACAAGTTTGTTAATTTTTAGTACAAAAACAATTTATTTTTTTCACATACTTCAATTATTGTTTTTTTTTTTTTAATTTCATTTAACACATCGTTGCCTTAGTTCGTATTTGTCCAACAGACCATTTGAAAATTTTCGTCATGTCTAAAAAAGTTTCGGTTTCGGTTTCGGCCGAAACTGAGACAGCTACCAAAGATTCGGTTTCGGTAGAAAGTCCTGTTTCGGTCGGACACTAATAAAAAAGAAACGGTTGCAACAATTTTGTGGCTCGTATAAAACCTACTTTTTTATAATGTTTATTTGTTTTCTTTATTTATACTGATTTAATGTTTGATAAAAAATAATTGTTTGCTAAAAAATGGCGTCTCTAAAAACTCAGTAAAATCGTAAATTTGTAATTAAAAAGAATAAAATAACTGATTTAAATTCTAAATTCATCAAAATCGATATACCTAAGGCATGATTTATGTATGTACAGGATGTTAAACGACATACTTGACTTAATTTAAGCAGTGATGCCTGTAATTATTTGGAGTAAATTAAAATTAAATTTTGAGTAATTAAAGTTAAATGTTGGTCGCAGGTTGCATTCTTAAGGTTTTAACTAAAAACGTTTTAAAAATCAGTACGTATTTGACAGTTGGGGTTGGGGTGAGTGGTTGGGTGGTTAATCAACTGAGTAACCAATCGTCGCTTTAGTTCTTAATTGTCCAAACGATCATTTTAGTTTTTGTTCAATCTCCACTTTAAAATTAAAAATAAAATATATAAAATGATAGTTAATTACTTAACTAAGAATTATTTAAACAAATGAGACCTTTACCTTTAAGGAAATAGCTTTATCTTACTTGAAATAATGAAAGAAAACCTACTCTTCCCGGAAAATTTTCTAGAAGATTTTTCCAGTTTGTTTTAAAAAAAGAATTTCAAAAAAGTCCCTGGAGGGAAAATTTTCATTAACATTTTTAATCCAAATAATGTCAGGTTAAGTACGTCCCTTAAAACCATATAGGTATACCACCCAGTGTACAAAATAAATATTTGAATCTGAAAATGCATAAAATTATGTAGTTACAAAAAATGACGACTGCAAAAGAGCGGTTTGAAAAATCTGTCAATTTTTTATGAATTTGAATGAATTAAACGAGGTTGTCAGCAGGATCATGTTCATTCCGCTTCAGGATGAGCTCATATTATGGATGGCGCAAAGCCCCGCTGTCTATTCTGTCGGAACAAATCAAATTGGGTCATTTATCGGTTTTAATAATCCCATAGTCAATCGACCGCTACTTCACTGACCTATAAAGAGTAAATATGCTACTGTGATTAACGCAGGTTCATGACAAAATACCGTTATTGCAGGTGCACTACAATGTTTTAAAATGCAAAGCTTACAACTAACCGCGATTAAACTCAAATTTAATGTGGGTTAAGTGACGCGATATTCAAAACACGATTTCAGGCGGAATAAATTTGTAAATAAATTCGATGTTCTGTTAGGTAAAATTACTTATATAACAATAGTAACAATCTTCGAATGACAAAACAATTAGTTTTGTTGAGTAGTTAAGAGTTGAGTGGGGTTCCTCCGTGTTACAGATACAAATATTGTTATAGATACAGATATTGTAGGCGCAAGGTATGAAACTGGATACTTCAATAGAAAATAGTATTAACTGTAACGCCAACCTTACAACGTTTTCCTCTCTCACCACCTTCCCTTCCCACTTCCTTCAGCCTCACAACATAACCCAATCGGGGGATGGCATAGTTCCACTAAATATATTTACACATATTTGAAACTCTTGCCGGTATTCGCATTCAAAAACAAAGAAAATACAAAATAATAAATATTTACAATGTCTGCTTTAGAGTCTTCCAGTCTGTTTTACAGGTTCCAAGCGCGAGAGTACAGTAGATGCGACTGTTTTGCATTTTTGTTTCTTCGAGAGCGAGCGCAGTCACTGTACAACCAATAATAACCCAAGGAATACCCGCGTGATAAAAGAATGACGAGAGTATCCCTCGAGTTTCCTCGCCTTGGTAAAGCCTTAGGGCATAGCAAGTAAAAGTTTTGTGACAGAACAGGAACGATAGACTATTTTAAGTAAGTCCCATGCAAGCAAGTGGGTCAGTAATGTATAATAACATGAAATCAATAACGGCCAGTAACTACGGAAGACCGGAGAATATAGTCGAGCTGTAGGCGATTAATTTATTAGGAGAATTACGCTATCACGTACGTAATTGGGGTATATATGTAGGAACATATTACCAACAGTCCACGCGGATACGGTCCATGAATATTGCAGAACCTTCGTGCTAACAAGACATAAAATAAAAGGGAAAATTCCCAAGGAGCATCAGCGTGCTTCATAAAAGTAAAAGTTCCTACCTTCAACACAAACGTATTTCAAATAACATACAATTGAGATTAGCACTTTTTTTTACTGAAAAAGTACCAACAACCCAAGCGGAAAAAATGATTAGGCAGCAAAAGTATAAGTATTCTAGCATATTCAGCAGCATAAGTATTCTTCAACAATTTATTATAAAAAATGAAAGGTTCCACCGATAAAAGAAAAGTCCAGTGCTTTTTAGTTTTGAATAGGCTTTGGAAATGTTTCTTGCTTGGTGAACACTTCATGTCCACTCGAGGCCCTTCACTTTGAGAACAAAATTCATCGTATAGCTACAGCTAAAAATGAATTTTACCTTCATGGGAAATTCTAAGGAAAACCCATGGGGGAAGTGTGCTGCCCATCCACTTGGCCCACACAAAGAACGGAACCTTTTCGGAATTCATTTAGTCCTGTTAGCACGAGACAGATGAAATTGAATTGAAGTATACTTTTTAATTGAAGATGAAACAAACAATATAAAATGTATGGTAAATTTTTTGAGATCGCTGGTAATAGTTGTTAATACGCACTTTTTTGAAAAAATCTTTTGATTCACCTTAATTACATTAAAAGACAACTATTTGCATTGGGGGAAGTGGAAAATATTTCACAATAAAAAACACATAAATTTGTTTAAGACCACTTTTATTTTAAAACACTCTACCGGTTTCAGAAGCACCCTTCCTTCGTCAGGAGAATATTGTAACTATTATATTCTTATAATATTATAATATTCTCCTGACGAAGGAAGGGTGCTTCTGAAACCGGTAGAGTGTTTTAAAATAAAAGTGGTTTTAAACAAATTTATGTGTTTTTTATTGTAAATTATGGCGAGCCACAAAGTTAGTGCTTTTTACCAATATGGAAAATATTTCATTCTTTTTTTTTTTTTACAGTGAATACCGCACAAGAATCTCAACTGCTCCCGTCTGGAGCCAGTGAGACTATGGCATCCCCAATTGGGGTATGTTGTGAGGCTGAAGGTAGTGGGGAGGTGAAGGAGGTGGGGAAGAGGAAGGTTGGGAAGTACCTGGCTATTCAGATCTGGTCACCAAACACGGCTAAAGCCATTTTCAAGCAACGTTTCAATTCTGAATGGTGGTCTTACACCAGTGCGATACTAATAGTATCTTCTACTCTGGAACATGCCGCAAATATACTATATATTATTTTAAATGAATTAATTGCGAAATAACACAAATTAATCAAATAAAATTTATTTGCGCATGCCGGGTTCAAACCCGCGACCTCCGGATTGTGAGTCAAGAGTCTTACCCACTGGACTACGGAGGTCGTAAAATAGAATGAAATATTTCCCGTCTAAAAATAGAATGAAATATTTTCCACTTCCCCCAACGCAAATAGTTGCCTTTTAATGTAATTAAGGTGAATCAAAAGGTTTTTTTTTTTTAAAAGTGCATATTAACCGTTGCCAGCGATCTCCAAAAATTAATAAATTTATTACTAAGTAAATATTATATATAAAACATATTACAACAAACAACCTAAGTAAGAATCGTGGCTGCCTTATCAGGCACAAGAGATTCTCTTTTCTGATAAGTTATACATGACCAATGATGACCTTAAATATATTATTTTGTAAAATATATACGTATAAATGTAACATACATTTTGTAAAAAATATAAGTATAAATGTAATATACATATATCTATTCTTTATGTTAAAATTTTAAAAAATTTCAAAATCTAGATTAAATGTTTGAAAATGAACCTCCTGCAATCAAACTTATTTATAATGATAATAAATAATAAGTATTGACAAGTACAAACAAAAATATCATGAACGAACGAGCACAATTTGAAAATTATAGTTGACAATATTACAAGAGGGTACCTGTATAATTTTTTTACGCACTTTAATAAAGTGTAATTTCGTGACTTTTCTCTTCTCAAAAAATCGAGTAATCTAGTAAATTAACTTATAAAAATTATTTACATTTATTCAGGGGTTTCCTCTTACTTGAATGATCAGAAATAAAAACGAGTTCTCTGCACGTATAACATTGATCGATATCAGTTTTATTATTATTTAACAGCGGTAAAAGATTTTTACAGGAAGGCCTGAATAAATAATAAAGTTGGTCTATTAATGAACGATCATTATTCTCAAATAAATATAATTGTGGCAAGATGATACTACAGCAAAAATAACTTTGTAGAAGCTTCTCGTGACCTTTTTCTAAATGAAGAAAAAGCTTTATTATTAAAAGTTCAATTCTACCAAGAACCAGAATTATTTATAACTGAAGACATATAACATGATTTTACCAATACAACTACACAATCGAATGGTGACTTACTCGAAAAATGAGAGAAAATAATATGGTAAAGAGAGCTGCTTCAGAAAGCAATTGCAGACAATGCTTTTAATAGAACAATTGGATTATTTATACAGTACTATTTTTAATAGAGTATTTTTTTTACATGAGCTCCACACAGGAGGCCCTGAGGAAAATAATTTCCCTCAGGGCCTATGTCATCTTTGGGGATGCTGTGTAGAGGGTTTTTTTTAGGAAAGCAAGGAAAGGAGAGTTCTGGGAAGGAAAATAGTTTAAGGGGTGGATAGGAATCTGGGGTTCAGTGTGTCCTGGTCATCTGCCTCCGAGACCTAGACAAACCTCACCCCATGAACCCGGGCACCCCTGCTAAATCACCAAACGTAGCGAACCACTTGGGGTGACCTATGGCAGAGGTTTTGGTTATCCAATAAAGGTTCCCGGGGCGGCGGTACCCATTCCCGCCTCCCAAATTAAAATAATGAACCCTAAAATACATAGAAGTTAAGTAATATATGGTCGCACATATTATAACACCGCGTATCTCATTTTACGCAGGTTGTCAGGAGGAATAAAAAAACGTTTAGTTTATTAAATAAAAATAACTCACCTTTGGAAAAAAGGGTAACTAATATTTAGGGATCAGTTATTTGGAGAAGCATTTTTTTTTCGTTAAAAACAGGTATTTTTTATCAGGTATTTTAAATAAAATTCGCGCTATAACACACCAAAAAGGCTGAGAAATAAAAATAATAAAACAAAAATAATTATAAGAGCATTAAAAAAATATATTATTCTTATTACTAAATAAAATTACTAAATAAAAGTTTTGTATAAACATTTACTGCTAATCATAGATACATAGGTATCAATGATTATCCCGTCTGGAACCCATATTACAATACACATGTACAAGCTGTTGAAAGAATACAAAACAAATTCTTACGTTTTCTTAATTTTAAAATGGGTATTCCAGCAATTATGTTGAACTACAATACTATTTTGAATGATATGAATATGCTCAAATTGTCAGACAGAAGAACTTTCACTGACTTGGTATTTCTGTATAAAATTCTAAATGATTTAGTTGACAGTCCGGTGTTCCTCGAATTGATAAGCTTCCGGATTCCACTACGTAATACTAGAAGTCAGGATTTATTTCAGTGCAGTAATTCTGGAACTAACTACCATATGTATTCCTCTTTACCCAGAATACTAATGGAGGGAAACAATTATACCAAGTCAGTGGACATCTTCAATTTATCTTTAAACAAATATAAAATATTGTTACGAAGGCAGTTCAGTTATGTACAATAAATACTGTATATTTCATACTATTCATATGTAAAAGCCCCGAAAAATGGCGTTAATAAATAAATAAATAAATAAATAAAAAAATAAATAAAAAAATAAAAAAAAAATAAAAAAAAATAAAAAAAAATAAAAAAAAATAAAAAATTAAAAAAAATAAAATAAAAATAAAATAAAAAATAAAATAAAAAATAAAAAAAATTATTTTGTTACTAAACTTTGTATTAAAGGAAATTGGTCAAAACATTTGTTTGGATTTTGATTTAAACCATGCATCACGGTGGAAACAACGTTGAAAATTGTTTCGTTGACCTCGAAATTCCGCACAGAAAAGGAGCTTCAAATTTCAGAGATACACTTCTTAGTGCTTCCTCCGCTTTACAGTAACGATCAGAGATCAGAAAGAGGAAAATATGTTTTACAGGAAAATAATCTTACCGTCCGTATTGAGTCCAAGGCGTTCCTTCAGAGCACGCGCAAATATATCATCCACTGGCTTCTGGAACAAAAACAAACAGTTATTATAAATAATACAAAAACATTTAACATCTTTGTTCACATATTAATGGCGGTAGTTTAGAAGAGAACCAAATTAAGTTCGACGCATGAAATTCATAGATGTGGTAACAATATTGTGTTCAGTGAATATGCGATGTGAGACAGAAAACAGAAGTAGGCCAAGAACATAGATAAACAAATATATACTTTTGATAATAGTTTTTATAGCCCAGATGATAAGAAGAGGCTTATACTAACTGTCTTAACCCCTCAGGCCTCGACCGTATTATTTCAGGGGGTCAAAATATTTCCGCTTTACAATAAAATCCAAATAAATGGAATATTTCTGAACGTATCCCAAAACCAAAAATTGTTTTTGAAAGGTGATAAAATAGGTTTTCATTTTATATAAACTGCAAAAAATATATAATTTTTGAAATATAATAATTTTGCAAGCAGACAAATAAAAAAGATTTTAAATGACGTTACGTTTTTTCTAACTAAAATTACTGATAACATTTTATTGGACAAATGTATAACAAACGTTGTTATCATCACCTCAATTTGTTGTCGTTCCATGTAAAAATAATTAATAAAAAATTCCCAAAGTCTCACAAATTTATTTCAGAATGCGATTCGAAACTTTGTTTTTATATACACATTTAACTTCTCTTGTGGTTAATTTTTGTATTTGAATATAAAGCGTGGTCTTTTCTCTTTCTAACACGGTTCATATCATATTTCTCACTACGAAAGTAAGGGAGATACAGGAATTTATGTGAGACCTATATAAGTTGTTCCGAAAACCAAACAAATAGACTTTAAGGGTTGAAGAATCATAAAAATAATTTCAAAATATCACTCAGGTTTTCACGTAGGTAAACAGCACAAGGAAACAAGTTGTTTTTCCTACAAAATATGTGGTATTATCTCTTCAGTGTAGTAGTTTTTGACATAATCTTTAGGTAAATACAACACGCACGTAGTGAATATTATATTACCCACCGGAATGCTAAATTTAAGTAAGACTTCTTACAAACAATGTGTGCGAACTGCGAACACGGAACTTTGAATATTTAAACCTTTATTGAGGTTTTAGTTTGCGACTTAACATCTGACCTTAAGGCATGTAAGGATAGTATAAAAGCTTGAGAAGGTCAATATATTCCAGCGAATTAAACGCCACATTATCCGCATTCAAGGGCAGCTTGCCAGCTAATACCAATATTCAGTAGCCAGTTGGCACTATTCAACACAACTTTACTTAAGCAAGACATTTTGAAAGTCGTAAAAAAACAACTTTGAACAATATAATCACACCGTGGATGAAATTGACTTACAGGCCAAAGAGAACGTATTTAAGATTTTTTAATATATTTTTTGGCTTTTGTTTAACCTCCTATATACACATGTCGATCGTGCAGTTGATTAGTCACACATCCCCAAATAATAAGTTTTGAGATAATGAGGAAAGAAATATTCGAATGCTCACTGTAAATCAAATATTATTTACACGTGTTTGTGTTTTACATATTAAATAGGCTGTAACACTGTAATAACACCGGAAGCTACGATAGTCAGGTATATGATAGTGTGACATTTTTAAATATTCCACTAGTGACCCAGAAAACATCAACATTTGTTCAATTCACTACGAGCTTTTCTGCATTATAATTGATTTAGTGGTGCTTATGAGTAGATACTCTGAGTATTGTACCCGGTAGGTATAGGGTACACTTTTACATGTTAACTCAATTTTCGATTTAGTATTTGTAATGGAAAAGTTGATTGTTTCTTACAAATAAATAAACTTTGGCCAAAGAAACGAAAGATGCGCTATTTTTCAAGATGCCTTACAACATTCGTTTCTAATTTTGTTAACCAGTGAAATGATAATAATTAAAATTAAACTCAGAAGGTACGATACATAAGAGAATCTAAAAGGTTCTAAAAAATATCATTGGAATTAAATATATTATATTTTTGTAAAAAGTCATATGGCAAGCAATAATAAGGATTATAAGATTAAATGAAAAATTAAGGGCATCAGTAGGTACTAAGCTTAATACAGTTTAATGGATAGAATTGTTATAGTAAATTTAATTATAATTGCTGTTTCCGGAGCCATTATAAGGGGTTTGCCTAGTTCAGTTGTCGTGAGATGTGTAATTAAAAAATGGAAAAACTCTGCACGATTTCAGTCGAAAGAGAAAAGAACAGAATTCTTTCGTAAATGAATGTATTTAAAAAGGAAAATCCTGTTTACATATCAATGGCCACGTAGGTGCAATGAAAAAAATATATTTATCCTGGAAAACACAATAAATAAAAATTGCATAAAATACTATATTTTCATAAAAGGCAGAAAAGGTTGTTGATCCTTTTATGTCAATTGAAATAAAATTATCAACTTTTTAAACAATAAACCTTATCAGAAACGCGTATGGAGGTATTTTGAAGTCTGTACCTAGATCGATTATAGTAATAAAGTCAATAAGTCATAAATTTATGATATCAGCGATATTTTCAAATTTTAATCCCTGTTATAAAGAATAACCTAGCCACGACCAACCGTTGGATGAACTCTGAACTTTATGCCGAGTGAGTGGATAGGTACCTATCTTTATAAATTTGGATTTATCTTTCCCTAAAGTGATTGGATTAATGCTGCATGTCAGAAGTGATTGGCCAAAAAGTCTTAGCGTGATTACAAATCAGAAATGCCAGAGCTTTTTGCATACAGGGCGAGGTGAAACATAATGGATAATTTTTTGGACATCAATACTTATTTGAGGGTCGATCACGCCATTGGGTTTGATCGACAGAACGATAAGGGTTCTTTGGTAAAATCGAAACACTTTAATAAATTAAACACGTTAAGTATTCCGGACCTACATAAGCACAACGGCCTTGATAATGTAGGTTGGTATGTAACGGGAAGGTTTTTTTTATAATTCATAATCAGAATAATAGGGTAAGGCATGTGCTGATAAGATCATGACAGAATTTACGAAATTATTTCTAAAAGCAATCAGAAATTTAATTACGTCCCTAATTCAGCCTGAATAATTTTCAAAATGACAATACGAATAAAATATGTAGGAACCTGTACCTAACGTATTCTTGGGTGTAGATACATATGTGGTAAGGGACTGCATTAGTGAGGCCACTAGCGAAAGAGTGATGGTCCAACCCGAAATTTTCAAAATGGAGAAATATGCGATTGTAAAATAGATGTTTTGTCGGACTTCCGTAACAATTCAACTAAGTGGAATTTCAACACCCCTTCTGAAAAGTCACTAAAAGAGAAGATTTTTGAAGTTAAAACTTCTTTAGCACCGTTCTGATTTGAAACTCGATGAAACGAATAATAGCGACACTAAAGAGGGACACACACGTACATCTATAGAGGATTTAGGCTGCGAGAGAATGAGGTATTATAATCAGTCTCCTCTTTGTGCGGTGCTTTCCTCCCCACTCTTGTTTACTTTAGGGTTTCACTTCTACCGCATGTGAATTGCACACACTTTGTTTAAATAGCCCATAGCCTAACCTAAGATAATCTATTTAACCAAGTTGTTTTTTTTTTCATCACTTTTAATGACTTTTCAAAAGAGTGATGAAGTTGCACATTCTTGACTTGTCTGGTCACCTTTTTCAGCTATGGTATACATACTTTCTGAATGGGTTAGGTTCTTATTTTGTGGTCAATTTTATAGTTTTGCGAATATCTTTAAAGTACATAATATTACATCTACTGTAAAGCTGTACATAATGTTACGTAGCATAAAATAAAAATTATTTTTACTTTAAATTAGTGTATTTACCACTTAAAATTATTAATTACCCTGTATATACTATAATGTTTCGTGAACACCTCACTGGAAGAATCTGTGCTAAGGTGTTCACGTGTTTTTATTTTTTTTATTTAAGAAAGACAAATACAAATACATTGTAATGCAATAAGACTGAGAAAGGTTTTATTGTTAACTAGCTGGTCCCGGCATGCGTCGCTATGCCACTTAATAAAGAAATTGTTTCTCCCTGAGTGTCCTTTCCCATCGTCCCGTTCCCCTTCCGCCTCCCCTTCTTCTCCTGCGTCCTCTTCCCCTCTCGCGTTCCCACTCCGTCACCTCCACCTTCCCTCTCCCTACTATACTCCCCCCCCCCCCTTCACCGTCCCGCGAACCCCCCTCCCAAGTTCCCCTCCCCCTCCCAGGTCCCCCTTCCCGCGTTCCCCTTCCACCTTCCCCGCCTTCCCTCTTCCCTTTACCGCTCCCTCGTCCCGCCAACCCTCCTCCCGCGTTCCATATATTCAATCCCAGTACATTCAGTTCTTAAACAGCCCGCGTGCCACCATTTACAATTTTTATTCAAATTTCCATTTTTCATGTATATTAAATTTGGTACCTAACATAGGTACCTATTTAAAATATCTAAAATTCTTGATTCGATTCAAAATATTAGAGGGGTACCTACTTTAAAAAATTTTTTCAACTTTTCAAAAATAGAATCCTGATTGCACAATCATTCATTGTTTTGCAAAATGTCATTCTCTAACACGCGAACTGTCAAACGTGCGATGTTTTCTGTTATTATCTAATTTTCTGCGCAATTTTCTAAATTTTTCTCTCCGTAAGAACCATCCTCGCACTTCAAGGAATATTCTAAAAAAAGAATTAGCGAAATCGGTTCAGCCGATCTCGAGATTTGCGCTTACTAACACATTTAGCGATTCATTTTTATATTATAGATGTATTTAATGTTAGTTTTATTGTTATATATTTTATTTGGTGTCAGTTATGAAAAAATATGCACCTTTTGTTTCCAGACCGAAATATATGTTAGTGTATACTCTGTATTGTCTGTATATTTGTTTCATTGATGTTTTAATCAAGGCATGTGGTTATAAAGTTTAAAGCAGCACTTAAAATGCCTTTGTCTGTGGGTTGCATGATTAATTGTTATTATTGTGTTGATTGGGATTGTAAAATATTATGGAGATTGGATTTGAAGAGATGAAGGATTGCGGAGTAAGCATGAAGTAGTCTGTCTAACTGTCGTAACGTTTAAAAGCTTGAAAATCTCGGAAGAGTGTAAAGTATAAAAGGTACTTGAAGAATAATTTTAATAGTTGTCTTTTGTATTAATAGTGGATCCATCCAAATATCAGCAAAACTTCCCCAAGGCAGCGAGCAGTCTCCATGGATTGGGAAAGAGCAAAATATATTGTAGACCTTAAAATTCTGGTGGAAGACGTTCTTGATACTTTTAAAGAAAGCTGTTTTTTTAGTATAGTTGTCCAGGGTAGGTTTGAATCAATTGTGATTTCTAGATATTAATGTACTTTTTTTAATTGATTTTCTCACGCTGACATGTCAAATTGAATTTTGAACAGTCGTGTAATTACAGTTCGAAGGTTGGGGGAGACTGAGCTCTTGTGTTATGTATTTGGTATTCTCAAATTTAGAGTAAGTTTATTGAGCCATTGCATAACAAAAGTAAAACTATTCTCAGCATTATTACAAACTTTGTTCTAGCAGTCTAGTTGACAAATTAGTACAGTATCATCAGCGAATGTTATAGAATTACCTTCAATATTTAAATCACAAATATCATTGGTGTACATTAGGAAGATTGAAGGACCTAGAACACTACCCTGAGGCACTCCGTACTTGATCGAAAGTGGTTCACTTTTTGTAACGTCGATAATAACTTGTTGTTGGATTATTATGAAAAGTTTTGAAAGTTAAGCCTGTATTAATGGTTAGTCCACTGTTTAAAAAGCATTGCTTATGGCGCCAGTCGCGTTTTTATTAGAGCAACTAGCGATGAAAAATTTTTATATTTGCTAATCTTCCCTCTGACAAAAGTACGTGGAATACAGGTTCACGAATGCAATACTAGTGACTATCTTTTCCTCTCTTTTTCTCTGATATTCAGTTTAAAAAAATAAAAATAAGCGAATCATCACGTAGACCGCATAGCGTAGGAATAATAAATTAAGTGGTGTCTACGGGATCCGAACCGGAGCACCTGTATCTGTAGAGGCTGCAGCGGACCAATAGGGGCTGTAGCAGCCTTACGGAGGCTGCGTGAGCTCTCCTCTCCCCCTTAGAATCTCTAGTGACTAGTAGTGGCACTCGGGCGCGCCCTACACCAATGCTGGCGGATCAGCATTTCGCCGTTAAAGTGACAGCCTCCTGAGAGACATTATCATCCAGATAACCAACTTGTACCCATACTATAAAAATATACGCAATGCAGGGTTGAAATATCACTGTTAAAATAAAAGTAACTTACAAAAAATAACGCACGCTAACTTTACTAGCTGGCTTCTCCCAATTTTCAACACAATATTTGTAGATGTCACTATCATATTACGAACAAAAAAGTTTAGAATATTGTCAGGCATTCTTGAACGTTGTCTGGATTTACAATTTTTTGAAAATACTTAATATTTATTATGATACTAGCTGACCCGGAGAATTTCGTACCAACTCAGAATCAAAAACTGTTGTATTAACTTATTAGCTGAATTAAATTCAGTTTTTTTATTAAGTTAAAAAATATACAATGAAGCCATTATCGATGCGCAACTGTCCGTGTTTTGTTTTGTCTCAGTAACAGAGATGGTGTTGTGTACGGATTTATATTTTTGTGATTTTATTATTTTTCCACTTACTTATGGGAATTGCGTTTCATTTTCTTAATTCGTGTGTGGGTGATTTATTATAATTATTATATTTTTCCTTTGGAAGGGTGCAGATATACGTTCACCGTTTGTCTCATTTTCGACTGTCTCCATTTAGTGTGTAAGGGGGCAGCATTATATGTTGAAGAACAAAGGCAAAACAATCAGCGCAATGACATTTGAAGTTTTTGAATTTTTGGAATTCACTCAGAATATTGCTGCAGTTCTTTCAAAAGATGAGAATTTGTTCCATACAAAATGTAAAAAAAGGAAAGGTAAATGGAAAGGAACTTTCTTCCTAATTTTTTTTTGATGTTTTAATAGCTATTCTGCTATTCGGGGCGGAGACAAATCCAACAAATCAAAGATCATAAAAATCGGTCCAGCCGTACTTGAGTTATAAATGATGTAACTAAACCGACTTTGTATTATGTATTAAGATTATTTTCATGTAGAAATAGAATTTCAACGTCACAGTATTCATAATACATATCAAAGAATAATACATAACAATATCATCATAATTATCCTCTTAGCATTTTCCCTGTATAATCGGAAATCCGTTTGATAAGGCGCGCGTTCCTATCTAACGGAATTTTAACCAAAATTAAAAATTTCTCTAATTTTTATAGTGATAAACAAGAGTAGATATATAATATATAAACTGGCACAGTTTTGCATGGGTCAGCTTTAAATTGTGCCAAAATGTTGAATTGTGCTAAAATTAGAAATTTTATGCTACGAGTACCAAGCAACGGAATAAATAACCAAAGTACAAGTCTGACCGGGCAACAATTCGACTGCAGTCTTCCCATATTGCAGCCATGTTTCCTTGCAAAAAAACTATTTAATAAAACTTAACTTATTTTTCCAATAACCATTTTTTAAACTCATGATGAAAGAGAAAGGGGCTTTTTTGGCCCGGAGCCTCTGTATGCCAGTAAATCAAAAAGTAAAAAAAAGCAGAGGTATTGACGCACGATGGATTTTGAAGTGTCACGTGATCAAGTCGGTACCATCGAGCAATGGCAGTTTGCAAATGGCGGCGATTGTTTTTGATATTCGATGTTACTGGCGATTTTACCGAAAGCATATTAAATAAACATAGTAATTAGACTATTTTAAACACTAAAGTTTACTTAGCGACAGCGCTGAAAAAGTAATTTGTCGGTCGAGGATCCAGATCTGTACTCTAGTCGGCCTTTCCGGGTGAGTAAAGACGTCATCAGAACCTACACCAGTACATACCAACAAAATATAACATTGAAGGACCTAGAAGACTACTCTGAGGCACTCCGTACTTGATCGAAAGTGGCTCACTTTTTGTACCGTCGATAATAACTTGCTGTTTGATTTTTATGAAAGTATTTATTATTTATGTCAGAAGGTGAACTGTGATTTTATAAAAGAAATAAGATTTTTTATTTTTTTATTTTAACGTTATGAGTAAAACCCCAAATTGTAATATTTAAATAAATGAAGACAATATAAGCGAAACTCAATCGAAAATCTGGAAACAGAAAAATCAGAAAAACATATTGACACCTCTGGGACTCGAACCCAGAGCAAGCGGTCCTGGGTTCGAGTCCCAGAGGTGTCAATATGTTTTTCTGATTTTTCTGTTTCCAGATTTTCGATTGAGTTTCGCTTATATTGTCTTCATTTATTTAAATATTGAAATAAGATTTGTTCGTACTAAAAATCATCATCCCAATTGGTGACGTATTAATAATAATTTGATCCCAGGGTCGCATCATTGCCACCGCCGTCAGAGGCGGCTGATGACTGATTATCTTTATCATCCACTTGTGGCTGTCGCATGTCGTCTGAATCCGACAGCAAACTAGGACGCAATTAAAACGAAAGCTCCTTGTCACGTTTATCGGCCTTGATGATTATTATAAAACGTAAATAATACTAACCACTTTTGATTAGCCCACAAGACTAGCTTTGAAAGCGAATTACCACGATGACAATTTTCCCAACATTTTTGAATCGGTCCTGAAGAAAATAATTTCCTCTTTTTATTTATTACTGTGAATAAATAACACGAAAAAGTTCTACTTTGCGATTGATACAAAAGCATACCACAATAAAAAGAAGTATTTTCATTTAAAAAAATCCCGACAACGTTCAAGAATCCACAAGACTGTCAATATTCTAAACTTTATTCATCTGATCTGATATTGACATCTATAAAACGTTGTATTGAAAATCGGCCTATGTCATCTTTGGGGATACTGTGTAGTGGGTATTTTTAGGAAATGACGGGGGGATGTTCTGAGAAGAAAAGTAATTTTATATCATCAAACCTCTTGTCGACGCACGTGTTGAAAAAACTAATAACTTTGTGATTGAACATTGTTAAATGAAACAAAATAACTTTTTGCATGTACTTACGTACTCTTATTTTAATACAGTTATTATAATTAATTTGGAAAATTAGTTAAGTTTTTTTACATAAGTATATATTTTAGTTAATTACATTACATAATTCTGGAAGTAATTTCCTCCTAGAATTTCTTAATTTCTTGAAACATGTTTTCAGCTCGCAAGTACGTTCCATCATGAGCTATTGATCTTATCATTAAACTTTATAATATAATAAATTAACAGTAGACGCCAAATTGTTTGCCAAAGAGAAAAGAATCTTTAAAAACAGTGTTAAACTCGGGAGTAGCCGGGCAGTGAAGTTACTACAAGTTGTTCAACAAATATATATACGTAATTAAACCTAGTGAGAAGTTGCATACATATTATGAAGGATGTATGCGAGTTCATCATGTGCTAATTGTTGACTTACAACTATTAATTGTTAACCATAATAAACTTAATGGAGAGATGAACGTAAGTTGTTACGTGAGTACCGGTGTAGCCATGTCCCAAAAAGAAAAAAAAAACATGTTTCAGGGTTAAAAAAAACCACGTTTTACCATGATTTGAAGGATAAAAATACCGTGTAAAAAACATGTTTTTGAAAGCTTTCTATTGAGAATATAAATAAGAAAATAACGGTACCTAAGTAAAGAATCTATAATGCTTTATTAAAAACAATCATTTTATAAATTGCCTTTGAATAATAGGAAAATAGTAACGAAAAAAAACACCGTACGGATAATTTTTGTTTTTGTTTTTTTTTTTGAGTTTTTACTTTAAAAAGGAGCTTTTGAACTGTTTAATTTGTACTATCTACTTATTAAAATATAAATAACTTTTTTATAAATAAGTTTTTCCAGGTCAATGAAATAAAAAAGGAAAAAAATCCCCCGAAAATCCAATAATATATTTTTTCAACATTTTACAACAGCTTAGTGTAGGTACCTACCTAATTAAAGTAACGTACACGATATATTATTTTAATTGATGTACTCGGATGTATTAATATCACGTTAAAAGTGCTTTCGTTCAAGAACTACATTCCTGATTTCAGGATTTCGCCATGCAACCCATGCTAAAAAACCGTATCCCACTCAAAAGTACACACTTTTGTTGACCGGTAAAAAACCAGGAAGGTAGAAATGACCCAAAAAACCATGAAATTATGGTAAAAACCATACAAATGGCAACACTAGTGGGCATCCATGTAATATACAAGTATATAATATTATAAAGGTAGGTATAAAATTATATAGCTAAGCACTTTAATATTCAAAAACGCTTTTACTTTACAGAAACATTTTCGCAGGAAATTCGACGAGGCGGAAAATGACGATAAACAACAGTTTTGCGACACAATGAAAGCAAATTTAGTTTATGAAGTTCACGGCCATTGCAAAAACCAAAAAGTTCAAAAGTTATGCTAAAATGTCGAGTCTAATGACACAAATAACTTAACTATTATAATGAGTGAAGTTATGGGAGTCTCGGAAGCACTGAAGTGACGCTGAACGTTGTTGAAAATTATAATAATAAATACTTTATACAGCGTCTTTTCTGTGAAATGTCACCTGAAGGGCGCTTAAAATATAATATATTCTTATAATAATTATATTTTACTAATGCTAGAAGTGCCTCTGTCAGTTTTGTTAATTTGATTTAGGTACCAGTAGGTACTTTAAAGCGTTTCTTATTTGAATGATATGAAAACCATTGTTAGGTACCTACTCTAGATTGATGAAATTGTGGCGAATCTAATGCAGAAGTCAAAAAATTGATTCAGCGTTTTTAATCCAAGAAATGTTAAACAATCTTCAATCCTGGGTGATTCACAAATTTCACAAAGGCAGTTCTAACATTAGGCCTTAGATTAATGAAAAAAAAATTGGATCAAATTTGAAAAATTACGACATCTGTCAAAAATTTAAACAAAAGACATACACATTTCAAATATTAAATTATTAATTAACTAATGTTGGTACCTACTTTATCGCTTGTGTGAATCGTTCGTACAATCAATACAAGTTTGGAAATAAAACCAAATCCCAGTTCATTGAACCAGAGTTACACATAGTAACACACTCAGTGACACGACACTGAAGTTATTTTTAATAATGACAATATCACTGTCATAATTTTTTTTTTAAGAATAGATAATACATATTGTAATCAACAAACAAGTCCTGCTAAGCCAATTGTGTAGGCTTGTCAACATGTCGTTATATTTTAGTTACATATAGATTTTTAACATTTAAAATTTACATCTTATATCTACAGATTCAACATATTATTATATATATATCAATATCAATGTAAATCATTTTTTCCGATAGCCAATTTTTCACCATATATTTAACCTTGTTCATAGAATTATATTGCTTTATAGTGTCAGGTAATAAATTAAATATCTTCGGTATGATGTATATAAATTTCAACAATCCGGGTATAAAAAAACAATGGACCTTTTCTATTTTAATAACAAACGTAACGGTTTATATTATCTAAATTACCTACCTACTGAAAGGTTAGATTTGTTGATGAAGTATTTTTTGATACACGTAAGTCCTATTTCGGGATAATTTTCTCTCACTCCATCAAACATCATTCATAAAATAAATATATTCTGATGCAAGATTTATCAAAATAGTGCTACTTTTTCTTATTTACTAAAATCATATCTAGTAAATATTTCACAATGTTACACGCCATGACACATTATTACATATTATGCAATTTTCTATTGTGATTAGATTTTTAATTTATTTTTTTAATAACGTAAAAGCTCAAATTGTAATATTTGATTATTGAAGACAATATTAGCGACTCTCAAACAAAATGTTGAAACGGAAAAATCATAAAAAAAAGATCCTGACACATTTAGGAATTGAACCCAGGACCTTAGCCTTGCCAGGGCTCCGCTCCGCTCAGCAGAAATTTTCGTTTGAGAGTCGCTAATATTGCCTTCAATGATTAAATATTTAATTCTTTAAAAATGTTACCAAATAAAAGAGTCAGAATAATAGAAGAGCTTGTATGAGACAATGTATGAATGTGAACGAGGCAAGGAGTGTGTGCCAAGACCGAGTTGTTTGGCGGTCCGTCCTCTCTGCCTAACCCCTGCGGGAAACAGCGTGATGGTTAATTAGTTAGTTTTTATGTAACCGTAAATACAACTATTTATAATTCAGCATAGTTTTGATTATTGTAAGTTGAATTGAGCCCCAAGGGTATTTAAGTAAATATTTATTATTTTTGAATTTATCGGGAAATATAGCGTACCTCTGTTATCTTTCACTATATTGGTCAAATTTAACGTAGTCAATCGCCCCGGTGTAAGACCACCATTCCGAATTGAAACGTTGCTTTAGCCGTGTTTGGTGACCAGATCTTCCCCATATCCTTCCCCTCCACAGTAGCTTTAGCCTCACAACATACCCCAATTGGGGATGCCATAGTCTCACTGTCTCCAGACGGGAGCAGCTGGGACTCTTGTAAGGTATTCACGTAAAAAAAATAATTTAAAAAATTAGAAAATGGAAGAAATTTTCTATTGACAAATATTTGGAATGATGATTTAATTAAAAACAATATTGTGTAGGTACCTACCATCATCATATCGGTGGTGGAGCTGACCATGGAATCCATATTTGGTTGACTTTCCTGCATTATAACACAAAGACAATGTTCTTCACTTTACTAAAACTATTTAGCTGCAAATTAACGCTTATTTGACGCGATTCAAATAATTTTCGTTACATCTAAACGTGAAATCCGGAAAACTGCGGTTTCGAAAAATGCGCGCGAAAATTTTCACGCAACGGCTGTAAAATAACGGCCTAACGGCGAAGAAGGGCGGCCGCGGCCGTCCCGAGTAACGACTCCTAACGACTAACGACTGACGAGTGACGAACGAACAGTACCTACTTTCTAAAACGCTAAACGGGATGGACTAAACGACGCTACTGATACCGGAAAAACCAAGCCACCCAGTCAAAAAGGGAAGAACATCCCCGCTTCAGCACATATCCTGTATTATTGAATTCAAGCGGCATTGCACAAAAAAGGTTTAGCGCTGTTAAGGGACACGCTATAAAAATGAGCGGAATAGTCTAGGCTTCTTGATGAAGTTGTCTTGTAGATACTGTTTATTGTATTTTCCCTTTAAGGACTGTGTTCTGATGACTGTTTTATAAATGATTATACAACGGGAGTGACACACTGTCGGATTGCCTCCGTAGACTTATGCTTTATCACGTCATGTCAGTCTGTCCGTGAGGACGGTTAACACTTGTTGGAAGTGACAATTGCATCACACTGACTTGACAAATTTATACTGTCAATCTAGGAGTAAAAATTACGATGCATAATAATAAGTTAATTTGCTGAGTTGATATTGACGCACACTTTGGTCGCTCGAATACTCTCTTCGAATCAGAGGTTATGAAATACATCTTTTATAAATTTCTGTTCTTTTAACATTTTATATTATGTTATATTACTTATATCATCACTTTACTATTAATGCATCGTAAGCCTTGTTGGAAGAATATCTAAAGAAAGATCAAAACGATATGAAAAGCTTATTTTGAAAGATAAAAACACATTTACAATAATTAATGTGCATTTGTTCATTGTGCATTTGTGCGCGTTTAGGTGAATGACTACTGAAGTAACTTCGCAATAGACAATACATAATATTTTATTCTACGCAATGATAAGCATAAATATTTATGTCTTTTCATATAATATTTCCGTAGTGTGTTTTATGACTCATTAGAAGCACAAAAGCCCATATATAACTATACGACGCCATTTTGGCTGCAACATGGATAAAGTAGCGTTTTAAATATTCCCGGATGCACCCGGGCCAAATAAAAGTAGTCTTTAGAGTACGGTGGTGCTAGGTGGTGATCATTTGTTTGCTACTTCAGTCGCTGACTGCCGACAGATATACGAATGTTCAATGTTCATCAAACTAAGGCAGTAATCATCCTGTTGTAAGACCACCTTTCAGAATTGAAACGTTGCTTGAAATGGCTTTAACCGTGTTTGGTGACCAGGTCTTAATAGCCAGGTACTTCCTCAACCTCCTCTTTCCCACCTCCTTGCCCTCCCCACTACCTTCAGCCTCACAAAATACTCCAATTGGGGATGCCATATTCTCACTGGCTCCAGACGGGAACAGCTGGGACTCTTGTGAGGTATTCACATAAAAAAAGTAAACACATGAAAATGAATTTACTATCGAAACCCCGAACGTTTATTCAGACGTGTTAACATGGGGCACGAAATATAACTTAGTTGGCATATTACAAATCCTCACGAGTCCTGAAATGTCCAAAAAAGAGAAAAGTATTGGGTCTTTGTTTGCTAGGTCTACCCTTACGGGGCCACAACGTAATGATGTTTCACGGTTCTTTGTTTGGCTAAACACAGCGATTTGCTGGCGTCTGAAATAACAACCCTGTCAAATTATAAATAGGTGACCTCCGCACCGGTAACCAAGTGTCGGTCTATGAGGAAAAACGATATCAATTCATAAAACTTCCCGATTTGTCAGTATTCAGTGACAAGCAGCGTTTAATTGCATTAAAAACCCGACATTTCGGGTAATTACATTAAAAAACAAGGCTAATTAAAATTAATTAAAAGTGTCCTCATGCCATCAATGTTAATTGATCTAGATAGCCAACAATGTGTCAATTATCACATTATTCTTTATAATAAGCACAATCTTAAGGACATTCAACAAGTTGTAGCAAATTATCATCGGTCTTTATTGCGATATTTCGATAAGATGCGGATCGACTGCTAATCTTAAAAATTATACAATTTTTTTTCGGTTTTGGGATAAAAAATTGAACATACATATAAATGTAATACTCACTGATTACAAGGAATATTAATCAGATTGATCTGAGATTTAAATACATGTTTTCTAACACGAACATCTCCACCCCACTTCAACACCCAAGGCCTTACTAATAAATGTTTTAAAATTTTACACAACTGACAAATAACCACTAATGTAGGGTAAATGGTTACTTTTCAGTTGTGTAAAGTTTAAACACGTTTAATAGTAAGGGGGCTAATGTACAAACCATAATTTGTAATAATGTAAAGTGATTACATATATATATATTACATATAAGAAGGAACGGTGGTTCCGAAACCGGTCGCAAATATACTGTAAATAATGTGCTGATATACTAAGGACTAACTAACTAACTAACCATCATGCCGTTTATCCGCAGGGGTAGGCAGAGAGGACGGACCGCCAAACAACTCGGTCTCGGCACACACTCCTTGCCTCGTTCACATTCATATATGGTCTCATCTACTAAATTTGAACAATTCATCAAATATTTTAAGTTCATTTTAACGTCCTGTGTAAGTTCTATCCAAGTTCTGTTATTATATTATTATAGGCCAGTTGCTTCATAAAACTGAAATAATCACAAAACCTGAATAGAACTTTCACAGAACATGAAAATTAACTTCAAATATTTGATGAATCGTTCAAATAATTTTAAACAACGCAATCTAAAGTAATTCAAATTTCTTTTGTCTTTATTTAACAATTTTTTGACGGTTAAAATAATAACTGAATAGCCGACATATTTATATATCTGTTCTAGGTAAAAATAATAACGATTTGAATTAAAATTGAAATTAAAACACTTTTTAACTTATTTCCACTTATTTATTTCACCAGTACCGGTTTCATCCTATTATGGACATCTTCATCTTTAATTTCAATTTTAATACAATATAATTCCACCACGTATAACAGAACAATAAATAAACTCATAACGATTTGAATGTTAGAAAGTCGTTGCACATATCTTTTTGTAACATTGTAAACAGTAAAGTCGTTGAATTGAAAAATTATTTTGAAATACTTGGAAAATTTGCACCGTTTACGTGAAAAATCACATCAAGGGCGCCCACCTTTACAGATTACAGTTGCGGAGGAAGAGAAGGGATGGCACAGGGCACAGGTAACCGGTAATGGGTAGGTACCCACAGGGCGGATAGGCTAGGTGCTGGGTGCTGGATGCCGGGTGGTAGGTTAGGCGAGTGGTGCTGGTTGCTGGATGCTGGTAGCAGGTACCGGGTTCACCAGGCACCAGACTGAGGCAAGCCGGAAATTAGGAGAGGAGGCAATCCCGTGGACGTTATTGGATCACAGCGCGGCGCGGGCAGAGTGACGGAAAATAAACGTTTCTGGAGGAAATCATTGCAGAAGCAAACCAGGAAAATATTTATCTGTGTCGGATTATTATACAGCGTGTTTCGAATAAACTATAAAGTAGAAAAGTACCGACATAAGCACACGGAAGTCCAAACCAAATTTTCCTTTTAAAATCCGTGAATTTTTTTAAATATCGGCTCCACAGAAAAGGTCGCAAAAGAAATCTTTTCACTATGCCCATATCATTTTTGAGAATGCTGGGTGGAAGAAACTGCTTTGCTTGTTGTGTTTTTTCTCTCAAAATAACGTAAATATGTAAACTTTAGCCATTAAAATCAAAAGCTGAATATTCTACGGTTTACATAAATGCATTGGCAGATAATGCCAACAAAACCTAGATTAAGACTTTTAGGAATTACAGGGTTTTGAAACGTTGTAATTATAACGTGAATTTTAAGGAAAATACAATGTTATTTTATTTTTATTTTATTTTATTTGGAAAACTAACAGTTAGAATAATTTATAGTGTATGATAAAATATGTGTAATTTATTTAACCAATGATAGGTTTTCACTGACGTACATTAATTATTTAGTGAATATAAGGAAAAAGATGTAATATAAAAAAATAATATGTTCTAAACTTAACCCGAAAATAATTATAAGCTATTAATAATATCGCCAATCAAAATATTTAACAATGAAAACATATAAATTTGTTGTAGACCACTTCTGATTTTTTTTTTATCACTTTTCTGCGCCTTTGTAGATCTACAAAAAGCATACGACCGAGTCGACAGGAAAAAGCTATGGAAGGTTTTGTCCAAGTATGGAGTGAATACAAATCTCATACAGGCAATTGCGTCTCTGTACGAGGGAAGCGTTGCGTGTGTTAGGGTGAACGGTGGTTTTACGGGGTAGTTTGATATCACAAAAGGTGTCAAGCAAGGCTGCGTAATGTCACCATGGTTATTCAATCTATACATGGATAATTGTATGCAAGAATTGAAAGAGGTGGGATTGGGCGCGAAATTGAGTAATCTGAAAGTATGTTGCCTGTTGTATGCTGATGATGCGGTGCTGATTTCTAACACTATGGAAGATCTACAGTCTCTCGTATCTAGGATGAACGAAGTATGTATGAAGAATGAGCTAATGATGAATGTAAGTAAGTCTAAAGTCATGGTGTTTGAAAGGGAGAGTACGAAAACAGTATGCTACATAGTTGTGAATGATGAATATTTGGAGCAGGTGGATGAGTTTGTGTATCTGGGTAGTATGTTTACGAGAGATGGGAAGGCTGAAAGAGATATTGAAAGAAGGGTGAATGCCGGTAACTCCATTAATGGTGGACTGAATGCCGTTGGCGCTAATAAAAAACTGTCAAAAAAAGCGAAGCTAGCAGTCCACAATGGAGTCCTGGTACCTACCCTGATGTATGGCAGTGAGGCATGGAACTGGCAGAGGAAGGATGAAAGTAAACTGAATGCTGTTGAAATGAGATCCCTGAGACGTATGTGTGGTAAAACAATGTATGATCGTGTGAGAAATGTGGATATCCGCAAAGAATGTAAGGCTGATGTAAGCATAATGAGTAAGATTAAGAAAGGGACCCTCAGATGGTTTGGGCATGTAGAGCGAATGAACGAAGGAAGTAGTGTAAGAAGAATATACGACGCGAATGTGAATGGTAGAAGAAGTCGGGGACGCCCGAGGAAGACATGGCACGATCAAGTGAATCAGATACTTGAGTCGGGTCATGTCAAAAGTCAGAATAATAGAAGAGAATGTATGAGACGATGTATGAATGTGAGTGAGGCAAAGAGTGTGTGCCAAGACCGAGTTGTTTGGCGGTCCGTCCTCTCTGCCTACCCCTGCGGGGAAATGGCGTGATGGTTAGTTAGTTAGTTAGTTAGACCACTTCAATTTTATCTTATTCACACACTACCGGTTTCGGAAGAACCCTTCCTTCGTCAGGAGACTATTAGAACAAATACTTAAACTAATATAAAAATAATAATAATTACTTGATTGACTGCCGTAATATACTACCATATTATGAATATGAACCAAATTCATTTGTAGAAAATGAATTTTATAAAATATATTATGATAAAACTATACTAACAGACAAAACAATTAGTCATAGTCATAATAGACCTGATATAGTTTTACATGTCAAAATTTAAAAAATAACTTATATCATTGATGTAGCTATTCCAAATTCCTATTCAAAAAACTGTTTCTGAAAAAATAAGAAAATACACAGATTTAGGAAATGAGATTAAAAGAATTTGTCATTCTCAGACTATAAGAATATAACCATTTGTTATTTTGGCTACTGGCATTATACATAGGTCTCTAATTCAAAATTTAGGCATATTAGATTTGTCAAAGAATTTATTTTTAATACATGTAGGATAACAAAAGATTTTTTAAATATTTATGTTGAGGGATCAGTAGGATTTATAGGTTCAATTAGGAAATCCACAAAGCGGAACCCACTGATATGAAAATATCCCATTTGGTCTCTTTGACATGTTGTTCTTGTATTATTTTGTATTCATTATACTTATATAGTGCAAGTGCATAAGGGAACGTACCCATACTACGTGACACGTTTAGGGGGGGGGTCTTCAAAATGTCACGCTTGGTACAAATGAGCGGCGGCGGGCTTAGATTTTTGGTCACCGGGGGGGGGAGATTTTTTATTTTTAAATTTTTTTATTTTTTTATTCCAGTTAAAAGAAAATTACATTTTCACTCATTTAACTAGAAATAATTATACACATTAAGATAAAATAAATATTTCAATACAGCGCTATTCTATTTCATTATTGTGTTTATCAAGAATAAATATAAATAATTGTTTTTTAAATTTACCCAGCTTCTTTTCGTTTTTAATGTCATTTGGGAGGCAATTATATTAGTTGCCCCCCTCGTAACCAATGGATTGTTTACCATAGTTACTGTGGATGGTATTTAAATGTATGTTATCGCGTTGTCGTGTAAAGTGTTTATGTATTTGGGACGTTTTAATGAATTCTGTGTTTGTGTGTACCAGATTATTTTGTATTTTATATATAAGGAGACATGTATTGTATTCATATAGTTTTCTTAATGTTAATAGTTTTGTTTCCATGTATAATTTTTTGGTGGATGTTCTGGGCTTGTAATTAAATAGTTTTTTGATTACCTTGTTTTGTATTACCTGTAATTCATTTAAGTGTGTTTCACATGCGTTTCCCCAGATTTCAATCAAATAATTTAAATGTGATTGTACGAGACTATAATATAAACCTATTTTTAATTTATTTGGCAACAGATATGATAGCCGGCTAAGTACGCTAATTAAGGGGATGATTTTATCTTTAATACCTTGTATGTGTTGTTTAAATGTCAAATGCTGATCAATGCACAACCCAAGATATTTTTTCCTGGATCAGGTTTTGCAAGTCGTTGTTTTCAATTTTTGAAGGGTACATGAGGAGGAATTATTTTACGGGTTGAGCTTAAGATCATGTATCCTGTTTTTTTAACATTCATTGTTAAAACATTTGACTGGAGCCAACTATTGATTTTTTCTAGATCTGTTTGTGCACTTTCTAGTAAGATATCTAAATCTTTACCCCAGTAGAAAATTACTGTATCATCTGTGTATAAAAAGATTTCACCATTTAAAATTAATTGCGAAATATCATTGATGTAAATTTGGAACAGTAGTGGACCTAGTATGGACCCCTGCGGAACTCCATAGTTTATTGGAACGTAGTTGCTATATTGATTGTTAAAAATTGCAAAAAGTTGGTCACGTAGTATGGGTACGTTCCCTAACGTGTATTGACTAGGTGATCATTTGTGGAAAAGTGCGTGAAAGGGTTAAGTTTTTCCTGCGGAAACGATTTAAACCGGACATAAAATCTGAAGCGTAAATTACATGCTAAAAGAATGTATTTAAATTGTGAAGAAGCAATAAATAAATAAATATTCTCCTGACGAAGGAAACGTTTGCCGAAACCGGTAGTGTGAATAAAATAAAATTAAAGTGATATATAACAAATTTATATGTTTTTATTGTAAATTATGGAGAGCAACAAAGTTACTGCCTTTTTACAAATATGAAAAATATTTAAATTACTATTAATTATAACGCGATTTTTGTGAAGATTACGAATGTGAAAATTCAGACGAAATGTTTACTTTAAAAATATTTAATTATATTCCCTTTATGTATATACATTTAAAACAAATTTCTGAACCCAGTAAGTAAATATTAAAAATTGAACAAACAAAATTTCCGTTTGAATGATATAGTGTTACTCTCAATTCATAAACAGATGCATATTTTCAACAAGTGGAGAAGGGGGGTCTTTTAATGAATGTAACCTTATGATAGGGGTCGCTCGAGCAGCGAGGATTTGAACCAATTAGTATAATAACCGAATGAACTATCTCTAGGGTCCAACTGGGGACTCCCAGCTCCAGTCTCCGGTACGTAGAGCCATTTAATAAACGCGACATGTGAATCACGACTCAAATCATAGTATGAGAACAATTTGAGCAATTGACGAACTTCAGGGAGGTCCAATCGTTGGAAAGGTCAATGATCTTACGTTGCGACAATTCGGATTATTTATGTAAGTGTTATCTTATCTTTAATGATAACTTCATTTGTTTTGAGCTAAATATAACTATGGACACAAAGACAAAACGGAATTACAAAATAACAAAATAATAAATTATACGGGAGAGGGATTTAAAGATTTATCTATTATTTAAACATTTTCCTTTCCAATTATTGTAAATATAAATATAGCAAATCGTTTATTAATACGAGGGTCAGTCAAAAAGTAAAGCCTCCTGTATTTTTCTACTTAAATAAAGTTAGTTAAGTGAATTTTTTTTTATTTGGTGCTATTCCTCAAACCTTCTTCTACAATCTGCTGCAGTAGTAACTTTTTTAAACGAAATTAATTTAAGTGAAAACTTCTTTAGCACCGTTTTGATTTGAAACTCGATGAAACGGATGCGAGCGACACTAAAAAGAAACAACACCTACATCTATAGGTAAATCCTGCGAGAGTATGAGAAAGCAATAAAATATTTATTTATTTCACGGATACTCGATTCCAATATAATGGGATAAATCCACGGTCCCATGCAAGTCTCCTTTGGTCCAGTACTATTCGTAACCTTAGCGGTCAGAGATTCAGCAGAGCAAGGATCGAAACCCACGAAATCAAAAAAAAAAGTTAAATCAATATCCAATCTTCAAACCACTCCAAAATGAACAGGTAAAGAAACTACAAAGAAAGCGACATCTAGCACTCCCGAAGAAAAAAACACAGATGACCAAATGTATAGTAAAAGGAGTACTGGAATTCGACGACAAAAATATGGAAAAAATCATCCTTCACATTGATAAAAAAAGTGCTTCGTAGTCCCCCACTATCTACTTTAGTTTTGTGAAGGTTGCACTTTTACCACGGTTGAATTGCACACTCTGACTTTTTTTACTTATAGGTATAATTCTTGATCTCCAAAACAGTAAAAATGCAGAAACGAAACTTTAAACAGCTCTACTGCAAAACCGAAAAATCGTACATCCGATACTGTTCTTCGGGACCGTCGATGTAATACCAACAAGGATGATCTGTAGGTATACATTTTTATACTAATTAAAAGAAAATTAATGTGGCCAGTTTAAATAATCTATTTAACCCAGCTGTACGCCAGCTGACACTATCATCATAAAACAGTATTAATATCCTAACGACTGTACGGTTGAAATTTAAGAATACAACTCTGACTCCGCGCCTTACGCAAAACCCTTTTCGTACGTGGATTTTATATAAAAATCTACCTTTGTAATAGAACCGAATTAAAGCAAAGCCAAAAGATGGCGCCACTTGTGTTAACAGCTAGCGTGAGGAACATCTACTATTGGATTTGTAATTTCGTGAATCTCTCCGGATATGGAGAGATTGACGATAGTATGATTATTTTTGTAACTGGCAGTTGTGAATAATAATACTACGCGAATATATATTATATATGATGTCATTGCTCGTTTTTTATTAACAACTTAACTTAAACTGTACCGTATCATCAGATAATGTGTTTATATTTTTCAAATCAAATTAGGTATACATATATCTATCGTATGTATTTTCTCAAGGATAGCTGTTTTTTTTTTTATTCGGAGGATTTTTTTTTCTCTCAATTAAAATAAAGCAGCTATCAAATTCTTGAATTTTATTATATTTTCCAGTTATATAAGCGGTCTTGATAATGAAATTAAGTCATACGAAGATTTCCGGTAAACAAATTCAGTAACATCTTTTGAAATTAGGAATTACGACATAATATGACATGGAATTTTGCGACTCGCTTTTCCACAGGTTAAATAAAAATATTTGCAATCAACGAAACGTCAAACTAGAATAATATTAAGATACATAATTTCATTGCCGAGCGAATAAAGTATATTTTAGTATGCTAGGAGCATTTTTAAGGTTCAAAATACCACAAAATCGAGGCAGGTTCGGTGAGCTACTAGAATACTTGGAAGATTTCTTGTATACTAGGAGTTTTTAAAATAAATAAATATATAACAGTGAAGGTAGCAAATAATGTAAAATCATGCAATGTCCAGGGTGTTAACTGTAATGTCCTCCGCGTGCAAAGCCGTATCTTCTCCAAGCATAAACTTTCTAATTAAAGTGTGTTTATTGGAAGTGACCTGCCAGGTAAGTATGTTTCTGTATCCATTTGTAAATAGTAAAATTAGTTTTTAATAAAATTACCTAAGCTTTCCTAATAAAATGTACAGCGCCCTTGAGGTGATTTTTCACAAAAACGGCGCTTTATAAATTATCCAATTATTATTATTAAGAAAATTTTAGATATTTCAAAATGTTTGAAAAACTTCACCAGCAGTAAGGGAAAATTGAAGTTACTTTGGGCAGACGGACACGCTCACAATACGCTTGTATCGGCGGTTCTCTGCAGTGGTTGTACCTACGAGTATTGCCGAGCGAAGTACCATCATATAATTCCCGAATAATAAATCAATTCGAGTTGATGTCATTACGCGATCATGGGGGCTTGATTCGTATCTTGATATCCGTGTACATTAATGAACACAATCATAGAAGGGACCTGCCAACGAGTGGTGGTAATCTGTGTGAAACTAATGTAAATATTATTAATGAGAAGATTAAAAATGTTAAATGAGATTTATTTGCACCTGACGTAAAAAATGACTTTCTCAAAGTTGAACTTCCTCATAGAGAGTATTAACAATAATTGTTAGATATTTATTTATTTATTTATTTATTTATTTATTTCTATTCGCAAACATACACTTAACAGATTATGAAGGAAACTAATTGGAAAAAATATTTAAATTGACATTGTCCTGATGAAGATAACATTGTTATTGAAACATGTTGATATTGTTCATTATACAGGGTGTTAATGGACGTACTTGACTTACTTTAACCAGTGATTCCTGACATTATTTGGAGTAAAAAATGTAAATGAAATTTTGGTCTCCGGTGACTTTTTTTGACGATTTTTTTTTTTCAAAATTTTTTTCTTCAAAATCAAACAAAAAAAAATTCTTCCGCATGTCGTCACTGGTCACTCAGCCGGATGTCCGAAGAACCCCTTACCCCGCCTCCAACTGTTCAACAACTACCATTTTTTTATGTTTTTGTAGAAAAAAAAAAAAAAAACATCAAAAATTTCACCGGAGACCAAAATTTTATTTACATTTTTTACTCCAAATAATGTCAGGAATCACTGGTTAAAGTAAGTCAAGTACGTCCCTTACACCCTGTATATAGTGATTCAAACAAAGTTATTTGATTTTCATTATATTAATAATGATACCACAAAGTTATTTTGCTAAGTTTGAAGAGGGGAAAATATTGTTTAAATGACTATCCGGCCACCTAGCGCGAATATACCGATAAACATTTTTTAGGTTTTTTTGCATTAGCTTCACACAGGAGGCCCTGAGAAAAACAAAATTCCCTCAGAGCCACTGTCATCTTTAGGGATGCTGTGTGGAGGTTATTTGTATTGAAAGGAGGAGAGGAGAAGTTCTGCGGAGGAATAAGGTTTGAGGGGTGGATAAGAATCTGGGGTCCAACGTGTCCAGGAATGGCGTACGCATTAATCCATCCTATTGCGATGCAAGGTGATGGGTCGAGAATCCGGCTGGATAGATCAAAAGGTCTCCCTCAACCATTCTCTCCCGACCCATCCCGCCACGCAGTAGATGGGCATCCGGCGCCAAGACCTGGACACATCTCACCCCATGAACCCGAGCACCCCTGCTAAGTCACCAAACGTAGCGAACTCGTCCAATAAATGGTTCCCGGGGCGGAATGGTTCCCGATACTCGCCTCGAATATTGAGAAACCTATGGAACAACTGCTATAATTTGTTATGCGATATTTGACTGAACACAACTGTAGACCACCAACTAACAAACAATTAAAACTAAGCCAATTTAGTCGATTTGAACTACTGTTATTTGTTCGTTGGCGATCTGCAGTTGTTGGCAAGTTACCGGCATTGTTGATAATAGGAGCCAAATGTTTCTTGTTTGACTGTGTTATTTATATTTTAAAATTTCTAAACCCTCCGAACTCTTCGCCATTCACGGAATCTGTGAGGTTGGAGCAAGTTAGGGAGGAGAACAATAAGAGGAAGATTAGAAATTTGGGAAGCGGGTATGGGTACCGACGCCCGGGAACCATTTATTGGATAACCAACACCTTTGCCATAGGTCACCCCAAGTTTTTCGCTACGTTTCGTGACTTAGCGGGAGCGCCCGAGTTCATGGGGTGTGGTTCGTCAGGGTCTTAGTGACGGATGCGTCTGCCCACCTGCTGCATGGCAGGGCGGATCGGAAGAGGATGGTTGAGAGGGTTCCTTTGACTTCTCCAGCCGTACCCTCTCGGAATATCGCCTTGCAGCTCAGTGGGAGGGATGGATTCATAGGTCCGTCACTCCTGGACACACTGACCCCTGATTCCTACCCACCCCTAATACCCTTTTTCTTCTCAGAACTTCTTCGTCTCATTCCTTTCCTAAAAAAAACCCCCACACAGCATCCCCAAAGATGACAGGTCCTGAGGGGAATTATTTTCCTCAGGGCCTCCTGTGTGGAGCTAATGTAAAAAAATCACTGAAAATAAACTGGTCACCATAATAAGCTAAAGCCAATTTAAGTCATATTTCGATCCTGAAAGGTGGTCTATCACCAGATACTGAAAGATTCTTTCATTTAAGAACGATTTGTAAATATATAATATTAAATATATATATACCCAATTACACGAGTTACGCGAGCCAAGGAGCTTACCGCAGTGCCATTAGAGACAAAGTTTAAAAAAAATTTCTTGAAATCCGTTAATTAATTTTACCAACGAGTTTAAAGTACCTATCTGCTAATTGAAGTGGAAAAATAAGAAAAGTGCACCGAGACCACATTTTTCATGCAAATACGAAGTGATAATGAAATAGTTGCGTCGTCATTACATTCGTATAATAAACCTATAGACTGTCTGTGGAAAGGCAGAATATGTGCAAAAAGACAAAAAAAATCTTTTCATAATGTTGGGTTCATGATTATAAAGATAAATAGATTTAACATAGTCCCTTCGGATCTTCCGAGTTGTTTGACAATAATGAAATACCTTTGATTTTTGAGTTTAGAGGTTATTTGATATGGTCTTTGGAGTGTTTGGTGATGAGATCTGAATTGCCAGGTATTTCCCGATTTTCATCACTCTCATCTCCTTCCCTTACTCACTTAAGGGTGTTCCCCAATTAAGGGTGTTAAAGTCCCACAGGCTCCGGACAGTCAGGAGCAGTTGAGACTCCTGTACGGTATCAACATAGAAAAAACCAGCTGCGCAGCTACTTTAATCTGTTGAGCAGTAAAATTTACCTTGAAAACATCGAAGTTCAAGTGATTTCAAAAATTATTTTATCATAAACTAGATGAACTCCCCGGCGTTGGTCGGGCTGTGTGCGGTTTATCTGATGAAGCCACTAATTTTCCACTTATTTTGAACGTCAAGTGTACAAAATTTCATCAAAAATTATCAAAATACCGCTTTAAGGAGTGAGAAATGAAATGTGACCTTCCCATTGTTTTGAAGGTCAAGCGTGCAAAATTACATCAACCTCGGAATAATAAAACTGTATATTTTTATACAAAGCAAACACACGCCTTCCGCCCGCCACGCCGCCTGCCGCAGACTTAAAATAAACTTTATATGTTAGAAGATAATGATTTTCGAGGTCTATATTTCTTTTCTTAGGCTGCATTTTGTTACAGCGATTGAGAGATAAGTTTTTTAATGCACAAATTCAATTAATCGACTAGTAGACAAAAACTGAAAAAATTGAAAGGAGTTTAATGAGGCCTTCGTCCAGCAATACACAGAAAATTGCAGTTTGATGATTAATTTCTTCGTACAAATCATATCCTGAAAGGCGATTGAATACCAAGTTTAGCAGAAAGAATGTTTGAATAGAACTATTATCATTCAATAAAATCTTACAATGGTGTATTTGCAATGATTTTATTACATCAAAAGGCAATTATCAACTCGGTACGCATATGGGAAAGTGGGTTAACTCATTGAATTGCATCAAGCAACGAGAAAAAAAGGAAAACGCAAAGATAATTATGTAACTCAGAGAGCAAAGAAGATTTATTACAGAGACGAAATTTCAAATTAAAAATTAAGTTACAGCTCCGGAAAAAAATGCGAAAAATGTGTGGTAATTAAAAAAAAAATTAAATTATTCCGCACACCGGGTTCTAATTTCCTAATCAATTAATTTTATTATCAGAGTTAACCCCTCAGAAATTGACGATATTTGGTCAGAGGGTCAAAATATTTTCGCTTTACAATAATGCATGTGTCCCAATGAGAATATATATATAGCGAGCGTCATGTTGAAATAGGCCAAGCCGAATGATCTTTTATATTTTATAGCTAAGTGCGTTCGGCGTTTTAAATCCATGTAAATGGAACATTTCTGAACATATCCGAAAACTAAAAACAGTTTTTGACAGGTGATAAATTACGCTTTTAAATTTTATAAATCGAAATAAACATATAATTTTTGAAATATAAAAATTTTGCAAGCTAACATAAAAAGTTTTTAAAATGAATCAACTTAGGTTTTTTCTAACTAAAATTACTGACAACGAAAAAAATATAAAAATACCTACATATTTTAATACGCAAATGTAATATGAACGTTACCGTCAACTCAGATTTTTGTCTTTTCATGTTAAAATAGTTAATAAAAAATTCCCAAAGTTTCAATATTTTTCAAATTACAGCGGGAAACTTTGGATTCATAAAGGTACATTTTAATTATTTTGTGGTAAATTTCTAAATTTTAATGTAAATCGTGGTAGATACGTTTTTAGATGTTCACGACCAAAATTATTTTCGTTATGTTATGTTATGTATGCTACCTCCTTCTTTAGCCAACGTACGTCTGCCCTGGTGATGGACAATGTAACGCTGTCTGAAACGTTGGCTAAAGAAAAAGGTAGCGCAACACTGCATATCACTCCATATCACTGCATATCACTCCAAAAACAAAAAACGTAAAGCGTAGTGTTTCTATTTCTTCTAACACCGTTTATTCTATCCATTATAGTAAGTGAGACACAACGATTTCTATGAGACTTAAATGATTTGTTCCGAAAACCGAACAAATAGACCCGACTGATTAAATTATTACTCCTCCGCGCACCAGGCTCGAATTTCCTGATTAATTCATTATTATCGGAGTTGAGCAATTCGAAATATCAGAAAAATGATAGCACATTTTTCATCGACCAACACTTCCTCGTCGATTGGTTTTAATCGCCGGTAAATAAATTTGACACGTTATTGACACATGAAGTGAAATATTTTTTTAAGGGTCACTGATTTTGTTTGGTCAAGAGAAATCTGTGGGTGAAATCAAGCGGTGTGAAAGTCTATTGACCTGTAAATTATTAGTGCGTTGTTTACGTGTCAAAAGTTGATCGTATCAGGAATCAGGAGTCACTCGGAGAAAGTTTTGCAAATCTGCGTGTTTCATTGGTGTGGGAGATAAATCATTTTATGAGTTTCCATTTCAATCCGGTAATTCGACGTTATAACGTAGGCTGATTAAGATAACATTTTAACAGTATTAGTCTACGAGGTCTACCTGCCCAGTGCACATACTTTTGTTGACAAAACAAATATCTTGTGTTTAATTATTTAAAGCATATTACGATGGATTCTTTCTAACTAGTCGGTACGAACACATCGTATTTACTATTATTATTCCACGAAATATATTACGAACTTCCTCCAGTAGATATTATTGTATTACCTTTATGTTGTTTTTTAAAGGATCTCAAAGTCAATAAAAAAATCAACCGTTAAAAACAAAAAAAATTACTGCAATACACCTATTTTTAATTTACGTCATCTAGTTGAGTCATCTCTTGGGTCGACTAGTAGCCAATTTCTGAGAAATGCGTCGGTGCTTGCGTGTGTGTGCGACTGCATTATCATTGAAAAAGAGTCTACCTGCCGAGTTTCAGCTAGCTCGGATTTCGGGAAGTGTGTTAACTTCCAAGGTTTGCATTAATTCAAGAAAACATAATTGTAATTCAAATGGATGTATTTTAAAAGAAAGGTATAATTACTATTTCACCTTTCACGGTATAAAGAAAACTTCATATCTAAAACTTCGATTACACTGAGTGGGTTGACAAGCTATTAGTCGGCAAGTTTAAAAGCGGGCGAATCGGCGAGTGCGATTGTGATAATCACACATAAAACTTTCCGCACGCTCAATAGCGAACTAGCTAGCGAGTTGAGTGAGCTAAAATAACAACTCCCGCGCAACTAATTCTGTCGACCTTTTTTAGAAAACTGAAATATTCGCAGCTGGCTCACCGCTATTAGCCACTTGCCGGCTAGTAGTTTGTAAACTCGCTCGATGTAATCGAGGCTTAACAGATTGTATAACGAATAATCCAAATTAAGCAGTAGTTAGACAGTTATTCAACTTTTTTCGTAGATTGTTCACAATCTGCTAGTTAGCCAATAATATGATTAAACTGAGCAAGTTTACTAGCAGATAGCGAATTCACCGGTTAGTAGCTTGTAAACTCGCTCAATGTAATCGAGGCTTAAGGCAGGTTTACGTGTGACAATCTTTTCCAAAGTAGTTATCAATGTAGCAGGGTTTAAAAACCTCCTTTTCTTTAAAACGGTAGTTTTTCACTCTTGAGCTAATTTTTTTTTTATTTTTTTTTTTTTATTATTTATTGAAACATTTATTATAATTACAATTTTACAACTAAATATTTTTTTTACAGGTTTTTTTTTTACTACCCTTCCATTAAAAGCATTTGCTTGTGTATGGAAGGGGAGTGTACATAAATGCTATTAGTTATTAGTTAGGTATAAGTTAGTACTTAAATAATTAATTGTACATAAATATATGTGAGCTGCAGTATTTATTTGATAATGGTGTGTGTTTTTTTTTTTTTTTAAAGAAAAAATGATATGGAGAACTAAGATATTTGTAAGATTAGTTGACAGTAGTCCTTTTCTTAAGAACATCTTTAAAATGTCTCTTGACAGAGAGCAGCATTCGGGCCTTATCATTGATGCTTCTGATTTCCTCTGGTAGACGATTGAAAAAAGTTCTTCCCTGATAAGTATAATGATGCTGTGCAAAAGACGTATTTAGTTTTGGGCATAGAAAAACATGTTTAAGTCGAGTTCTGTTTTCATTTAAAAATGGATATTTATCTTTTTCTTTTATTATTTGAGTTACTGAATTTTTAATGTATAAATCTTTAAATGTGGGTACTTGAAATTCTTCAAACAGGCGTTCTGTTGGGTAGTCTAAGGATTTTTTTAATATAATTTTAATAATTGTTCTTTGTACAATTTCTATTGGAAGAAGGTTACATTTATACGCGGATCCCCAACTAATAATAGCGTATTGTAGAGTGGATTGAACTAAGGCATAGTAGATTAAATATAGATTTTTTATCGACAGAAAATTTCTAATTCTTAAAAATATATATATTAATTTTCTGATTTTGTTTACTACTTGACATATTTGTTCCTTCCATTTCAGATTTTTATCGATAATTACGCCGAGATATTTAATTTTATTTGTTGTTTTTAATATTGTACAGTTTGATTTGCAATAATGTTGGTTGTGAATTTTAGTGTTATCGTGTATGACAATGTTAAAATTTTTGGGAGCGTCGTTTGGATGGATTGCAAATGGAATCACAAATGTCTTTTCACTATTTAGTGATAGTAAATTAGTGTCGAAAAAATTCTTAAGCGTATTGATGTCTTCTGTGGCCTGTAATTCTACATTTTCCCAAGTATTTTCACTAATTATTAAAACTGTATCGTCGGCGTATGATGTAATTTGAAAATGTAGATATTGAAAAAAAATATCGTTTACATATATGGTAAAAAGGATTGGTCCAAGCACTGTACCTTGGGGGATTCCAAAGCTTGAAATCTCTTGATCACTATTAATACGATTGATTTTTACCACTTGAGGGCGGTTTTTTAAGTAGTTGGTGATCCATTTAATCGCGTTGCCTTTTATGCCAATATCATTTAATTTTTTTAATAGTATCTCATGGGATATGCTATCGAAAGCCTTTCTGAGGTCAATAAATATGCCCGCACATTTTTTACCTTTATCTAATGATTCATAAATGTATGAAGTTACGTTAGCAATTGCATCTTGTGTGCTGAGTGATTTAATAAAACCAAACTGGTTTTTGTGTAGTATTTTATTACTATCTAGGAAATTTACCAATTGTTTTTTTACTATTTTTTCAAAGATCTTTCCTATGTTAGAAATTAGACAAATTGGGCGATAATTCGTTACTTGGTGTGGATCACCAGATTTGTAAATAGGTGAGATTATTGTGTTTTTGTAGTTCATTGGAAATATTCCTTTCGTTAAACTCAAGTTTATTAAATGAGTGATGGGTTTTATTAAGTAACATTTCATAGATTTTAACATGTGTGCCGTAATAGAATCAAAACCGGGAGACGAACCTCCTTTCATATTTTCTATTATTTTTAAGATTTCACATTCTGTTGTTATTTCAAATGTTGAAAGTATATTACGTTTATGTAAATTTTTATTTTTATGTTTTTCCGGGTTAGAAGGTTTATGAATATTTTTCGCAAGATTTTTTCCAACATTTGCAAAGAAGGAATTGAATATGTTTGCACATTGTTTAGGCTGTAAATTGGCATCTATAATTTTTTTATCATGTTCGATGTACTTAATATTTTGTGTTTTTTTTGTATTGTCTATGGCCAAATTCACAGTTTTCCACATTTGTTTATGGTTATTTTCTGAAGATAATATTTTATTTTTAAAAAACTCTTCCTTACTTTTTTTAATATAAGATGTTAATTTATTTTTATATTTTTTATAAAAAATATATGCTTTTTCATCATGGGGATTTTTTAAAGTTGTTTTATAAAGTTTTTCTTTGTTTCTGATAGATATTATAAGTCCTTTGGTAATCCAAGGTTTTAAACATCTTAATTTTGATTTTATGTGTATTATTATTTCAGTTGTCGAATTTTTAATGTGTTGTGACAGGATTTTTTCAAAGTTAGTCGAACATATTTCAGTATCATCACTCTTTAAAACATTGTTCCAATCTTCCTTTTTAAGTTTTTCAGAGAGAATAGTCATGTCTATTGTTGATTTTTTGGGTATTAAATTATGTTTTTTATGTTTAATATTATTATTATACAGAAGTAAGCATGAATGATGATCAGTTATGTTAGTTTTCCAAACAATTGATTTTAGTTTGTGAAGATCTTTAATGTTTACGTTTGTCCAAATGTGATCTAAACAAGATGGAGTATGTTCTTTTATTTCTCTAGTATTTTTATTTATGCAAGATATGAAATTTTGTTCAGTCATACAATTGATGTATTCAGTTTTGTTATTATTTTCTATTTTTTCATTAATGTTCACATTAAAATCACCCACCACGAAGCAGAGTTTATTTTTTAATTTTAATAATATGTATTTGAGGTCATTAATAAACGTAATAATACTCGAGCCATGCGTTCTATAGATAGCTATTAAATGATATATTGATTTGCCGAGTTTGAAATGTACTTCGATGCAGTTTACCAAATGTATTGGGTGTTCTATAATGTTAACAATACTAAATTTATTATTTGCAAATATTATTATTCCCGAGTTTTTGTTGATATCTACTTTGGTAGAAATATAATTGTACTCAGGTAAGTGATAAGACGGTGACTCAGCGTTCGTAAATGTTTCGGTTAACACTATGAAGTCGGGCTTTTTAATTAAATTATTTATTTTTAGAATTAGTTCATCTAAATTTTTCTGAATGCTACGGATGTTTATGTGCATAATAATTATATCATTGATGTTTTTAGAAATAATTTTGTTACATGAATCAGTACAAATACATTCATATTCTTGAATTTTAATATTTAATTCTAATTCGCTATTTAAGAAATCATCCATTTAATTAATGCATTTTTGGTTGTATTTTGCAATATTATATATAAGTTTTTTTTAATCAATGTCATAGTTTATTCTTTCTTTGGCTAATTTAAGCATGTAAGAACGAAACTTACATGTTTCGCTGTTTGTTCGGTGGTCTATTTCATTCATTTTACTGTTGAAGGAGTTTATTTCTTTCTTCTTGTTAGCTGAGTGACAGTTAGCGCATTTGGGCGGCAGTTCCAGGGATTTACACTCGGAGATGGGATGATCTTCTGAACAGTGCTTGCATGTTGGTTTATTCATTTTATTGTAGCATTTTTGTGCTGTGTGTCCGAATCTTTGACAATGGAAACATTGGGTAAGAACGTTACAATCGGTTACATAGATTCTCATGAATCCTAGATGAATTTTTTTTCTATTTATAAGATGTAGTCTCAATTCTGGATTTGTTTGGAGAATTAAGTTTTTGCTGTTAGTTTTTTTGTTCGTAATGATGGCTTTAACTTGTAATATTTTTTTATCTTGGTATTTTTCACATATCATTTTGATGTCGTTGTTTTGTTCAATTATGTCTTCTAAGAATTCTTTTTCGGTATAGTCTTTGTCAAGTCCTTTGAATATTACGCATGGATCCGTTTTCACAAGTACCTCCGCTATTATGGTTTTGTCGACTTCATTTATCTTATCTTTTAATTTTTTTGCCTCTTCTTTTTCTGGGCATGTTATTATAATGTTTTTTTTTGTTTTTTTAATTTCACTTACTCGAATTCCCAACTGCGATATTTTGATTTTTTGTATTTTCTCTTTTATTTTTTCAGTGTCTTCTTCTTTTAAGCTTTTTATAATTATAGGAAATCGTTTTTCTTGCGTTTGTGGTATTAAGTTTTTTACTGCCGAAGAGTATGAAAACGAGTTTTTTTGTGTTTGGTTTTTTTCTTGAATTTCACATTTTTCTTGTAATTTAGCTAATTCTATTGCCATGTGGGATATCATTTCCATGATGTTATTTATTTCTTTCATCATTTTTGATTTGGTTTCTTTGGTAAGTTTATTTTCTTCTATGATTGTATGTAAGTCGCTTATGTTTTGTTTCGCCTTAGTAATGAAGGCATGCGGATCAACCGCTTCCTCCATTTTCACGGGTTATGAATTATTTTATTTTCGGTTAATTTATATACTTTTAATGTATCCAGATTTGCATCTTTTTTGATGACGGACACTGTAAGACCGATTGGAAAAGTGTCTCAAGAAAACTGAACATCCTAAAACAAATAAAACACTGTTCGCTCTGAGAATTAAGAAACTTATCAGACGACAGATACTCCTAACAATATAAAAGCGCTTACCTTGCGCCTACCTCGAATTAAGCGTCTGGCGCTTATTGCCTATTACTGGGCTAATCCGCCGGCGTATAATTTCCTGCCAAAACACGCCACCCAGCAATTTACACCTGGAAGCGGCAAGGACTTGCTGCTACCAGCTACCTACATAAGTAATTACTAATTAGGTGTCGGTAATGGTAACGTCCTGGTGCCGACCCGATGTCGTAAACCGCATAGCCTCAAATATCTCAGGAATAGTAGATAGTATTTAAAGGGCAAGAAAAAATGGAAGATTATTTTGAATCTGAAGCATATTTATAGATCGAGTCCTGCGGTTGAAAGCTGTAGTCACCACACTTATGTATCGTATATTGGAACGATTTATAAATGAGCTAACTCGAGTTTATTTCAGAGATTTATAAAGGAATTTGAGAGGTGGTTATGGGTACCGCCGTATACGGGAACCATTTTTTTGATAACCAACACCCTTGCCATAAGTCACCCCAAGGGGTTCGCTACGTTTGGTGACTTGGCAGGTGTGCCCGTGTGTGGGGTGAATTTTGTTTAGGTGGTGTAGAATGCGTTTGCCCGGTACCGCGCGTTTTCATCCTCCTACAAAATATCCCCGACAAAATATATCTAGGTTAGGTTAGGTTTAAGTAGATATTTTGTGGGGGATGTTTTGTCCGTAGGATATTTTGTCGTGGATATTTTGTAGGGGATATTTTGTCGGGGGATGAAGACACGCGGAACCCATTTGTCCACCTACTGCTGAGGAGAGACTGGTTGAGGGAGACCTAACCTAGTCCTCTCCAGCCGGACTATTTTGACTCATCGCCTTGCACCTCAGAAGGAAGGATGGATTCATACGTCCGTCACTCCTGGACTAACTGACCCCCAGATTCATCTATACATTCCACCCCTCATACCTTTATCCCTCCCACAACTCCCTCTCATTTCTTTTCTAAAAACACCCTCCACATAGCATCCCCAAAGAAAACATAGGCCCCGAGGGGAATTATTTTTCTCAAGGCCTCCTATAAGGAGCTAATTAAAAATAATAAAAAATAGCACTACGCCTTTATATATTTCTATTGATCTTAACAGAAAACCATAAAACCTGTGCTCTGAATCAACAAAAGCTCTCAAATGGTGACAACTTAAAAATTAAAATTTGGAGAAATAAAAATAATACAGGTCATTCCATCGTTTGTTAAATATTTTTCAGTGGTTCAACTAGATAACTATGTTTCTAAAAAAGGCTGCTGAAATCACGTGTTTGAATAACGCGAAACATAATGGAAAACAAAATTACCATAAACAAGAATCCAAATCACTATCACAACCAGGTAGTAAAACCAGAAAGCTTTTAAATATATAATAGTCGCTTAGAAACCGCGCCAATAATTTGATTCTAATAAACACTCTTGCACTTGCATGGGCGATGTTCATACAAACAGTTAATTCTTAGCTTCACAAAGAGATATTATAGCAAGTCCTACGCATTGTGTACCACCTGCAAGGCAAGGAAGGAATGTTGATTTTCGTAATTATTGTAAACCCACGTCTTTCTCGCACATCCTAGAAACCACCCACTTCACCCGCTTTCAGCTCTAGAGTAAACATAAATTTTCAATTATTTAAAGCTTCCAAATATTTCCAGTGTTTCTGAAAACCAAATATTTGTTTAATCTGTAAATGTCGATTAATTACTTCGACCAAACGTGACAAAACGAAGCCTCATTTTATAAAAGTGTCTAGCCAATTAATCAATTGGTCTTAAATATCTTCCTTATTCACGATACGTATACCAAAATCGATTTATTAGGATTTCGTCATTCTTGTGTAAATGCTTCAACAAACGCATATTTTTGTTTACATAATTCGGTTCTGTTAACCCCCCAGGCCTCGACCAAATTTTATCAGAGGGTCAAAATATTGCAATAAAATCCAAATAATAGAATATTTCTGAACATATCCAAAAACTAAAAACTTTTTTTGGAAGGTGATAAAATACGCTCTCAAATTTTGTAAATCGAAATAAACTTACAATTATTTTTTAAGTATAAAAATTTTGCACGCCAACACAGAAAGTTTTAAAAATGGCCTTAGTTTTTATAAATGTTATTGTCACATCACTTTTTGTCATTCCACGTAAAAGAAATTAATAAAAAAATCCCAAAATTTCATAAATATTTTTCAAAATGCGATCCGTAACATTGGTTTCATAAAGGTGTACATTTTACTTAATTTGCGGTTAACTTTTAGATTTGAACATAAAGCGTGGTTTTTCGTTATTTGTTTTTGGGGTGTTATGCCGTGTTGCGCTACCTCCTTCTTTAGCCCGTGGCGTAAAGGGTGGTATTTACTTTTTCTAACATCATTTTTATCATAATTCTCACTACAACGATAGTAAGGGAGACACAACGATTTCTATGAGACCTATATGAGTTGTTCCGAAAAGCGAACAAATTAGCCTAAGTGGTTAATTCTATCAACTTCTTATCTCTATCGGTATCTATAACTGGTTGTATTTTTGATACAATGTAAAAAAATGCATTTATCGTGGTGAATTGTTGTTATTTATATACTTCATATTGAATATTGTACCTCTTTAAATTATGTGTATTCTTTCTTACTGCCTTTCTATTTACATATAATCATCTTCTCATGCTCGTATATATGTTAATATTTATTATAAGTACATGTAAATGTCCACGGTTTGCACTTAAAAAACACATATTTGGTCATCAAAATAAACCTATTCGAACAAGGAAACCTCATTCATGCCGAGCTTCCAGCACAAATGGCGAAAGTAGAAACTCAATAATCTAAATTTTAAATCGATCAAGAACGCTTTGGAAATCGGAGTGCAAGAGGTCAACAGCATTGCACTGTGACCCGACTGGTTGCTAATAGTCTAAGATCCCGATATAAAACGACCTTCACCGAGATGTTTATTTGATGAAACGTATTTTATATTAAATTTAATATGTCAATAAATATATTGCATATGAGTTGCCTAACAAATTTTAGTCCAGGGTATGATTAATTATTAATATATATATTTTTTTAAAACATTTCACCGGTTTGAGTGAATGTGTGCGACTGAGAGGTCCCAACCAACCATCCCATGCGATAGAAGAGGACACAGCATAGCAGCTGTTTGAAGTCCGTTCATTTAAAGTAAGAGAGTGCGCATGCTATTTGTTCTTGAAAATGAAAAGGATAGCGATAGACTCGTATATGCTGTGCATCATTTTGGAGTAGTTTATTATTAAAATAGATGAATAGTTATAAAAAAAAATTTAATCAATTAATTATTTGTGTGTGTATATTTTGATACCACCGTGTTCATAATGAAATAATCTTTAATTTCATTTAATTTTAATTCAATAATCAGACCGGTGCAAAATGCTAGTATCGATTTACCTGTTTTTACCTACCTGTTTAAAAAATATAATTTTTTAAATTATTAATTAATCATACCCTGGACTAAAATTTGTTAGGCAACCCATATGCAATATATTTATTGACATATAAAATTAAATATAAAATACGTTTCATCAAATAAACATCTCAGTGAAGGTCGTTTTATATCGGAATCCTATAAACAAATCGACATTATAGAAAACTAACAAAACAATACTAACTTTGAACGAGGAATATAACTTTATTTATTTATTGATTCATTTTATTTTAGTAATGTGTACTTCAAAGTTAACAAATTGTTAATTAGTTATTTTTTTTTTTTAAACTTTATGAGTAAAATCTCAAATTATAATATGTAATTAAATGAAGACAATATTAGCGAAACTCAATCGAAAATCTGAAATCTGTCCCAGCGGAGCCAATATCTTTTCTGATTTTTCTGTCTCCAGTTTCGATTGAGTTTCGCTAATATTGTCTTCATTTAATTAAATGTTAATTGGTTATTTATAACATTACACATTGCTTATTATATTTTTTTCAGTTTGATGTAGCTCCTACAATAATATTTTGAACCTTCCAATCGGTGCGGACTTTAAAATTTCTGGTAACGTGTTATACAACTTCATCCCTTTGTAAACTATTCTGCGCATTCGTTTTGTCCTTTTTTGTAGCCTGATTTACTTGCACGTCCTTGTGTTTGTTGTATATACTTTTATTTGATAAATATTTTGGAACAGATTATTTACTATTTCATGGATTCATATCATCGTATTCAAGGCCAGTATCTATTTGCGGTTAGAAAATTAAGTTCCTTTAACATTTTATTTGCTTTTGAAAATCTATTTCGCCGAAGTATTATTCTAATTTCCCTGCTTTGGAGAATTGGAAACTTATTTTGTTCTCGTTCTTAAGTTTGCTGATACTTAAAAAACACTAAAGAACATGAATATTAAAATAAATGGCGTAGATATTATTTATTGTTATACCTAATTTTTTCAATTCGTTATCCCGAACTGATTTATTAGTTATATTGGCAATATTTCCATGAAATGCATATTAAAATGCAGTATTCTCTTTCAGCAAACTTTGTGAAGCGAACTGAATATTTAAAGTGTAGTAAGTTTGTTAAAATGATACCCTGCTGTTATCTTAACCAGAACAATTGACATTTTTAAAAACCAGTTTAAAAAGAAATGTACCACTGTTTTTTTTTTAAACGGGATAAAACGCCTTCGCACGCCCTTCTTTATAGGGCCAATTTATGTTTTTGATACGTAACGTAAACCGGGGTAATACTTTGCATCACTTATTTGGAAATTTTCACTAAAATTGTTTTTTTAGGGCTATGAGTAGGTAGAATTAATGAAATTTAATTATTAGATAATATTATGAGGTATGAACAACATCTTTTTGTTGTTTAAAGTAGTTGTGCAGTTCTATAAAATAGTTTTAAAAAAATTATGTATAGTTAGTTACTCTTACGAGGGGTTGACTTTTGTATTTCCTTATTATCCAAATATTATGCCATAAACAAAATATTTTAGGCATCCTTAAGAGTCATATTAATCCTTCTTTATTAAAAGTTTCCCGTAAGAAACAAAGTAGCCCCGGTTTACGGTACCAATTTATAAAAGTGCATTACTAAAAATTATAACAATAGACAAAAAAAACTGTAAAAGAAAGAAAATGTTTTACTGCTTCAAACTTTGCAAAAATATTTTGTGGTGTCATTATTGATATAATGAAAGAAAATGTTATTGTCGATAGTAGTAAAAGCGTAATGGAACAATTATTATAAAATCATAATGAAACAATTATTATAAAATCATTAAAATGGCCAATTAAATAAAACGTAGTGCATAATTCTCAGTAGTCAATAACTTTTATCAGATGTTTCCGTTTCCTCAGATTTTCTAATTTCAAATTAGGAGCGAGTTGCATAAAATAACATAATACATCGTATAAAATATATATATACTACACTCGTAAAATAATATAATATTTTAGGAAAACGTGATACGTTCAATTTTATAGCTACATCTGGTACACAGCAGGTAAATTACGTTATACGTACACAGATCGTTTTAAACACGTTTTCTAATACACTGAGCATTCATAGAGAATTATAAATATGTTTCTTACGTTAGGAATACATTGAGAATTATAAACATGTTTCCTATTACGTTAGGCATACGAAGCGAAACATTAAATATGTGTCGAAATACGTTGGGCATAATGTAGCACACAAAGATAATTTTAAACACCATACGCAAATAATTTATAAACATGTTTCCTACGTCAGGAATATATTGAGAATTTTAAACATGTTTCTACATTTCTTAAGATGCAAACAGAAATTTTGAACAAATTTTCGATTCCGTAGAACACGATACACAAATAATTACAAACATATTTCCTACATCAAGACCAGATTGATCATTTTAAACATATTTCTACTTACTTTACATAATATGCAATCGTGTAAATTTTGAACAAATTTTCGACTCCGTAGGGAATACAAAGAGAAACATGTTTCGAAATATGTTGCGCAAAATTGCATAAAAAGATCATTTTAAAAACAAATTTTATTTTACGTTAAGCGTAGACATAAATTTAAACACATTTCCTGTTACGTAATCGTAAAAAGCATTATATTTGTGGCTCTCCATAATTTACGATAAAAAAAACATAAATATTTGTCAAATGTCAATATTTTGCATCTTAGGTTATTTTTAATATTTTCATGCTAATTTTATTGCTAATAAGGAAAGGGGTTAAAATTCTTCACCGTAATAATAAAAGCAATAAATTAGACCATTTAGAAGCACTTGAGATTAGAAAATCTCAAAATAATAACTCTAGTAGGTATATTTATTTGTTTAAAGACATACACACAGTACGTAAGTTTACAAGTTATAAGGAATATTAAATGAAATTATTACATGGTATTGTACCTACCTATTACGTAAGTCCGTAGAATATCAATTTAAACAACCAAAACAATTTATCTTTTAGTCCTATTCTAGATAATTATTATAAGTAATAATTATTAGCCTGAAACACTCCATCTACATTGAAAAAATCTCCCGAGAAAAGATACATGCCGCCGACGGGACCCGAACCCGCGTCCTTCTGATTTCCGGTCAACTGCTCTTATCCACTGAGATAAGTCGGCTTATCTCCTACCCGCCAAATAATTCAATATGTAGGTACTAGTGTTTCATTAAAAAATTGCTGCTTATTACATTTTTCCACCTGCAAACAATCAACTTTATTTTTATATGAGAAAAGCATTGTAAGTGCTAAATGTCCCACTAGGTGGCGTCGAGACAAATTATGTCAAAATTTTTTGGTGAAATACTTTAACTCGACAAACATTAATTATTATTATTTTTTTTGATAAACTAAAGTTTAAAACAAGATTTTTATGCATAGCAAAAAGGGTAACAATTATTATAAGTAATAATTATTATTAGCTTGAAACACTCATCTATATTGAAAAAATCTCCCGAGAAAAGATACATGCCGCCGACGGGACTCAAACCCGCGTCCTCCTGATTTCCGGTCAACTGCTCTTATCCACTGAGCTACATCGGCTTATCTCCTGCCCGCCAAATAATTCAATATATACTAGTGTTTCATTAAAAAATCACTGCTTATTACATTTTTCCACCTGCAAACAATCAACTTTATTTTTCTTGGTATATTTCCAGTAAACCGCTCTGTTTTTGCCGGAAATTCCGTAATTACTCCTTCCCCTTTATTCACCTCCCACTCAAATAATTTTTTTTTTTTAAATATTCTATAAATATTTTGAATCCTAGTTAAGTAGGTGGCTCATAAAAGATGTACATGTTTTTATTGTAAATTTCCAATTACGATGAAAAGAAGCTTTTGAGATAATAAGATAGCTTATGAATTGAAATGAAACAATTTGGTAAGTGGGTTGACGCAGCCATATCTATGATTAAGGATCGAGAAATTTAATTCAAACGCAGTGAAGTGGACAAAAGCTGCAGAATTGAATGAGACTTCATCTCCCCAAGATTTACCGAACAGAAGACTCTACTTAGAAACTGCAGTCGTGCTGAATTCGTAAAGCAATGCAGAAGATGACGAAAGCTAACAATTTGTATGTTCGATAATATACTACACATTTAGAACGTGTAAGGTGGTAATTTTTTAAATTTTATTTCCGATAACAAGTAGGGTGTTACGCTTGCACTGCAGTAGAATAATAGGCTAAATAAAATAAACATTGTTTATTTGAAGTTGCAATGTTATAAGTTATGACTAATAACGAAAGTATGGGTACCTAAGTAATAGGAAAAGAGCGTGCCTTAGCTTTTTCTGAAAAATGATTGTGAAAAGAAATTGTTCGTTATATTAATAACGAAAAATCTTTTTAATAAAAACCGCTATTTCGTACATTAATAAATAATATTTGGATGATTTGATGAGTTCCTTTTTTGTGAAAAAATTACTTCAAAGGCGCTTTACAAATTTATGATAAATTTTTAAAATGCTCTGTTTTAATTCTATCTACAGACTAGTCAAACCATTATCAGAACTTATGGCTAAGAGATTTCATTCACCGGTTGGTCGATCACTAATATAAATCTAATATGTAAAATGCATTGACCAATGAACGTGATGCTGTGTCAAAAGGTAGTAAATATACAGGACCATATAAGTGACTTGAGATTAACACTGTTTATTGTTTATTGGAGAAATTTAGGTAAATTGACCGGTGACCTCTGGATAAATTCCTCACACTCCGAAAGTCAAAGACAGTTAAATGATTGCGAAAGGCTAATTTTATCATAGCGAGTTGGGAAACGTTCGAATCAATTGACAATTTCACTCAATCTTTTCACAAAATGAAACTACGCAATTATATTATACGAGTATTAATAAAATTAAAATAAGCATTTTTAAATCTTTATTTGATATATAATATTATACCGGCAAAACAAAACTCTGTATAACAATGTAAGTGTTGGGTCTTTAATTGTAATACCAACCTCAGGAATGACACAAAACAAGCTGTAAAACAAAAGAACAACGATTTGAAAATATTATTGGTAGATAAATATTATGGCCAAGTTTAAAATATATGTACATTTATATGTAATTCAGTTCATAATTATCTAATAATGTTATTCAAATTTATAACAAGGGACTATTTCCATCACTCGAAGAGTCATTGCAAGTAAACAATATTTCTACAATATAGTCCAGTCGGTTCCATGCCAACTCAGAATGAAACCAACTCAGAAACACCTCAGAAAGGTCATTAAAAGCTATGAAAAAATAATTTTAAAATAGCCGGTAACTCTAACCGAACTTAACCTATTTAACCAATTTTTTATATTTTTTTATCATCACTGACCATCAATGACCTTTCTGAGGTGCGTCTGAGTTGGTTTCATTCTGAGTTGTCCGGTCACCAGCCCATTCAGTGGGGGATAAAAAAGGCCTTTAGCTTGCAAAAGGTCATGTAGTAGCGATTTTGATATATGTTGTTTAGATTGGGACTCTTAAGAAAAAAAAAAGTTTTCGACCTTGGGGAGGTCGAGCTCGAGCCGCCATCTTGGATTAAATTGCAACCATTGCAAAATTATTTAAAAAAAAAAAAAAACAAATTTTGGCACCTTCAATCCAAGATGGCGGCTCGAGCTCGACCTCCCCAAGGTCGAAAACTTTTTTTTCTTCTTTAGAGTCCCAATCTAAACAATATATATCAAAATGGCTACTGCATGACCTCTTGCAAGGTAAAACTCCCTACTGACTGGACTAATATGCGACATCTTAAATTTGTGAGTGAATAATGTGGGTCGCCATGCCATTTTAAATTAAATAGTTTAAAATGGTAACCATTAAACTACTAAGTATACCCAATTATTAATTAAAGTTAATTTTTCGACGCTTCTAAAATTATATTCATTTTTAAAATGAAGAGCGTTTTTTCTGCATCCCAAATTTTTTCAGTGTTCACTTGAGTTAGTTGTACCCAGTGAGTTCTGGAAGTGGATTTAAGTGCTTCCGAAATCAGAGGAGTTTTAAGCTCCCTTGATTGAAGTTTCTATGAAGACTGCAAACGATATTAGCATACCTCTTCTGTGAAAGGTTCAAATTGAAATATTAATTAAATTAAGTCTTCGGCGAACGTTTTGAAGCAATTAGCAGCGCAGATAGGTACTATAATATCTTTAAAATGTAAAAAAAACACGCACCCGTAAAAAGCACACGTCAAGTGTCATAATACCTATATATTTACATTTATGTTATGTTATAAATACCTATATATTTCTTTTAACTTTTTTACATTAGCTCCACATAAGAGGTCCTCAAGGAAAAAATCCATCAGTGTCTATGTCGTCTTTGGGAAGCTGTGTGGGGGGTCTTTTTATGGAAAGGAAGGAAAGGAAGTTCTCGGAAAGCAAAAGGTAAGATGTGTGGATAGGAATCTGGGGGTCAGTGTATCCAGGAGTGACGGATATATGAATTCGATGGGTCGAGAAAGTCCAGCTGGAGAGGTCAAGAGGTCTCCCTCAATCAGTCTCTCCCATGACTAGACAAACCTCACCCATGAGCCCGGGCACCCCTGCTAAGTCACCAAACATAGCGAACCGCTTGGGGCGACCTACGGCAGGAGTAAATGGATAAATGGTTTCCGGAGCGGCGGTAACCGCTCCTTCTAAACTGCGCATCGCAATTAAATTCCTACGTGTCTGTACGACGGCTATTAATAAACTATCTTGCTTATTTTACATACCGAAGGGAAATACTTATCATGAAGGCAGATAACGAGATACATTAAATAGACCAAAAATTCAAACGCAGAAAAAAAACAGTACTTCGACCAAAAATACACGAGCGGAGGTGGCTGACGTATCTAATAGCACAAGGAGTATAAATAACCTGTGTGGAGCTCATGTAAAAAAAATATACAAAAAAGCTATAATAACATACATCTTCAATGAATTAATATTAATGTAATAACTACTTAAGTACTTTATTAATCATTCGTATTGTTTGTATGGGCAAAATATTACCACTCGGACTTAAAACAAAATATATCACGTTACGTCATCAGAGTCATCATATATTGACATTATTTCAAATATATTCGTTGATTTTGAACTATCCAAAAATGAATTACTGACTTTGAAAGAAGGTGAAAGACTCGTTCAGATAGATGTTGATTCTACAAGTGGATATATATATAATAAAATTTTAAACGCAAAATTTTTAAGACTGCTTACCGTTGGATTTTTTTGTGAAATTTATTTACCAATTTATACGAAACTAAAACATGCATTTAATTAAACAAACGCATTATTTCTTTTTCCTTTGACATAAAATAATGATTATTTAAAAAATTGGCCAACCTTGACCGCGTAAACTGTTTGGCGATTTTCCGTTTAACAGATTTTTTTTTTCAAATTATACGGCAGCGTCTACAGTAAAACTTTTAAATGCAAAAGCTTGAAGTTCTCTCTTTCTAAATCTGTTTATATAATATATATGACCATAACAGAAAAGGAGATAGAACGAGTTTTAAGAGGACGTCTCATTTTGTGACAGATATCCCGAGTGGTTACAACATGTCCTATTAGGTAGAGGCCTATTTAGGCGTATACAAATAAAAAAATTATTTTCTTATACATGTATATTATGCACGTGACAATAGGCTAGATAGGTAGGTATGTTACGAAAATGATTTAACTTTAGTGGTTAACCGCTTATAAACATTTACTGGTTTAGTATCTGCATAAAATTGTAACGACTATATAAAGTAGGTCGCTTTTGAACCGTGGAGCACGTGGAAAGCGCTCAACATCTGGATTATCGTTAAATTTATTAGTTTTCAGACGAAACCGTCATGCATAACATTAAGTTTAATGGAAGAAAATCGACAACGGTTTCGATTATATAATAATACATTGCACAACTGTATAGTGCACACTCTACAGTAGGTAGGCACTGAAATATTGTAGACAGGAACGTGTCTGGCAAATAAATGTAGAAACAAAAGAAGGACGCTCCTGCAATAGTTTAAATGGCAACACCAAGATGGTTCAACTGATAAAAAGGTGCTTGTGGACATTTTTCGCACTACGTATAGGTAATATATAATGGATACATGGTGTTCAGAGTTTAGTGGTACATTCAGGAAGGAGATGATTCTTCATCGTATTATTCTAGGACAATTTAATATCTAATTTTTCAAAAAACAACTGACGCACTATCCCACTCTAATGTACTGTTCCTTTCTTTCTTAACAATCTGTGTATATAATATATGTGTATTCTTCTGTATTTGATAGTATTTTTATAACAGTCCTGATGATGGTACGGAAGCACCGAAACCGGTAGATTATAAAATATCAATAAAGTGACATAAAACCAAGTATTTTCGTTTTATTTATTAAACTAAGCGCATTAGAGAAATTACTAAAAATTTGTGAAGATTTTGCAAAAAACCATAACCTTTTGTATAATACCACCAAGTCAATAGTTATGGTTTTTAAACCGAAAAACGAAATCGTCCAAACACCCTCAGTATGGCTAGATGAAAGGAAAATGAATGTTAATCACAGCGTTAAATACCTAGGACATGTCATCACAGACGACCTAAAGGATATCGAGGACATGGAAAGGCAGAGAAGAGCAATATCAGTTAGAGCGGGTATGCTGTCAAGACGTTTTTACTCCTGCAGCCCCAAAGTAAAAAGAATACTGTTCAACGCTTTCTGTACCTCGCTGTATACATCAGAACTGTGGGTTGACTACACTGCAACCCAATGGCATAAGTTAAAGGTTGCTTACAATAACGCCTATCGCCAACTTTTCCGCCTACCGAGATACTGCAGTGCTACGGAAATGTTCCTGGAGGGACGAGTACATACTTTCCGTGCACTTCTCCGCCACCGCATGGGAAGTTTATGGCGCAGACTGCGCCATTCGAAGAATGCGATCATCACCGCCATGACTGCCTGGATGGAATCTCCCCTGATGACCCTCTGGAGACGGGAGACGATGAAATACCCTCCGTAAATGGCTATTTAAAAATCATTTTAGTGTTTGATATCTACATCATTTTTTTTCAGTTTAATTTTTCATGCTTATTCGTTTCTTTTATTTAATTTATGTGTTGTTATTTACTTTTTACGTTAACTTATTATTTATCTTTTTTTGTTATTTTAAAATATGGAATGTATTGCATTGCACTTCCCCTGCATACATTCTGGAATAAACTTATATTATTATTAAACCGAACATAACGATACGATTTGGATTCTTTTCAGAATATGATGAACTTTAAAGCAAAATCGACCCGTAACGAAGCAATATTGATGCAATCATCACTAAAAAAAACATTTGTCTGGAATCCCCACCGTTGTTTATTTATATTTCAAGCGAAATAATAATTATGCACATTCATCAACATTTATATCACGTATGCCTCCGCGTCTGCTTTGGACGGTGGATTGGTGGGTACTACTCCTAACTCCTACCAGCTTTGCTTTATAAGGAAGTAAACCGGAGGCTGGCGAGTGAACTCAGTGAACGATTCTACAAATTAATATGCGACAACTTTGCACAAACAAACTAAATAAATAATATTATCCTGTTTTATAAACGTACAGGAAAGGTAATAAGTAACAGTAAATTGTTTACTCGATACTTCGTGTTTTTAAACCTATTTTTTATAATTCAATTAAAATTAAATTTAACAATGTTATTATTAAGTTCTGCGGGTATTTTAGTTTTGTAGCCATTTTCAAACTGTAGTATTTTAAACCAGTCTGCGACTTATTTATATGATTCAAATTTTTTTTAAAGGTTAGTTGTTAATCCAATTTGCTGAGAAAATAATTGAGACAGTAGATACTCTATTATATGGGGTACTTTGAAATTTCTTTTCCCCGCACTAAATGTTAGGGTTTTCTTATTGTTTAATAATAACGTTACTGCTATGACTTATTTAAGTGCGTTATATTGTTTAGGTTTTGTAAACATACTAAGAAGTGGGGAATAAATAATTTTCCTTAAAATAAAAACTAAAATACTTGCAGAACTTAATAATAACATTATTAATTTTTTTTTTAAATTAAATGCAGTTCTACGAATTAAACATAGAAAAATTTATAAAAATATTTACTTACATGATTTTCACGAAAAAAAGTTGTTTCGACGATACTGTAAAAAACTGATAGCATAAATTCTTTTAAAACGATATTTACAATAGTAGTAACTAAGTTCTCGATATGAAGTTAATAACCGATTAAAAACAAACTGTGAATGTCATGCTTTGTTCTAGATGCTAGATTAAACAAAACTCTTGTACATTATTATGTTTTCAGATACAAAGAATAAAACATTTCTAAAAACAATCGTAAATCGTTCAATGTGTAATCTATGATTATTATTATCCACATTTTTCAATTCCATCTGCATTTTTTCAGAACGGACGTGACTCCTTTTCTAATCAGCAAGGCTAAATACGTAAAAGTATTTGAATAATTTCTACATAAAGTTTATTTTAAAGGCGAACTGGAGAGTGATTTTTGCGAAAGAAAAATATGGCTTGTTTAATGTTGGTGTCATTGAAAACTTATGCATTTATTTTTGCAGGGTTGTTTTTTTTTCTAATTCTTTCGGTAATTTCTACCGTTAAATGGGATGTAACAATGAGAGAACTAAATCTTAATATATAAATGTCTTTGTTTGTCCCTGATGCAGTCCCTAAACCATTCATCCGATTGCGATGAAATTTTGGTCAGTGTTTGTGCGCACACCCGCGATAGTTTCTATATATAGTGGTGAGCTCTGGCGTTATGAAATTATTTCCTATACTATTCATCCGATTGCGATGAATCTTTGGTGAGTTGTTGTGCGCACGCCAGCGAATGTTTATACATATAATATATAGTGGTGAGCTCTGGCGTTATGAAATTTGTATAGCCGGGAACTCACAAGTATTATCAAAAATAAAAAAAAATCCAGGAAGCTTTTAAACCATTCTAGTCTTATCAATGCATTTAATACATTATACCTACAACATAAGGTGTAATGAAGGTAGGGTTTAGGATGTAAGACGATAGGAAGTTTTTGTAATGTGACATGTTCAATCTACATGATGCAGATTCTGCATTCTTAAGTTGAACACATCTTGGCATAATGCAAACATCACACGGGTGCACCACGTTAGTTATCGTGTTAGTTTTGAATAGTGATCAGTTTAATGTAAAATATTTATATTTTATGACGGGGAAGGTGACCTAGGTACTTGCCACTAACATACAGTTAATACTATTCGAAAATATATTGATTTTTAATATAATAAAATGTTTGTTTTAATAGCGCCAAAGCGTACCTAACCTCCGTGAGTATAATAAAATTACAGACGAAGACTTATAAACTGTTGAATCGAATTACCATAAAAAAGCAGCACCTTGTGTTTTTAGCAGCGAGTAAATACAGGAATATGAAAAGAAGTAAACCCGAAAGCCTCAGTGAATACCGGAGCGCGCAAGACAAATTTCCAAAGGAAAGTTTCTGAAAAAGAAAACAGAGATAAGAGTATATTTTGAGAAGGAGGCCCAACACCGACCGAGGCGAGGCGAGGCACTCATCTTTATGAAAAGGAGGCTTTGAGTTAGCAAAGCGTAAAAACCTCCGGAAGGAACTTCTTGTCTTTCACAGTTCGTGATTTGTATCTCACTGTGCTAATGACCAACAACTGGAATACCCTGACCAATGTTACCAGGGCATTAATTTCAGATAAAAACGACAAATCTATTAGTGAACCTATCTCAATCTGACAATTCCATCCTTGATAAAAATTAATATAATATTTGTCACAACAAAAACTCTCAAAGCAATTCATAAAAACCTTACAGCTAATCAAACTGGAATTTCTAGGCCAACCTGGACTACCTTCTGAAAACTTTATTCCCTACTTGAGCTATGGACCTTTAAAATACCCATCAAACTGTCAATGAATTAGACTTGTTTGTTCCGGTGACCGGACAAAGCAGAATGAACTCAACTTAACACCTCCTTTGAAAAGTCATTAAAAGGGATGAAAAATGGTTAAATAGGTTACGTTAGCTTAGGTTATGGGCTATTTTTCCTTTTTTCATAGCTTTTAATGATTTTTCAAATAGGTGTTGAGTTGAATTGATTCTGAGTTGTCATGGAACCGTTTGTTCCACACTATTAAATTGTTCAATAAGCTAGTTCCTACGCGAAATCATACGATATGAGTTGTGTCAATGTCATGTGTCAACTAGTAAACTAGATTCAATAACATTAAAATGATATATATGAACGGGCTTAGAAGTTTTTGCGACATATTAAAAGCACTTGAAAATTGCACATTAGTATAAAACAATTCATTGCGTTCACTGCACTTGGAGATAATGTAAATATATGCTTCAAATAAATGTTAAAAGTGGAAAGTAAAACGACGTAAACAAGGAATACACCGTAAGATATGATTTCAACTGCGAGAATGCCATTTTAATCGATAAAAATAATATAGAAAAGAAAATGATTTTATTGAATCTCATAGCACTAACTACGAATATAATAATGTGCATACCTACTTACTTACTCACATAATGGTCATCAATTATTCGCTTTCGTTTATTTAATCGGTGGAATACAAAGATGAATGATTTCTGCACAAAAATAATATTTATGCCTGCACTCTGTTCAGCTATGATTTAATCTCTAAGATTAATGTCTTGATCCAGCGATTTCAAAACTGTAGGTCGTAAAAATTTTGAAATTATATTAATTCATCTAAAGTTAATTTATGTAATAAAATAAAATACTTTTTTGTTTAAAACCACGAAATTTATTAATTTATGAACATAAATTTAGGTTCATAAATTAATAAATTTCGTGGTTTCAAACAAAAAAAGTATTTTATTTTATTAAATATGTCAAACCACAAAGTGGTTGCTTTCTACAATAATATTAATTTATGTATTTCGCAGAGATAGAAGAGCAAATGAACTAATCGGAGTCGTACTTGTGTGGCCAAAATTTTACAAAAAAATAAGATTTACAGCAATGGCGGAAACCATACTGCGAAATAATCAATAACCGCAAGACATTACCTGAGTATCTAGCAAGGTCGATCGATAAGGATTGTATAACTTTGGGTAACTTCCCATCGTTCCCTAGCATGACTGCAGATCGCCAACGAATAGATAACAGTTCACAATGACTAAGTGTTCCTAACATATTCGATTTCAAGTTTTTAGGTTAGCGATCTGCAGTTGACCTAAAGAACGATGAGAAGTTAAGGAAAGTTATCGATACAATCCTTGTCGATCGACCGTGCTAGGGGTCCTGGGGAGTAAAAATTACTTAACGATAATGATAGAAAAAGATAGTTACGTACGTTTCCTCACCCATTAATTATCTATTGAGTAAAGCTTGGTAGGTAACGTAATATATAAGTACCGATATTATTTAACTGATCCTAGCGAAGTCCAGTTTTGACTCGACCACTTCACTCGTAAGATGGTCAAACTGTCAATTTAATTTTGGGTTCCGTGTCCGGTCAATCCTATCAAGATGGTAGCCGTTTTTCATAGTACCTTTTTATTCCGCCAAAGGGCGTGAGTGTTGCGACTGTTGCGAGCTGTCAAGTCGGAATAATTAACATAACGCGAAGTCTACTGGTCACAGAGCTTGAGCTGGGCAGAGATGAAGAACAAGGAGCCTTGAAAAGTGAGGTCGTAATCAAAGCGCAGATAGCAGGCCAATGAGCGCAGACTTCGCGTCGTTTTCGTTTTATATCTCAACCAATAGGAGCCTTGATAGGAAGATAATACTTCGCAGGTGCTGTACGCGTCATTTCCGTTTCATCCGAATTCCGAACCGCTAACGGGGCTAAGGAAGTTTCACTTCAAAAATAAATTAGGGTACAGAATCTGAAAAGTTTTGGAGACCCTGGCAGCCTTCGAGCAAAGATTTTGACGCATTTTTTTCTGTATTTTACATAATGATTCTCAACAAATAAGTTACGATGAATGAGCAAAAAATGTGCAAATAGTTAAAAGGTCATTTCACGGCACAGTGATTTTTTCGAATGTTGATAAAAATATAAGAAATATGCGCTCTCTGATAAACGCACATCTACATATTTGCAAAAGTAGCAGGTACCAAACGTAACATTTGTATATGTTACGTTAAACCACAGAAGATAAGCAGCGGCCGAAAATCCACATTTCGTCGAAAGATGTTCTTACGATCGTACAGGGCGGTTCCAATGATTTTCTCCGTACCAGCTTTTTAAAATAATAACTAAACATCGATTGTATTTCATTCCAAATTTGCTTTAATTAAATGTATACCTACATCCAAAAATGCTGAAAGGCGTGATGATAAAACTATTAAAATTGTGTACTTTTTGTAAATATTTATCATTTTTCAATAATGTCTAAGCAAAATAAGAATGTATAAAAATCTGAAATATATTAGTTTTTAAGTGCGCAAATAAATACACAAACGGACCAACTTTCGTCAAGAAATACATGTGCGATATATTTTTTATGGATTTTATTTAAACAAAAATTAAAATTCTGTAACATGCGTTTCATTTTACTGCATTATTATATGATTTGAAATGGGTGTTGTATCATACAAAATCTTTTTTGAAAATTTAACAAATCTGCCAACGACCTACGTATAACCTTATTATACTAAAAATAAACATTTTTTTTCAAAATTTAAAACATACGTTTACTAGATAAAAGAACAATCTTTCGAAATCAATTTATATTTGTTTGTGGAAAAGAGTCAATACGTTTACAATCTGATTTAAAAAGACATATTTCTGGTTTTGTTATACATACCCTCTTAAGGATAATAAAGAAAATATCATTAAAACAATTTTTAAACTTACATGCTTTGCGTAATGCCAAAACGCCTGTATCGCAAATTAAACAAATCACACCGGCAAATAACAACACTTAAATTAATATCAATACACCTTTATTCAATCGATTCTAATTTGAATATCAACGGTCAAATATATTCCTTCCGCTCAGTGCTGTAACCGATCTTGGTCCTGGATCGAATAAAGATCGATACACTGGTTCAGAGAAATTCTAGAATATTTCTGAAGACTGTCGCTGCAATTTCACTGTTGAGATTTCGAAACTAAAAGCACTTTCGGCTTCTAAGCTCTCGGAAAACGATTGAAGTGAGAAACGTCGTCGCTCGTAGCGAATACTCGTCTTGGTCGAACGCGCCGCGGCAAAAGACAAAAGCCCACTGACTGGAGTGACTAGTAAGTGACTGACTGACTGCTAACCAGTGTTGCCAACTCGAAATCTTTGTTCCCGCTAAATCGTGACGGATCAACGGTCAGAAATCCGTCAGATACACAAATTTTCGTCCATTCTGGGGGGTGGGGGGTGGCTAGAGAATTTCAGGGATCAAAATTTCTCCATAAATGCATAAATTTAGGCGATTTTCGCCTATAAAAGTATGTAATTTGGCACTTTTTTCGAATCCGCCAGAAAATCCGTCATACTGTAAATTCCGTTATACACAAAATTTTCCCGTTTCGGGACACTCCAATCCGCCAGATATGACGGGAAATCCGTTAAGTTGGCAACACTGCTGCTAACGTGCTAACTGGTACTGACTGCCGACTTCTGAATACTAAAGCCAGCCTGAAGCATGCGGCGCCGTACTATTGTGATTGTGTACACGAGTGACTATACCTAGCGTAGTGGGTGTTTCGCATCATGACTAAGAAAATGTCGTTTGTTTTTATTCAATTGATAAGCCTCAACAATGTGACTAACGAACATGATATCACATGTATCACATAGCATTCATTGTATTCGCAGATATTGTAATACGTCAGTTGAATGATCCAGTTTTGGCGGGAGTAAGTACATTTATGGTCGTAAGATTTTCAATTGCTCGAAGGCAGTGGTCCGCATTTGGGAAATGTGATGAAGTTGATGATAGGGGTATAGAAAGATAATAAAGAATCAAAATTTGAAAACAATGTAACTATAACATGTTATAAAAATATATATAACATATACCCAGTACGAAAAATTACTACACATTGGCAGTCGAGAACAATGAAAAAGCTTAAGACATTTTTCATGATTCCTTGCTAACATAAAAAACTGAATCATCATTTTTTTTAGCGTGATATAATTTATTTTAAAACTACTTTTTTTACATGAGCTCCACACAGGAGGCCTTAAGGAAAACAACCTCCCTCAGGGCCTATGTCATCTTTGGGGATGCTGTGTGGAGGGTTTTAAGGAGAGGAAGGAGAGGAGAGTTCTGAGAAGGAAAGGGGTGGGTAGGAATCTGGGGTCCCGTGTGTCCTGGCCATCCACCTCAAAGACCTAGACAAACCACACCCCATGAACTCGGGCACCCCTGCTAAATCACCAAACGTAGCGAACCACTTGGGGTGACCTATGGCAGAGGTGTTGGTTATCCAATAAAGGTTCCCGGGGCGGCGGTACCCATTTCCGCCTTCCAAATTGAACTTTTACACTCAATTTATCATTAAACTTTTATTAAGAGTCATTTTCGTGAGTACATAATTCATGATTTCAAAATTTCTCTTTAATTCTCTACCCACTTTCTTCCTTATAATTATTATTACTCATATATGTATTCATTAGTTAAAATTAAGAACCGTTCTCATCCCAGGCATATTTATTGATATTGTATGAACCTACGTCATAGGTACTTTAACCAAATATAATTTAATATGCACCGTCACTTGTTAATAAACAAATATTAATAAATAAATAAACAAACAAAACCCAATTAAATAAAGAGAGAAATATTTCAAATATAGTTAGGTGAAAATAGATGTGAAGTAACCGACCTTTTTTTTGTTCAGACATTATATTCAGATTCAAGGAACGATACGTCATTAAATATAAACGCAAATAATTATAATACGTTGTGTGTCGCTACCAATGTTGAGAAAATAGGTTAATAATAATAATATTTGGATGATTTATATAGCGCCGTTTTTGTGAAAAATCACCTCAAGGGCGCTGTACAAACTTATAATACATTTCTAAAATCTAAAAAACTACAAGCTAGGCAAACAATTATAAACAACTTATGGCTAAAAATTGCATACATCGGTTCATTGATCACCGATACGAAAATATGTGTACAATATTTTGACCAATGAACGCGATGCTGCCTAAAATTTAATGAAAACAGGACCATACTTACCTGGGAGGTCGCTTGAAATTAACTCTGTATATTGTCCATTTAAGGAAATTTAGATAGGGTTCGCACGCAGAGGACATTATTGTGAAAACATGTTATTTAATCCTGAAAAATATTTTAATATTAATATGTAATGTATTCTTTGACGAGTGTATTTTGGAAAGTAAAAGCAACATGTAAAGGTGGGAGGTGCAGTAGTACCTATAAGGATTTGATCTTTCTAAATGTGATTCGTCAAGAGACAGATTGATGTGTAAGGAATCGAGTAATTTTAATTCAGTAAGAAAAGTGTGATTAAGACATATCATAGACAATACAAGTATGATACTCTCAAATAGGTATTTAAATTACGGGTACGAGAGCCCAAAAAGGAAGGTTTTTAGTTTGGACCTAAACTCTGTTGGGCTTGTTATGCATCTTAATTCCGGAGGGAGTCTATTCCAAGCCTTAGGCCCAGCTACTCCGAAAGCACGATCTCCAAACAGAGTTGAAATAGAAATTAAGCAACGTATGGACAAAAACAAGATATAAATAATTGATGAGATATATATTTTAATTCTGCGAAAAAAACTTTAATACTGGTTGAGAAGATTGCATCGCATTACTAAATCAGCAAACATAAGCTTAGATAATATTCGGCAGTGCCGAGTTATTCCGAAACTGTTAACAACCTGCTATCTTTTGTAACATTGGATTTTAAGTATAGACTGTTTATATATGAAAATCACTGTTCTTCATAGGAATGTCTCAAAGCGGACGATAAAGCCGCACTTATCAGAATGTTGTAAGTTGTGATGTTGTGGAACTTGAAGAAGGTATTTTACTGATAACCGAGTACAAGGAATGTTAAATTATTATTATTTATCTACGAATGGTATTTAACTTACATGTAAATTAGACTCAAGTGTAAGTTGGTACACAATTGAGTACCTACATCTACGAATGGAAACGTTTTAAAGAAGATAAGAAAGATATATAAGAATAATTAATATAATGAAACAGCGAAAAGAGGCTTTAAAACAATGGTGGACACAATATACTGTGGATAATATTTGTTAAGGAAGAAGACTCAATTTGTGTCTGAAACTCGTTCCATGAATTCAAATAACATAGTGAATAAAAATACATTATTTTAATATCTATTGTATTAAATAACTTATCAGCATTTATGTCACAAAAGCAAAACAAAAAAATATATATTAGGTTAACGAAAGATAAACACAAACTATCAAAAATAGCCACATTAGAAACATTTTTCATAATAAAGAAATGTGATAATATTTATTTTTTTATTTTTTATATGAGCTCCACACAGGAGGCCCTGAGGAAAATAATTTCCCTCAGGGCCTATGTCATCTTTGGGGATGCTGTGTGGAGGTTTATCTTAAGGAAAGGAAGGAGAGGAGAGTTCTGGGAAGGAAAAGGGTTTAAGGGTTGGGTAGGAATCTGGGGTTCAGTGTGTCTTGGTCATCCGCCTCCAAGACCTAGACAAACCTCACCTCATGAACCCGGGCACCCCTGCTAAATCACCAAACGTAGCGAACCACTTGGGGTGACCTATGGCAGAGGTGTCGGTTATCCAATAAAGGTTCCCGAGGCGGAGGTACCCATTCCCGCCTCCCAAATTGGTAATACGTTCGATAATAATGCGATAATCAACCTTCAACGGTTAAAGTTGGGTTAGGTCGGTTTAGATACATCATACCCAGCCTGGAATAAAATAAAAATAAGGAAAATGTGGATCCAGTAAAACTTGAAAAAAGTACAAACACACAAGTACAAAAGATACTTGAATACAAAAACAACATGGCCACAGACAAAAAACGGAAATGTTGAATACGAGAAGGTACATCATCGTTTTTGTTTCTCACTTCATCATAACGAGGAGAAATATGTAAAGAAATAAAGGTGAAGTTTTTGGAGGTACGGTGAACAGAAATAATACAAGAATATATGTTTCTCCTTTCATATGATTTGTTGAACAATGTACTCCAATTAAAAATCGTATCTGTATATTAACTAAATTGTGTGTATAGATATATTTTCTCATTACATGACGAATGTGAAACATTTTCTTTTCAATAATTAAATATTCGACGGTTCATGTGTCCCACGCCAGCAATCAAACCGTTTTTGCAAGACGCCAGAATTAAGCAACATATTTGACAAGCCTTATTGTAGGTATTGTACGATGCCTAATATATCTGCAATCTGTATAACGTTGCAAGGATATTATCATGTTCTAATAGTATTTATACTTCATATTAGAATAAAAATTTGTTATAATTAGGTTAGGTTAGAAATAATAGATTTAGGCAAAACAAAATAATCGGTTGTTGGCTTAGTCAAGTTTTGGACATTGGATAAAACGATGAAATTACCTATAACCTCGAATATTTCTAAGAAATTTAAAAAAAAATTATTTCAGACTAAACTAATAATTAGAACATTAAGCATTATATCTATTAGATATGGTAGGATGTATGGTCTCCCACTTCGGTATAAAATTACGCATGGACTTGTTTAATTGCATCACTCGACCGTGGATCGTTTTCATGCCAAATCACCATCGCTAAAAGCTTTAAGCCAACCTTCAAACCCAATAAAATCATTTTACGTTCAGCTAAAGGTTTAAAATAGAAAACTAATTTTAACAGCATGAAGGCCATCGAAAGAAAAACATTACCAACCTACGCATTTTCGTCATGTTTTATAACGCCATATTCGTTTTAAAAAATGGTCGTAAACGATAAGATTTTTATCTTACTAAGTAATTATTGCAACAGTGAAAATGCTCCTTTTCGTAATCTGTTCAAACAATAGGCGTTAATACAGTTCATACATTTACTCTATTGTACGACCAAATTCCGAGCTAAGAATTTTAACAATTATTTATGATGGGTGTCGCGTGATATTGTCTCCTAAACAAATTTTACGCGAAAACAATACGGCAAGCAATTGACGCAAAAGCAGGTACCTCCCTGTTAAATACTCAAATTGATTGTTTGCTTTTAACCGCAGAATTTCCAGAAATTAATTATGTAATTAGACACCACTGAATTATTTCAACCATTCAATAAAAATTACGCATTGTTAGCTTTTCTCGAAAACAAGCACAACAGTCTCTTTGTTCAATTGAAAGAATTTGAATGTAATTTTAATAATTATTATTGTGTTGTTTTGTAATAGTACATTCCAGGTTTAATGCAGGTATTCTGACAGAATACCCATTTTTGCAAACCTACTTATGTCGGTAACTACCTACTTCCTTGACGCTTTCATAAAATTCTTAATGCTACATTATTTTTTAATTTAGACTGACAAAATACGAGTCGTTATTGCTTACTCACGGCGAGGAGTGGAAATTAAACGTCTAATAAGTGGTCATAATTCATAATAGTTATCTTATCGCAGGAGTTTAAAAACACTTCTAAATTGGTTACATTACGTAGTTCATAACGTCTAAATGTACTTCACTATCTCAAAACACCCACGTCAACTATTCTAATGCGTAAGTTAAAAAAAAAAATTTAACATTTAACATTTCGGTTCAATCTATATACATAAGTAATAAGGCAGGCATGAAAAAACTTCTTTTTTTAAAATAAAATTAAAAATTATTAAGTTCTGCAAGTATTTTAATTTTTACTTTTGTATCATCTGTTTCGGCGTACATGGCCATTTTCAAACTGCGTTTAAACCACTTTGAGATGACTTGTTTTATAAGATTCTAAATTTCAATTTTTTAAGGTGTCTAAATTGATTTATCACCGGTTAAAGCAATTTGCTGAGAAAATAATTGAGACAGTTGATATTCTATTAGTTGGGTAATTTGAAATCTGTTTTCCCCGCATGTTAATGTGTTGTGTCTTAATTATTTATTAATAACGTTATTGCTATGACTTACTTAAGTGTTATTACTTACTTAAGTTGTACTGTTTAGGTTTGTGAACGTACCAAGAAGTGGGAAATTGATAATTTTCCTTACTTTATTAATTACGGTTAGTTAAGTTTAAACGAATACCTTAGACACCTTAAAAATTGAAAATTAGAATCATATAAATAAAAGTGGTTTAACCACATTTTCAAAATGGCCTTGTTAATCAAAACAACCGTCACAAAAATAAAAACTAAAATTCTTGCAGAACTTAATAAAGACAATATTAAATTAAATCTAAATTATATATTTTTTTTAATTAAATGGAATTCTACGAATTAAACCAAAATAAAAACAATTACCAAAAAACTTCCAATTTTCTCCTTCATGCAATATGCTACGTGGTTAAAGAATTTGAACAATTCATAAAATTTCAATGTTCTGTGAGAGTCCTATTCAAGATCTTTCTTACACAAAGAACTATGAAACAACCGGCCCACCATTAAATAATAACAGAACTTGAGTAGAATTATATATGATGAACTGTTAAAATTAAAAAGCAAACAAATTAATAACCGGAGAGGGGGGGGGGGGGTTGTTCTTCTTTGCCAAAAGATAATTTAGAAAAAAAATGTTTTTAAAGTGAAAACTTCTTAATTTGAAACTCAATGAAACGGAAACGAACTACACTAAAAAAAGACAAGCACATACATCTATAGGATTTAGTCTGCGAGAGAAGGAGATGGCAATAAAATATTTATTTAATTCACGAGTACTCTACTTCCAATATAATGCGATAAATCCACAGTCCCGCGCTAGTCTCCTTTGGTGTAGTGATATAAAGCGCCCGACGAACCTCTGCAGACATTTAGCCAACCAAGGATCGAATCTTACGAAATCCAAAAAAAAAAATTGTTAAATCAATATCCAATCTTCAAACCACTTCAAAATGAACATGCAAAAGAAAACAAAAAAGAAAGCGACATCTAGCAACTCCGAAGAAGAAATCACAAATACTAATAAGATGACCAAATGTATAGGAAAAGGTACACTGGAATTCGACGACAAAAATATTATGGAAAAAATTCTTTATGGTAAAATTAGTAAATTTACCATCTCCGCTTACAAAATTTTGAGAGAAATATTATGTACTTAAATTGTTAGAAATTAAGTGAGAAAGATTCCAATAAATAATATCGAATAAGATAAAGTATACTTTCGAATGTTTCCAATGGAAGAAGGCATTTATTGAGGAATTATGATGTGTGTTAAATGTACAGATGTTATAATTTAATTGGCCCTGGTTTCTCGCGTACTACGGAAATGTTATGTAAATGATGCTGGTACATAATAGTTAAGATTAAGTGGACGTGATATTTGATATTTCTTGGTGTAAAAATGGCTTTCTATAGTGTTTTTCAATCGCTCTAATGGAGATTTCTCACAATATTATTTCATTTCTATTATCGCTGAATCTCTTATAAAATCTACCTTCACACACGTTTTAATTCATGCATTTCACTGCAATTTGTAACGAAGGTGTAAAATCGACGTAATAGGTGTGAAATGTATAATTTAACTGGAGAGACCGTTAACCCCTCAGGCCTCGGGGATATTTTGTCAGAAGCTTAAAATATTTCCGCTTTAAAATAAAATTCAAATAACTGGAATATTTCTGAATGTAGCCGAAAACTAAACACTGTTTTTGAAAGGTGATAAAATACGCTTTCAAATTTTATAATTCCAAATTTTTTTTTTATTTATTTATTTAATTACAGAATACATTTTGTACAAAAAATTTGGGTAGACCCACAAAGCTGTCATATGACAGCTTGTCTGCAGGTTCTAACAATTTAAACATTCTTAATATAATATCTAAGAAAATATTTGTAAATACATTTACAGTTTTAAGGAAACATTAGAATAGATCACATAGTAATATTAGATAATTTAACTTACAACCATAAATATATAAGATATTTCAATATACCTGCCTAATAACAAGATATGTAGGCAGTATATTAAGATATTCAAAGATACATGGAGTTTTCGCTCATTAACCATAAGTTTTATCATTTTAGGACCATAGTCTCTCATTTTGTCAAATTTTATGTTTTTATTGATTTTATTGAAAATCACTGGTATTAGATATTCAAGAGTACGGCTTCCATATTTATTTAATATTCGAGGAGTTAGTACGGCTTCCATATAAACATATAATTTATAGAATATAAGTTTTTTGAATGCAAACAAAATTATTTTTAAAATAGCTCACCTAACGATAACGAAAAAAAATTAAAACACATACACTGTTTATTAGACATATAAATGTTATTGCCGTCTCCCTTTTTTGTCGTGTCACGTAAAAAATAATAAATAAAAAAACTCCCAAACTTTCTTTTTTTTTTTCAAATTGCAGAAACTTTGGTTTCATAAAGGTGAACATTTTACTTCTTTTGTGGTTAACTTTTAGATTTGAACATAAAGAGTGGTGTTTTCTCTTTCTAACATTTAGATCATTTCTTATTAGGGGCCATCCATAAAATACGTCACACCTTAAGGTGCGAAGGGGAGTAGTGAAGTGTGACAAGGGGTATGGTGGGGTCACCAGCTCTCTGACGACACAAGTAAAATTCTAAATGATTAAAATGCAAAACTTTTTTAGATGTAAAATTGAAAAATATGTGATGATATCACATTAGGGGGGAGGGGGTCTCACAAATGTGACAGGGGCGGGGGGGGGGTTAAAAAATCATGAAATTCTGACCCATAATTTATGGATGGCCCCGTAAGGGAGACAAAAAGATTTCTACGAAATTTATATAAGTTATTCCGAAAATTGAATAAATTAGTCCGATGGGTTAATTTCTTATAACAAATCATGACTTGTTTTATGCGATACCTATGTAAATGATTTTCGCACACTGCTCTGGACGCACTATTTCAAACAGTTATATTTTAGATTGATTTTCTTACGTTAACAGTTATATTTTAGATGGTACACATGTATTTGAATGCTCTGCTTGTGGAATAAAATTGACCGAAAGAAAAGCAATTATCTTGATTTTTAATGATGGTGTTAACAATGAGGTGCTTGAGACAAGTCTTTGACAAATCCAAATGTTTTTCTTTTAATATGAAATACAAATCCAAATAAGCAAAGAGAAGGACAAACTTTGTTAAATATTGTACAGATGGATATAATCTTTGAAATGCAATAAAAGAAGAAAATTGACAACTTCTTAATTTTTTTTTAAATGAGCTCTACACAGGAGACGACGAGGAAAATAATTTCGATCAGGGCCAATATCATCTTAGGGGATGCTGTGTGGAGGAGTCTTTTAAGGAAAGGAGGCGGGAGAGGTAGTAATCTGTGATCAGTGTGTTCAGCAATGACGGACGTATGCGGTGCAAAGCGATGGGTCGAGAGAGTCTGGCTGGAGAGGTCAAAAGGTCTCCCCCAGTCTCTCTCGGAGACGCGAATGGAACGAATTATGGGAAAAGAATGAAACAACAGCAAACGGCGCGAAATGTCACTTGCGATTACTTCGTTCCTCTCCCATAAATCGTGGTTCGGTTCGCTGCACGTTACATGCATGTATTCGTAACCTAAGATGGTAAAATTTGAAATAGTCCCATTAAAATCAATATCCTGAACCGATTTACATTAAGAATGACAGCCTCCGCATCGCATATCTTTTGATCTAATTAACGAACCCACTCATTCAAAGACCAATTGACATCTGCACCAGTTAAAACATCCTGACTTGGACTCTACATATATCACATTTTCCAGTCCAATTCCCAGAAGTGTTCTGCACTGGTGATAGCGGTTATGCAACAAACGGCGGCGAAATGTATGAAAGCGGATACTTTGTACTACCCGAGTAGTGTTGACCCAAGAGGGGAACGTTGGGAACTGCTTGGGAATAACAATTTATTGAGCACTATCGTTGGGCAAATCGTGCCAAGGATGGGAGCCCAATTTTACGGTTCGTATAATTCCGGTGAATTACATCTGTTTAAATGTTAAATGGATTTCTTCTAGGAAAAATAAACACTTTACATATCTGCTTACATCCCCGACGGACCGTCAAAAGACCTGTTTGTATTTAAAATAGAAATAAATTTTACTTGTCTAAAGTTATTGGCATTTATACTTCTACGACGCGATGTAGATGTAGGTTGTGCCGCAATTTGACAGGTAAATGAATACTTCAAGTTTCCCCAGGAAACTGACTGTGGGAATTGAAAGTAGAATCGTTGATACACAAATTTTAAATAAATGTAAATTTATTGATGCCAGAGCTCACTGCTGGGTGTTTGTACTACTTTTGCGCACAGATTTTTTAACTTTTAGTATAGAAAGTGAGATTTATTTAAATGCATATTTTTGGTGAAGAAAAAAATTATAGAAAGCATTTTTTTACGTAAATAGGTACCTCCAGTCTGGAGCCAGTGAGACTGTGGCATCCCCAATTAGGGTATGATGTGAAGCTGAAGGTAGTGGGTAGGGAAAGGAGATGGAAAGAGGAAGGTGGGGAAGTACCTGGTTATTCAGATCTGGTCACCAAACACGGCTAAAGTCATTTCAAGCAATGTTTCAATTCTGAATGATGGTCTAACACCAGGGCGATACTGAGAGTATTTTCCACTCTGGAACGTGGCGCAAATATACTATATATTATTTAAAATGAATTGATTGTGAAATAACACAAATTAATCAAATAAAATTTATTTGCGCACGCCGGGGTTCGATCCTGCGACCTTCAGATTGCGAGTCAAGATCCCTACCTCTAGACCACGAACTTACGGTTACACTATCAAAATACTTTAGGTACTAGGCTGCTTTTACTCCAGTGTTATTAGCTCATTAGACTTAAATAGACAGCACTTCCTCGTGGTTTATTTCCGGGGAATTCCAAAGACCACCACCAGTCTCCATCACACATCAAAAATGGAATACGTGACGCTATACGAGTATTTGTGGATAATTTTCCAATCCGCAAAAACAAAACACCAGTAGTTTAGTTATTGAGTCATTATCATTTGATCATTTTCCGGTCTCCATAGAGTAATGGTTATACGGTGTATATTAGGGAACGTACCCATACTACGTGACCAACTTTTTGTAATTTTTAACCCCCCCCCCCCCGGTGACCACGTGTAGTATATTCCAAGTACCCCCTCCCCTACAGTTTTCACGTAGTAAATCATAATTATGCTATAGAATTATTTCTTGCTAACAAAAAAAAAATATTATTTGGCTTATATTTGTCTTTATTAATACGGCGCTTGCTGCGTAACGGCAAGAGTGCATTAAAAGGTCAACATAACTGACGACCTAACTAAGCAGAGAGGACGGAAAGCTAAACACACTCCTTGCCTCGTTCACATTCATACATCGTCTCATACATGCTCTTCTATTATTCTGACTCTTGACATGGGCCGACTCAAGTATATCTCACTTACTCGTGCGGGCGTCCCTGACTTCTTCTGCCATTCATATTTGCGTCATATGTTCTCCTTACATTCCTTCATTAGCTCTACATGCCCAAACCATCTGAGCTTAATCTTCCTCATTACGCTTAAACCAGCCTTGCAGTCTTTGCGGATATCCAGTTTCTCACACGATCATACATAGTTTTACTACATATACGCCTCAGGGTCAGTGGAGGTAATCTACCTCTTACCCGCCCTGGTATAAGTAACTGATGGTTACTCCTTCAAGGCTCTCGCAAGATTCTAATTTTTTTATTAAACGAAGCTACATTTATTTATTTTGAACGAATCTAGACCTCCAGTGTCCATGCATACGTTGTTAGTAAGCAGTATGCAAGTGCTTAATAGGAAAAACAAAATGCAAAAAAATAGGTTAGTAAGACAAAGATAAATTAAACAGGGCAAAAGAAAAACTCATTCATGAGACTCCATGACGCGGCATTGCATCTGTAAAAAACCTGCAAGCACCTGCATAAAATAGAGAACATAAGAAATACAATAAATCTCAAATCAATTGGCAAGTACCAACAAAAAATGTGAATGGCTTTCGGTCTGACCATAAACTACACTTAGCTTCCGTGTCCCTTAGCCAACCACTCAGTGAAGCCTCAAAGAATGTTAACTGAATATTTGGGGTAAAATACCCGAAGACTAAAAGAAAATTCAGCGTTGGGTAGTCAGAGGCAGGACAAAGGACAGTCAAGGTCGTGTGATCAAACCTCAAGCCTGCACATGTCATTGGGGGAGGCGCAGATAGATTTGAGAAGGATCTGCAAAATTAATAATGTAACTAAAGATGAAGCAGGGACGAGGTCCAGCACACCCCCATACGGGGTGACGCCTCAGGGTCATTGAAGTACCCACCACTGTCCCGCCCCGGTATAGGCGACTTATGGTCGCCCCTTCGGAGCTCTCGCAAGAATCTAATTTTTTTAATGAACGGCTCTACTATTTAATGAACGAATCTAGACCTTCAATGTCCCTACATACTTTGTTAGGTGGCGGAAATGTAGGATCGCCTGCAGTCTGAGCTGCTATGGTCAAAAATAAAAACTACAGGTGTTAGTAGACTAAAGCTAAAGAAATAAGAAGAAAAACAACAAGCAACAAACAACAGCGGAGGGGAGACCACACACTCCAGTTCTGCAGGCATCAGAAGTATAAATCACTGTAAGAAATAAGAGAAAAGTAGTAAGCAGGCATAAATTGTGGTACAGGTATTATTACCGACAACCTGAAAATAATATGGTGACTAGCCGCCAGGCGCCCGGCAGTCCCCTAGAGAATGGTGATGGTTGTTAGATCGACGCCACATCCACCGAAGAAGTCGTCCCTAAGCCAGATAGCCGGTGGTGCCTCAGGGTCAGTCTACTTTCATCCTTCCTCTGCCAGTTCCATGCCTCACTGCCACACATACAGGATAGGTATGTTCAAGAATATTCTTCGGTTTCGCCGAGTTCAACGTGAGGTGACATTTACAAAACTATTTTGAATTCAAAATGGGTTGGTAAAACATCCCTAACATTTCTCGTGTATCTTTTTTAAGAAGATGTGAACTCTCTTTTAAAAGGTCAACTATATTTGCACGGTAAAATCAGTACCTTCGGGTACTTGTTCATTCGGCTTGCCACACTTGCTACGCATTGGAATGGGAATCGGCTATTTTTGCATAAGTAGGCACCAGTAAGTATCCAGCAGTCGAACTATTCTTATCGAAGAAACCGTTAATTATTCGCGCTGCTTTGATGTGACGAGAATGTGAAACTGCTTTTTAAAACTTGACATCCTTCCCAACTTTCTAATAACTATTGAATTTCAACCTTTCGTTGTTTGAATTGGAGAGCGAAGTAAAATGAAAGAAAATATTAATGCATAAAATAAATTAAATAATAATAAAATCTGCATAATAGAAATAGCATTTTAATTCATATAAAATATCGTCTCCAGACAGTTCGTTGAATGGGAGGTAACGCCTTATGCTTTACACCTTTCGATACAGTCAAGGCAGTCAAAGAAGATTGACGTTATTGTTTTTCATCTGCCGAGCGATTCTATATCTTTTGTGGGATCGTTATTAGATAATGGACGTTATCTCCTGTCAGAAAAGAAAACAGGTAACGAAAGTTGAAAGCTCAGAATCAGAACCGATAGAAAACAACCTTGGTGTTCCGCAAGGGTCGGTATTAGGTTCAATTCTATTTATAATTTACATAAATGATATTATCAAAACTATTAAACATTGCAAAATTAGACTATTTGCAGACGATACCTTAATCTATATTTCGTGTGAAGATTACATAGAAGCAATTAACAAAATAAACGAAGACCTACAAAATATAGCAAAATGGCTGAAATTAAACAAGTTGAAACTGAACTTAAACAAAACAAAATATATGGAAATAGGCAATAAAACACGTAACACAGGGTTAAATTTGACAATTAATGGTGAAAAAATTGGAAAAGTAAATGAAATCAATTACCTGGGTGTAATACTCGACTCAAAACTGACTTTCACAGCAAACTTTGAATATGTGCTAAAAAAGGTATCAAAAAAAGTAAATTTTCTAAGAAGACTAAGACGTAAATTAAAAAGAAACACTACAGAGCTTATTTATAAAACTATCGTTGCTCCACATTTGGACTACTGCTCTACGATGTTATATTTGGCCAATGAAGGAAATTTGAACAAACTAGAAGTTATACAAAACAAAGCTATGAGATGTATACTGGGGAAAGGCAAATACGCAAGGATTAATCAAATGAGAGAGGAGCTATATTGGATTCCAATAAAAAAGAGACTACTATTTAATGTGTTAATTTTTGTGCATAAAATTATGAAAAACCAAATGCCAAAATATTTAAGGATGAAATTGTTTTTAATAGAGACATTCATAATTACGAAACAAGAAATATAAACAGAGTTCGATTGCAACAAATGAAGAAATCAAAATCACAGAACTGCCTAATGTACAGAGGACTAAAGATGAATGATGAAATGCCTGAAAGTATGAAGAATGAATGAATGTATTTAAAAGGAAATGTTATGCTTACTGTAAAAATATTTAAATTTATCAAATGAAATGTTACATTGTGCTTATTAGTTTATATTTATGTAGTATAAACTAACTCAATAAATAAATAAAAAAATTTAAAAAAGATTTGTGTGATTTTTACGTATTTACTGTCACATATTTTACTGCATCTATCTATTTTGTTATGTTTCTTTTTCCCCTTCTGGGGGTGCGCTAGACCTCATCCCTGCATCAACAGGAGTCGGTCGACGACGGCACGGTGCCCTCTAAAATTGCGCCACCCCCAGCAACATGCGCAGGTTTGAGGTTTGGGGGGCGATCTCGGCTCTCCTTCGCCTTGCCACTGGCTACTCGACGCTGAATTCCTTAGGGTCGTCGGGCAATGCCCCCCAATCTCCCTTTAATTTTCTTTGAGGCATCACCGATAAACCGGCTAAGGGGCGCGGAAGCTGAATGTAGTTGACGGCTAGACCGAATGTCATGCGCATTCTTGCCGGGACTGCCAATCGATTGGAGAGGACTCCCAACTGTTCGCCATGCCCTTATTATTTATGTACTGTCTTCCTCCCAAACAAGTGCTTGTAGGATACGCTGGATACAATCACCCAGCGCTTGCCAACTCGTGGACTTTCACCAACCTGTCCCATCGTCTTGTCTATATTTTCTCATACTAACACATATTGTATTTTGTATTTCCCGCTTAGCACTTGCATACTGCTTACTAACAACGTATGCAGGGACATTGGAGGTCTAAATTCGTTCTAAACTAAATGTAGCTTCGTTCTTTCAAAAAAATTAGAGTCCTTGCGGGAGCCTTGAAGGAGTAACCATCTGTTACTTATACCAGGGCGGGTATGTGGTGTTTAACCTCCAATATCACATATTTTAGTTTAGATCGTTTTAAACACGAATTCCTGCAAGTATGCATGATTATGTATTCATTTAATGTAAGTTGTACATAGAAAAAGCAAATAACAGCCATAAAAACCACAAAAATCTGACAGGAGATCACGTCCGTTATCGAATAACGATCCCACAAAAGATATAGAATCGCTTGGCTGATTTCCATAAAAAAAGAAAGTCAAGTCTATTCTTTTGATTTAAAACGTAGCTAACCATCATCCAAACGAATCAGAGTCAATGAATTACAAACGGGTCAAATATTTGTTATTACGATCGGAATATTAGGTAATTAGATATTACTAAATAAGTTTATCGGAAAGAAATAATAATTAAGAGCTCACATAATCAGTCAACCCAGAAGCTTACAAGATATTATTTAAGGTAACGCCTGTAAAGTAATTATAAAAGAATTAAACTAACAATGGAGATTACACAAGTTCCATAATGAAATGGAGATCAAATTAACTACTGACAAAAGATTATTTTAAGACTTAAGAGCGACTGGACGGGACGGGAGTGAAAGCGAAATCATAAACTTGGTCCATTGTTATTCTGAATCATATCACGGTGTGGAAAAGCAGGGTTCAACGCCGGCAATTAATGTGGATAAATTTATGAGGATTTTCACCGCGTCATGTCAGGTGAAAAATCTATAGTTACTTCGTTTAAATAGAAAATCATCGGATAAAAAACTTAACGATCATTTTATGTTGATTCTACGCTGATTTCAATAAATCATTCAAAGTAGTGTGAAGTGGTTCTTAACCTTTTCAAAGATATACAAAAAAATTGCACAATAAAATTACCAAGGTCAAAAAACTGGCTGAAAAAATATGCATGGACGTATCTTCCTTTAAACATTATTTACATTATTTATTTATTTATTTAATACAAACGGCATAAGTATGCCATAAACATTAATTACATGTCACAAATTCATATTCAAAATTATGATTTGTAATTAGTTGAAATTTTTTCTGTTTGAAAAAATTAATGTTTCTTTGTTTGTCTCTTATGCATTTCTGAACCATACACGCGATTGCGATGAAATTTTGGTGATTTGTTGTGCGCACGCCCGCGACGCTTCTATATATATATCTAATGGTGAGCTCTGGCGTTATTAAATTTGTATACAAAATTTACTACAGGTGGCGCGCGAGTAGTTAGAAAAATTGTGTGTTATTCATATAATTTACGGCAGAGAGGGAAAGCGGCAAGGGGGAACACTTTATTTGAGTGGCTCTGCAACGCATGCCGGGCACCCGCCATTTTGAAATAGAAATAACACTAAAAAAATGTAAAAGCCGTAGCTGAAAAAACTCTTTCACAAAAATCATTTTTATGCGATATCAGAAGTTGTTAGATTTCGTAGATTTCGCAGATTTCGGCAACACTATGTCTAATACTACGCAACATAGGAAAGTGTTGTTTCATCAAGACAATGTTCACACATCCGTTATCGCGATGGTCAAAATCAATTAATTTAAGTTCAAATTGCTTCCTCACGCACCCTATTCGCCAGATTTAGCCCCATCGGATTATTTTCTTTTTCCAAACTTGAAAAAATGGATCGGTGGTAAAAGATTTTCCAACAATGAAGAGGTGTAATCTGCAGTTGATGGCTATTTTGAGGCGCTCGACGTTTCGCACTATGAACAGGGTATCGAAGCTATTGAAGATCGCTAGGTAAAGTGTGTCGAGCTGAAAGGAGACTACTTATGTTGAGAAATAAAAATATATTTTTGAGTTTTCTTTGTTAAGTCGGGTACTAGGTACTGGGTCCACTTTTCGTAGCTAATTCTATTTTTCCGTTTACATACAAGTCTTTGCGATGTTTAAGTTTTAAATAGGTTAGGTACTATTTTTTTTTTGGTAGAAAGCAGTCACTTTAAAACAAAAACCCAAATCGTTAATAATCAGTTAAATGTGTCCAACAGTCCGATATTAGGAATATTTCCCATAAACTAAAAAAACCCGTAGCCACTTTATTCCTTAATCACCTGTTCAAATGACGTTTTGTCCCGGTAGATATAATGTAATTATTCATTAGATATACCCGTCTCTTTCTCTCTATCACTATGTAGGATGTTAATTACACTCTCTCACTCTTACTTTATATTATGTTTTGTCTCTATCTGTATGTATATATAAGCTCACACAATGTATTTTTTCATCAGTTTTAATTTATACCCTGAAGATGCTTGTATTAAGCGAAACCGGTCGGTAAATAAAAATTAAATCAATAAATCGTGGTTACAAACAAAGTGATTGTTTTCCTTTAATTAAGGTTAGGTACTGTTGAGAAACCAGCTCACACAAATGTTATGTTGTTGAAAACTGCACTTTACAAAATTTCCTGAAATTTCATAATATCGCGGAACGCTTATAAACAAGTTCGTGGAACATTAGCGTACCGAGCAACATCGGTTGTGAACCACCGTTGAAGTGTTTTACTCTAGCTAAAATACATTTTCATTTTTTAGCAAGACTCGACGCGAATCATTGAATAGCATATATTTATTATTTTATGGCAATAAATCACTAAATATTAATGTTAACATTGAGTTAATAAGAAGTCATAAAGATAAGAAAAGTTACTAACTTTGCAAAACTTACGTTTTCAGCGTGACGACGCACGATTTCTGTAGAGGCGAGACATAATATTGGCGGGATATATGTAACAACAGTAGATCATTGGAACTTACCTGTAAATAAATAATAAAAAAACACCAATTAATTTATTACGAAAAAGAAAACAATAATACTTAAATTGGAGACCGATCTGGAAAACACAATTTCAGTAATCAAATTAATTTTACAATAAGATATATAGTAGTACCCATTAAATCACTATAACGATTTATTTTTAACACGAACACATGTATTAGATTTTAATATTATAAAAAATTATCACTTTTAAGAAATTCTCTTAAAATAAAGATCTTAAAATGAAAATTTTATCTTTTAAGTAACCCCTATAAAAAACAATATTCTGACAGTTCAACTTTGAAAGTACGGCGCTTGTACAATAACTTAATTAAACTGATGTAAACCACACAAATAACATGGTAAATATATCAATTATGTGAACAGAAGAGTAAATTCGTCACTACAATAGAAATTATTAAGTAAAATCACAAAATTTTCGATATCCCGCCATAAAACACACCGAGCTGTTTTGTCATGTCTCGGGCCGACGAACTAATGCATAGGCGCGCCAATAATGCCCCTTGCGGTGAAAAATTCAAACAACATTGTTTCCTAGTAAATTAAAACCATATACAACGTTGTCACATCTTCAATGCGTTTTAACAGCGTGACCACGAAAGAAACGTTATTGGTAATAAAACGTCTTTTAGTGTATACGAGCTCTATTTATGTTATTGCAATAACACAGTTAATCGGTCGCGCTGTGGTTTTTTTTAGTAAGGCTGTGAATGTTTTATGTGGACATTTGTACCACATAAAACATTCAAAAAATTGTGGTACAAATGCCGAACTTGCAGGAAATTGAAGTTTAAAAAAAGGAAAGGATTAATCTCATTTTAAGAGATTCAAAGCATTTTTATTTAATTTTCACATAACGTTAATTATTTTATTTTAGAAAACAGAGCGTTACAAATAGATAATACTCCATCTCGTTAGGGGCTCTTAATCTGCAAAAGTTTTACTAACGTAAAAAAACAACGATGCATTTTAGGACACCGACATGCATTGGGCCCTTACTATTTATTTATATTTTAAACAGTTGATAAACAACCATTAAAAATAAATAAAATAAAATTAGCCTTTATTGCTGTTAAACTTATAAAACTTTTTTCTAATCTTTAACATATTGTAAATAATTGTTTATTATTTATTTATTTATTTAATACAAACGGCATAAGTATGCCATAAACATTAATTACATGTCACAAATTCATATTCAAAATATTAGTAATGGTAAAACAGTGTATGTATAACAGTTAATTGTGACGATACATTGGGAAGTGACACCAGAGATACATTTACATGCAAAAATCTATAATAGAAATAAAATTAATAGTGACTAAAAAAATATGATAGCATAGCCGTCTTGTACCTCTGTTCCGTGCAGTTAAATAGATCTATCACATCTGCATATCTATTAGTAACTTCATGCAACCTAGGTAAAAGTGAGTGTTTCGTATACTCAGTCCGATTATTGTTACATTTAAAAAGGGTTTTAGAACGAGTGGTTCTCGTGGGAATATGAAATTCAATGAGCTTAGTTAGTTAGACTGTCTATTCTACCATTTACAATTTTGAACATTAATATTAAGTCTGATATAATTCTTCGATCTGACAGTCTTAGTAAATTTAATTCTTTCATCAAGTAATTATAATCAAGTGTTAAAATTATTATAGTTAGGAGGTAAAAGTTATACAACACCATTCAAATACTCAAATCGCATTCGCAAATATCATGCAGGAGAAGCCAATTAAAAATAATAATCTGGGTACCTATATATTATCAACTAGCTGACATGCGTTGCTATGCCATTTAATAAAGAAATTGTTCCTGCGTGTCCTATCCCATTCTTCCCGTTCCCCTTCCGCCTCCCCTTTCTCTCCCGCGTCCCCTTCCCCTCTCGCATTCCCATTCTGCCTCCGCCACTTTCCTTATCCCCATTCCACTCCCCCCCTTCCCCCGTCCCGATTACATTTCGGCGATTCATTTTTATTTATATAATAATAATAAAAAAAAATGTATAGATATAGAGATAGATAGATAGATAGATTTAAAATCGAGCGAAAATTGTGTAACAAAATTTATAATTAGGAACGGTTAAGAAGGTGATAGTAATGTAAATTTTACATTTACAATGGTAATATTATATTATACTCATATGGGTACTTACTAAGCTAATATTGACGAAAATCTGCGACGCGTGCAGAGGGATTTCGTTTATGATATTTAGTATTTTACTGATAGTAACTGTAGGTATTTGTTCGTTAAACTTTTAACTTACGAACCTAAGCTAGACAAGATTACGCCGAGAGAAAAAGAGGTCTGAAAATGGGTAGCATAAAGCCGGGTCTCCTTCGACCGAAAACACAAACATTTCAAAACATTGCTTCGAACATTATTGAAATATTGGGGTGCGGTAGGAGTGACTACACACATTTTGTTTAATGGTCTGCGGTGAGAACGTGTCCACGCACGGCACACTTGAAGTTTGACGTAAATAATTACGTTGATGTCAAAAAATGTCAAGATGAGTTCTGTACTCTAAGTCCATAGCTAAATCTATAGCTATGTGTGGTTTATCCTTTAAGATATCGAGTTTAAGAGGAAGAGATGTTTTTTTTTTTTTTTTTACATTAACTCCACACAGGAGGCCCTGAGGAAAATAATTTCCCTCAGGGCCTATGTCATCTGGGATGCTGTGTGGAGGGTCTTTTTGAGGAGAGGAAGGAATGAACATTGGTCTTGAAGAGACCCATGTTGTAGGAAGGAGGAAACACAGAGGCCGGCAAATCATTCCACAGCCGAGCTGTTGAACATAAGAACGAGTCGAAGAAACGACCCGTTCTCATGTGACTAATGTCAACTGTGTACAAATGTTGGGCACGTGTTTGGCGTGTTTCCCGACTATGCACCGGTGCCGAAGGGATCAATGATGCTAGTTCCTCGGAGCATCTTCCATTGTAATACCGGTAGAACAAGGATAGCATTCCCACCCGACGCCTGTGCTCTAAAGATTGCAATCCGTCTGTTAAGATGGGAGAATCTATCAAACGGACCGCCCGTTTCTGCACAGAGTCGAGGGTATTTTTCAGGTATTTTGGAGCTCCAGACCAGAGGTGGCTGCCAAATTCAACCGTGGGGCGCACTTGCGATTTGTACAGGGTTAGCAGTTGTGTACTTTTAAAGTATCTGCGGGCCCTGTACAGTACGCCCAGTTTTTGGGAGGCTAACTTTACTCTGGCTTCGATGGAGCCCCCATACCTGAGCTGGTCACTTAGGGTTACACCAAGCAAATCAATGGAGGTCCTGTTCGGAAGATTGCTTCCGTTGAAAGAGACTAGATTTTCATTGCGATCCCTTTTAGACGTAATCAGACAAGATTGGGTCTTTGAAACATTAAATTCAACGAGATTATTTTTACCCCAAGAGAAAACACTCTCGAGGTAACCGTCCATTCTTTGCTTCAAAGCCTTACGAGCTGTTAGAGTTTGTGAGCCCTTTGGGGGCTATTCAAACAAAAAGCTATCATGAACTGTACTGTCATCCGCGTAGCAGTGAATTGGTGCACATGACAAAAGGTCGTTGATGTGCAACAAAAACAGAGTTGGAGACAGAACCGATCCCTGCGGGACGCCAGCATTTATCGAGTGAGAGGAAGAGGTGAAACCATCGACTACCGTCTGAATCGACCTCTCCCTCAAGAAGTCGGCAATCCACGTACACAAGGATGCGGGAAGTCCGTAAGAATGCAGTTTGTTGACAAGTCCTCGGTGCCAAACCCGGTCAAAGGCCTTGGATATGTCCAGTGCAACCGTTTGGGTCTCACCGAAACGTTCCAGGCATCGCCCCCAAACATGCGTCACATACGCGAGAAGATCACCGCACGAGCGGTTCCGCCGGAATCCGTATTGACGGTCGTTAATAATTTTGTTCTTCTCGAGGTATGTGAGCAGTTTGTCGTTGATCACACGTTCCATCACCTTAGACAGAACCGATGTGATCGCTATGGGGCGGTAGTTGGCCGGGTTGGAGCGGTCACCCTTCTTTGGAATAGGATGGATAACCGCTTTTTTCCAACCAGAGGGCACAGAGCCAGTCTTCAGGGACAGTTTAAAAAGCTTCGTCAAAATTGGAGCTATTTCTGCAGCGCACCTTTGCAGTACCAGGGCAGGTATTCCGTCCGGCCCACTAGCTTTATTAACATCAAGCCCTCGTAAAACATGGAGTACTTCCCGATGCCGGATCCTCAGCTTTTTCATACGAAAACCGCAGTGAGGAACCGACGTCGGGACAGCACCTTGGTCATCGAGGGTTGAGTTATCCGCAAACATTTTACCTAGTAAGTTAGCCTTTTCGGTGGCGGTGTTTGCTAGTGAGCCGTCAGGTCTGGTAAGAGGTGGCAGACTGGATTTGCAGAAATTGCGACCTATTGAGCCCGCAAGCGACCAGAATTGCCTGCTGCCATGCGGGCATGCAGTCAGCTTTCTGCTGATCTGCTGGTCGTGCTCGAATTTTGACCTATTTATGATTCTCTTGGTTTCCTGAGATGTATCAGGGAGAAAACACAGATTTCAAGTTAGACCGTACTTCCTCGAAATTTTAATAGATATTTATTTATCAAAAAAGATTAGTACACGACATAAGTGTACAATTTAAAAATTTCGTATATATAAATAATTAAGCAAACATCCAAAAATGTCAAGTTCCGATGGGGAAGAGATTATAACGGTTTTAACGATAAAATTGTAGTTGCTGTAGGTATCAGGGAGAAAACACATATGTCAGTTAGACAGGACTACCTCAAAAGTTTATTAATCTGAATAGATTTCTGGCTACACGACCTAAATGTACCATTTAAGAATTTCAAAACAACAATTATTATCATAAATTGTTATGAAAGTTTATTGGTTTGGTACAATAAATTAATATACTTAAAGGACTTTACTTTAAGGGAAGTTCGTGATTATTATCCATTACGACATTATTTATTAAACTCTTATTTACGCTCAGTGCGCATAACCTAAAAAAATTCGTACGATTTATTCTCCATGACCGCTTCGGGCGGCTGTTGTCAAAGAATTAAATAATCCTCTCCCCTGCCTTCCCTGTTTCACCCGGGAGGAGAATGTTATCCACCGGCCACGGAAAACACAAACATTGCAAGGCCACGCCCCCATTTTGAATATTTGAACCAATGTTTTCGAAATGTTTGTATTTTCGGTTGGAAGAGACCGGTTTTAATATACACAGACGTTCTATCGGCTTAACGCACACGCAATCGCATTAAATAATAAATGCAGCCATTATTAATCCATTACAGGGCCATCACTATCGGTGGGCAATAATAATTATAATTAAGGCACAATTAATACGGTGGCGGAATCCTCTAGTCATCATAACTGAAGTGAATTTAACAATTATAAAAATGGCGGTCGAATCTGAAACTCGATGCAATCTGTTGGAAATCACTTCCTGTTTGGCGCCAAGCCGCGTGAAGCGGAAGTGCCGCCATTTTCCCCAACGCTTTATTCAATGGAATCTTCGGTGAGAGGAAAGGTGATAGTGTGCTAATATCACTCTTGTTTGTAGCATCATCGTCGGCCGCTTTATACTCATTGCCGGATGAGGGTCATTTGTATTTTTTCGCTTCATTCTTGATTTAACTTTTTTACGCAAGTATCACAAAAGAGCTGCTCTGTCTGAATCTGCTCCCAACTGTTCAACCAGTGAAACAATGGCATCCCCAATTGGGGTATAATGCGAGGATGAAGGTAGTGAGTGGGGAGGGGAAGGAGGTGGCGAAGAGTATGGTGTAGAAGATTTTAACCAGCCACCTCTGGATTCGTAGCCAAAGCGCGTAAACACTCAACCAAGGCCTAATAATGATAATAGTAATTGTATAATTTGTATAGCGTCATTTTTGTCAAAAAAATCACCTCAAGAGCGCTGTAACTCGTATTTATACAAAGCTTCGTGACATGCAGATAGGCAACTGCAGTTGAAAAATCTGTACCCACCGAAAGGAAAAACAAATCGAGTGCAGTTAATACGCGGTAGAAGCGAAACTTTACCAAAACAATCTCAACCAAGGAGCTTTAAAAAATGAGGTCATAATCAAAGCAGCCAATGAGCGCAGACCCAGAGAAGAACCAAGGAGCCTTGAAAAGTGAGGTCATAATCAAAGCAGCCAATGAGCGCAGACCCAGAGAAGAACCAAGGAGCCTTGAAAAGTGAGGTCATAATCAAAGCAGCCAATGAGCGCAGACCCAGAGAAGAACCAAGGAGCCTTGAAAAGTGAGGTCATAATCAAAGCAGCCAATGAGCGCAGACCCAGAGAAGAACCAAGGAGCCTTGAAAAGTGAGGTCATAATCAAAGCAGCCAATGAGCGCAGACCCAGAGAAGAACCAAGGAGCCTTGAAAAGTGAGGTCATAATCAAAGCAGCCAATGAGCGCAGACCCAGAGAAGAACCAAGGAGCCTTGAAAAGTGAGGTCATAATCAAAGCAGCCAATGAGCGCAGACCCAGAGAAGAACCAAGGAGCCTTGAAAAGTGAGGTCATAATCAAAGCAGCCAATGAGCGCAGACCCAGAGAAGAACCAAGGAGCCTTGAAAAGTGAGGTCATAATCAAAGCAGCCAATGAGCGCAGACCCAGAGAAGAACCAAGGAGCCTTGAAAAGTGAGGTCATAATCAAAGCAGCCAATGAGCGCAGACCCAGAGAAGAACCAAGGAGCCTTGAAAAGTGAGGTCATAATCAAAGCAGCCAATGAGCGCAGACCCAGAGAAGAACCAAGGAGCCTTGAAAAGTGAGGTCATAATCAAAGCAGCCAATGAACGCGGACCTGGCGCCGTTTCCCTTATTATATCTCAACCAATAGTAGTTTTATGCTTCGCAGGTGCTGTATGTGTCATTTCCGTTTCATCTAAATTCCTAATCCTTAAAACCTAAGAAAAATAACAATTGAACAATTTGTATGGCGACGTTTTCGTGAAAAGTGCATTTAAAGCACTATATATTGTATGGGTCGACAGTATTTTTTTTACAATAAAAGGAAAAACAAGAATGAACACATGCATACGAAGCAAGAAAGTATGTTACAAAAACAAGAAATGTTCATTTTTCTTGCAATGTTTATGAAGTAGAAAAATACATGAATATGTAGGTTTGTTTACGCACACATTATTAAATGCAAGTAGGTTATTTACCTAACCATATAGCGAAATTAATTTTTGCGTGATTATAAAAAAAAAAAAAAACATACAGGTATCAGTGCTGCAGTAAAGAAAAACAATAATGCTTATCAATAGCCGTAATGCATTAAAAATGTAGATATGTTGATAGGCATGTAAAAAGTAATCAGATTTTATTAAATAATCTCAATGCATATAATAAACGTAATTAGTAATTACATATTGGAAGATAATTAATACATTTATTGCTTAATCCCTCTAAATCTAAAGATAATGGTAGAAATAATAATAATTGATAGGTTACCTAACAGGCAACCACAACTCAATCGGTTTTGATATCTTTTCGGCATAATTACAATTTATTATTATCAGAATATTCATAAATCGGTTACTTTTGTGCCGGAAGTAAGATTTAGATAGTACCAGTGAAAAATTATTTTCAAGTAAAGCCAAATCTTCGTACATATGTACTCGTGCGCTTTACATCTTTTCATGGTATAAAGCAAAGTCGCTCCCGCTGTCTGTGCGCTTAGATCTTTTAAACTACGCAACGGATTTTTATGCGGTTTTCACCAAAAGATAGAGTGTAAAAGGTAGAAGAAAGAGTTCATGAGGAAGGTTTAGGTATTACAATTTGCCAAGGTTTTGTGTGAATTGGTTGAAATATATAATATATAAAGGGAGCGAGCTGGCAAGCGGGCAGCGGGCTGGCAAGCGGGCGGTGGAGAGTTGATATGTATTCAAATTAACGGATGGCGTTGGTTATAAAGGTTGTGTAATGGCTAGTGTTTCGTTAGCCACAGCCACGTGTGGCCGGTTCTGTTAGTAAATAATAAAACTACAATTTAAGTATTAACCAAACCGTTTATGACAACATGGATAGTTTAACTGGCTACATAGATAATAATTATAGGCAATATGATAACACTAGACAAATAAAGCCCCTCCTTTTGTACTGATAGAGCCTTGGTTTAGTTGGTCCGGTCGGCGTTAGTCAAAGAGTAATGAATGTTTTCATAACCTAGAGCATTTGCAAACAGTCGCTGGTCCAAAAGAAAAACGACAAAAAAGAAAAAATAGTCTTTTCAGTACAAACAAAATTTTCCTGAAATTCGATAAATAGTTTTAGAAATAAGTATGACTTACGATACGATACGATTGTACCACCCCAGCCAGGGGGCACTGATTTGTTAGGACTGGAACACGTGCTCTGAGGATGGGAAGGAGGTTGGAGTTCAATCGACTGGTATACATGGCAACCTAATAAGCCAATATTGTAATATAGGATGGGCAGGAATAAAGGAATGGAATGAGCGTTGGTTTTCGTTTCTCGCCTTTCGCTCATTTTTGCTTCCCGTTTCTTCTCGCTTCCTGCTTCCAATTTTCCGCTTCTATCTTCCCGCTTCCCGCTTCAAGCTTTCAGCTTCCAGCATCCAGCCTCAAGCTTCCAGCTTCCCGTGTGATATTGTTTGGTTATTGCTTCAGTTATTGAAATCAATATTCATAAAGTTAACTTACACAAATGGCATACGTTGCGACTTCTGACGTTTGCAAGATTTAATTTCATTTATCTATTTTAAACTTGATGTGTCAATATTGATCGTCTGGTTGATTAGTCAGACATCTTCGAAAAATCTTAATTGGTGTGGAATATGCAGTTTAATGTAAAAGTGTACCCTCAATCTGGTACAATACTCGAATTACTCATAAACGCCACCAAATCAATTATAATGCTGAAAAACTTGTAGTGAAATAAACAAAAACATTAGGTACGTTTTCTGGGTTCCTCTCAGAAAATTTCAAAATATCATACCAATATTCGCTTCGCAACCGTTATGTTTCCCGGTTTTATTTTATAGCATATTTAATATGTAAGGTAATTAATATTTATGTAAGCATTCCAGTATTGCTTTCCTCATTATCTCAAAACTTAGTATTTGGAGATGTCTTACTATCAACTGGATGTCGATGTGTTTGTAAGGAAAACGTGGTATTTATACATCTATCGGTTTTTCTAAGAACAAAACTTGCACTCGTGACGTTCGTTGTGAGAGTGGTCATAGAATAAAGTGTGGTTGTGACGTTATAATTGAAAACGTAGTCAACTATTCTCGTTAAGAAAAAAAACGTCACAACTGCTCTCTGGCGGCCGAAGATTTATTTTAGCAAATGCCAAATATGCAGCACTCGTATTTTTAACTAGGTAAGGTATTAGTAAATTTAAAAAACTTTATTTTTGCCTTGTGATGTTTTTCTTCCGGAATGTCGTTGCGTGGTTCAATAGTTCGTATGTTCAATAGCTTTCACAGCTTCGAGTGTCAGGCGTTGCCACGTGGGTGAAAGGTTATTAAATAATTATAAATGTTATTGTTATAATTATAATGTCCAATTTAAATTGCGTAGAATACTGCCTGGAATCTTTCACGGTTGACAGAACAAAAATAATTCTAAAACCGCTAAATTATATGAGTACATTAAAAACAAAGCTCGGGCACAAACAATCAAAACCTCGTCGGCTTCTAAAATATGGACAACGATTTTCATTAGTAATGTGTAATGTCTAACCATAGAATTGTTTTCCATAAAAACTTGATTGCGTAATTATTTGTACTTTTTTATGCTTATCATTTTTTTTAATAAACATGTTTTTAATGTGCAGAAAAACATAGATGAAATTATTTATTATTTTCAGGAACTGAAACTTTCTGATTTGAGAGATTTGATTGCCCTTGAATACATAATTCACAAATTGAGAATAAATTATTACATGTAGGTACATTAAATATACACACTCATAAATTAACTGTATTAAACATACGGTTTAAGGAAACAAGTTATTAATTTTATAATGTTGAATAATTATTATAGTAATCCGTGTCATTTTTGATTCCATACCTACATCGAGTGACAGCTGTGTTTTGCTCTGCTCCCGAAATCAATTGTTATTATTTTATTACAGTGAACTAACATTCAGTGCACTTGTCATAACTGATAAGAATTATTCCTTTTTACTTGGAAAGTGTTGCTTTCCCACTAGTGGATAATTAATTGACAGTTTTAGAAACTAAAACATTATCAAAATATCACAAGGGAACTAACTGTCAAATAAAGAGTGAAATAGGCAGTGTTTGACCTTACAACCAAATAACAATTTCAAAATGGCAACTTCAGAAAAAAATCTGAGAAGCAAAGGGCAAACGACCGGGACTAGTCTCACATCGGAGTCCCAGGGTATAAATATTGATCTCCTACTGGAAAAGATGGAGATGAAGATGGAAAAAAAACTTAAGTGTTTAAGCAAGCAATAATAAAAAAAATTGATGATGAAAATCAAGAAAGCAGAAGCACGAGAGACTTTATCAGCCGGCAATATGATGACATCCATCTAAAGATGGAGACCATTATTAAACTGGTTTCGGAAGTAGAATCAATGCGAAAGGAATTAACAGAAAAAGATGGGATAATAAAAAGCCTTGAAGTTAGACTAGAGAACGCGTGAAGACACTCTTGAATTTGCTGGAATTTCAGAAAAAGAGGGAGAACAGCCAGCAGAAATAATTAAACGAGTGGTCACAGTGACAGGTGTCGACTTAAAAGGCGATGATATTCTCGATATCACGAAAATTCCAGACCGACGACCAGGAGTCCCCCCAAAATTCCACGTTAAATTCACTAATCCCCAAAAAAGGCGACAGATTCTACTGAACAGGAAGCTACTCAACCCTACCACAACCCAAGGAAACGGATACCAGAAGATTTTTATTAGCGAAATCCTTGGTGCCTATTTCAAAGATCTTCTGTGGAGGTCGAAGACTAAGGCGAAAGAAATGGGATATAAATATGTCTGGTACAAAGAATGTAAGGTGATGGTTAAAAAAAATGAAAATGACAGAGTAATATATATCAAACACTCTGATGACCTTAAAAAAATTGATTAATTTTCCTATTTGAGAGTCTCACTTTTACCGGTCATTCACTGGGTCGATTCCCCTCAGTTCGGTGAGTCATGTTGTATACTATTATTTTCAAATTGCAACAATAATTCACCTCTACCACTTTCAATGAAAGGTTGTAATCCCCAGTGATGGCTATGGATTAGTGTTTCTCTTATTTAAGGGAATTAAACAATTTATTTTTTTGTAATATAAATTTTAATATGGCTATTACCATTAATAATACATATGAAGAACTAGGTGATCAAGACAATTTGTTTATAACATCAGATGCAAAAATATGCAAATACGTAACAACCGATTCAAAAAACACTATTATTATGCACCAAAATATTAGGTCAATTAATAAAAACTTTGATGAACTCCAGATACAGCTTAACCACCTTAATATAAAATTTGATGTTATTATTCTTACAGAATGTTGGTTGACAAATATTTACACACCAAAATTTATAACTCACTACTCTTCATTCAACTCATCAAAACATGATAGTCAGAACGATGGAGTAGTGGTATACACAAAAAACGACCTAAACTGTGTTGTAACGGAAGTAAACATTATTGACGCGAGCTGTATGCAAATAATGTATAATAATGATAGGTGCATTCTAGCAATATATCGCTCTCCATCGATTCGTAATATAACACCATTTCTTAACAGTCTAAATAGCATACTCTCAAATCTTTCCTACACTAAAAACATAATAATTATGGGAGATTTAAATATCAACATACTTCCAAATAACCCACACCATCAATGCCACGACTATCTGAACATGTTAGAGTTCCATGGATTAATTAGTACCATCAATACACTAACAAGAATAGCTAATGAATCAACATCATGCATTGATCACGTTATGGTCAAAACTAATAAACAAAACAAAAGCATTATTTACAAATCAACAATTACAGATCATTACACAACAATATTTACATTGCAATCCGACACCACAAAAAATAAAAGTAATCAGACAATTATGTACAATAATATTAATTTTGAGAATTTAAAAGATATAATTAAAAGTAAATCTTGGCAAGAGCTCTTCCAAATAAAAAACTCAGATGATGCATGGAGATATTTCGTTGACTATTTGAAAAATGAATTAATTAATAATACTACAATTCTGACAAAACACACTCCAAACAAAATTAAACCTTTAAAATCATGGATAAATTATTCAATCATCAACTGCATTCGTAGAAGAAACGCATTACACAAAAAAGTGAAAGAAAATCCTTACGACATAATATCACTAAACATCTATAAAAGATATAGAAATACATGCGGCGAAGTCATTAGAAAGGCGAAAGAAATCTACTACAGAGACAAAATCCAAGAAAGTAACAATGATCCCAAAAAAATATGGCAAACTCTAAGAGAAGCCACAAATACACAAAACACTAAAGACAAACAGGACATAAGTAAACTTTGTATTGACGGAAAAATTATTGACACCTCAAAAAACCCCAAGCTCGTTGCGGATTATATCAATAATTTTTTTACAAATATTGGTTCAAATCTTGCTTCTCGTCTACCAAATTGTGGGAATGCTCTACCTGCTGAAGCAGAACTTCAATTTCCCAAAGGAAGATTCAATTTTCAAACTGTGTCAAGGGAAGAGATTCTAAAAATAATTAATTCCCTAAAAAATACGTCTTCTGCCGGGGTTGATGGAATATCAACCAAGATTTTGAAAACGCTGGCTATGGAAATTACATTACCTTTAGAATACCTAATTAACCTTAGTATCAGTCAAGGACACTTCCCCTCAAACTTGAAACAAGGTATTGTTATTCACATACATAAAACAGGTAACAAGACAGACATAAACAATTACAGACCAATAACTATACTGACCACACTATCCAAAGTATTTGAAAAAATTATCAATGCTCAGTTGGTAAAATTTCTGGTGAGCCATAAAGTACTCTCAGAAAATCAATACGGGTTTCAAGAAAACAAGAGTACTTCTGACGCTATTGCCGCCGTAACTGACTTCATTGTGAAAAACCTCGATAAAAGCAAAAAATGTATTTCAATATTTTTAGACCTCTCTAAAGCCTTTGATACAATATCACACAGTAAATTATTAAACAAACTTCAAATAATCGGTATTACAGGCAATTAACTTAACTTTTTTAAGAGCTACCTTGATGACCGCAAGCAACAAGTGAAAATAATGAACACACTTAGCAATCAGTGCTCAACTCACTATGGGATACCTCAAGGTAGCATATTAGGACCATCTTTGTTCCTTTTATATATCAACGACTTATGTAACTTTAACATTCAGGGAAAAATAGTTAGTTTTGCCGATGACACTGTTTTACTATTTGAAGCTGACACTTGGCAAGCTGTTTACAAAAAAGCTGAAACGGATATAAACATTATAAAAAAGTGGTTAGATACAAATACGCTCACATTGAACACTGAGAAAACTAAATATGTCACATCAAGCATAACTATAACAGGTCAACCTCATGATGACGCCTCTATTAGAATACACACATGTTTAAATTCCGATGAATCTTGTCAGTGTCCCTACATTGAGCGCACTACACAGATGAAGTATCTCGGCCTCACAATTGATCCATATCTCAAATGGAATATTCACACTCAAATAATTGCTAACAAAATAAGAAAAACCATGCACTTTTTTAGATCGATACGAAACTTTCTCGACTTAAAACACTTGAAAATGATTTATTTTGCAGTCTGTCAATCCATTATTGAGTATGGTATCATAGCATGGGGAGGCGGTACTGCATCAGCACTGGACCCAATCATAAAGGCACAGAAAACTATTATAAAATTAATTCTTAGACTACCTCTAATTACAGACTCCAACTTAATCTTCAATATTATGAATGTGTTTGACGTTCGGCAGATATATGCAAAAACAATCCTCACTCATCTATACACAAATACTATGAAAAAAGATTAAACACTCGCTGTACTCGAAACAATAACAAATATTTACTACAAATTCCCATAACTCATACTACTTTTGGTCAACGAAGCTTCAGATACCTTGCAACAAGACTTTACAACATTCTTCCAATTAGTATAAAAAAATGTGATTCACAAAAAAATTTCAAAAAAAACATAAAAATTTGGATAAAAAATAATGATATAGCATTTACCGGTGCACTCACCCAAATTCGAAATTAATATTGAACCAATGCTGTTATTATTGTACCAATGTTATTGTTATTATTAATGCAACCATTCTATTGTGTGATTTTATTCTAATGTAAGTGTAGGTATGTTCACAGTATAATAAATTGACATAAAATTACTGCCTCAACACAGGCTAGCCTAGTGAGGCAGGTTATGATAAACCTAAATTTATAATTATAAATCTCTATTCTTTAATTACCTACTGTATATACGTATTTTGTTTTTTGATATTAACTTTCGTACGTATGCAACTTTTAAACTGTACTTTTTGTTTTTGTAGTTATAAATCTTCATTTTTTTTATTATTATTATTATTATTATTATTATTTCTATTATTCTACGTTATAATACTCTTTTAGTAACTCATTTTAAACTTTACAACTTAAAAAAAAAAAAAAATCAAAATGTAACTGATATCGTGATATCATCTCCACTCTTTTACAAAAACAACAGGGCAACATTGAAAAGAAACTACCCTTATTTTGGCATTGAGTTCCACCAACCCACATCCTCCACGAACAAACAAAGGCTGTCTCTGTGCCGCAGAGAAAGGGGATCTGAAGAATGCAGAATCCGCTCTTCACTCTTCAGTCGCGTCTTGTTAGGGCTCGCACTGAGAGAATGGAGACGGGGAATGGGGCAACAACCATAGCCCTAGCAACCAGTAATTAGGCAGCTGAGTTTAATGTACTGGTACTGATAGACATGCTCATTAGTAGCAAGAGAGCATGCTTCTAATGAGCAACTGGTGTGTCAGTGACGTTGCTAATATTATTGCTCATTGGATTCGGGGGTGGAATGGGAAGCGCTCTAAGCATGTGTGAGTAGGCTTGCTTATGAGCTTGCTCATTTCGATCCGATCTCAGTTCGCGCCTGCGCATTCTTTGCAAAAATATCAAAAATGGCCCGCTGGGGAGACGGAAAACCTTGCTTTCCGTGATTTGTTATAGAAATCACGACGGTATTTGGAACACAGGGTAACTAAAACACCCACAGAAGATTTTCAAATCCCCCAAAAGTTCAAAAATGAAACCACATTCTAATGAAATTAGCATTTATTTTTTATTGTTTAGTCATTTTCGGATTTGTTGACAACTTGGACCCAAATCAACCGTCGTATTTTCTCTTTCAGAAGATTCTTAAATAATAATTGTGTCGCAAGCAATAAGAATATTTTGTTTAGTTCTGGGCGAATGGAACTGACTCCATTTGTTAACTTTTGTTTGACATGAGCATGCTCATAAAGAGCATGTGTATTCAATTGTTGGCTTCAAGAAAGCTCATTTATGTGAATGCTCAAACCAAGCTAGCTCATTTATGAGCAAATATGTACAGTTGATGAGCATGTGTGTCAATACCATAACGCTGAATGGTGTAGGCCATAAGTAGTTGGTAATTAGCCGCATCCTGTTAATCATAACGCCACAAGGGATAAAAAAGGTAAATGCAGGGTTGTTCCGTTTTGAAAATCTTTTGTAGAGATCAACTCACGTCGCTTTTACTAAACATTTTAATTATGTACCTTAAAGAAAACAGTAATTTAAACTAGAGGCGCATTTAATTTTTTTTACATTAGCTCCACACAGGAGGCCCTGAAGAAAATAATTTCCCTCAGGGCTTATGACATCTTTGGGGATGCTGTGTGGAGGTTTTTTTAAGAAAGGGAAGGAGAGGAAGTTCTGGGAAGGAAATATGTATGAGGAGTGGGTAGGAATCTGGGGGTCAGTGTGTCCAGGAGTGATGGACTAACAAATCCGTTCTTCAAACAACGATACAAGACGATTAGTCGAGGGAAAAGACCTCGCTGAACCAGTCTCTCCCGATCTCACGCAGCAGGTGGGCAGACGCATCGGCCGCCAATCCCAGGACAAACCTCAACCCATGAACCCGGGCACTCCTGCTAAGTCACCAAACGTAGCGAACCACTTGGGGTGACCTATGGCAGAGGTGTTGGTTATTCAATAATTGGTTCCCGGGGCGGCGGTACCCATACCCGCCTCCCAAAATAAACTAAATCTGGAACTAAATCTTCTTTTGGGCAAAGAAATTATTTTTATCAGGATCCGCTTATATTTAATCGCCTTCCATAACATATAAAGTCATCCAATTCCCTGCGTACTTTTAAAACGATTTTATTTTTTTTATTTTAACTTTATGAGTAAAACGTCAAATTCTAATATTTAATGAAATGAAGACAATATAAGCGAAACTCAATCGAAAATCTGAATCACAACCATGCAATGTTGCCACCATCGTGCCCGGCGGGCTCTCTGTATATATATATATTATTTTCGGTCCTCTAAATCTGAATATTATCCGAGACTGATTTTTTCATTGATGATCATTAAACAGCCTTAAACGTTAGCCTACTATAATATCAAAGGGCAGGATTTTTTTTTCTACGGATATCTCTTGTGAAATCTCTTGTCCGTACAGTTGTACAGCCAAAGAACACACTGGTTACTGATTGGGGACGCTCTGAAAGAGAAGAAAGACAAATATTGGCAAGCCACAAAAAGCTAAAAAATGAAAAAAAATGCTTCTATTGCAATCTTACTAACATGAACACAATAAAATTAGTGGCGCCGGCTACAGTCATACCATACGCTTATATAATTCCGTATCTGTAATCTTATAAGGCAGCTCTCGTCACACTTTTCTGGTCAAGGGCCACAATGTGAGGTATCATCGCGGGCCGCACACTTATGATTTTGGGGGTGTTGTACCTTTTTGTTTAGCAAATTAAAAAAGCAATTCTTTTGTATTTAAGTACCGGGTTGCTACCTCCTTCCTTCTTGTATTCATGGTATATTGTCAATTCTTAATAAGAATAATACAAGTAAAATCATAATGTTATATAAAAAAGAATATGTACATCTGTAATGGAATCTTTCAGTTCAATTTTCATCGACTTCCCGAACTATCGAAATGTATGAATTTTCGCACACGTGATAAAAATGATTACAATACATACAATAACAAAAATTAAAGTTTACTTTGCTTTATTAGTACGTGATAAGCGTGTTTTTTTTGGTCTTTTTTAGACCATTTTTTTAATCTACCTACTGTGCCATCTCTACGCACCTAATTTTCTCTGGGTCTTCTACTGCCCCCGTGAAAGTCTCAAACGACCAAAAGGGGGCGTAGTCGCCCACGCTGAGAACCTATGACGTACACTATACGTGCGTTCAAAATCGGCTTAGGATGTGTTCAAAAACCAAATGGGCGTTTTAAAATCAAATGTCAATCAATTAAAATCAATGTTTTAAAATCATTAAAAATATTTGAAAAAAACGGATAATATATTTAACATATATGTATAAACAATATATAATATATTTAACATACGTACATAAAAAATATATTTAAAAAGACAACGGCAGATATTTGTGCGGGCCGCAAAAAAACGGATAATATAATTGTACATGAAAAAATATATATTTAAAAAGAAAACAGCAGATATTCGTGCGGCCCGCAAAAATATTCGCTGCGGGCCGAAGTTTGACGACCACGGTTATAAGGTGTTGTGTCAAGTGTCTACGATCACTGATAGATAATATTCACTATTCACTATCGCTGCCATTGGCTGCTGATTACCATTTCCTTCGACTTTCCTGTGAACTGTCACTTGTCAGACATAATAATAATATCTCTAACGTATTTGCATCAATCATGATGATTAATAGACGACATGTTACATACCATACACATTCATCATTTAAACATTGGCGTTAAATTGGGGGCACCGATTTAAATATCGATAATTTATTTATTTATTTATTTATTTATTTATTTATTTATTTATTTAATACAAACGGCATAAGTATGCCATAAACATTAATTACATGTCACAAATTCATATTCAAAATATTAACAACAGCATATTCAAACAGCTGTCAATCTTATGTTAATTGCATATTTTATTTAATTCTATCTCTTCTCTTTTTTATTCATATTTATACAAAATATGTATGTAGGCTTATAATATGCAATGTAAACACCAGTTATAAGTACATATATACCTATTATTTTATTATTATTTTAATATTTATGCTTAGCAAACTGCAGTAATAATCAAGCATTAATTGTTTATTTTATTTTACTTTATTGTTTCTGTTCTCTTTCTAGTTCTCACTATGCAAAATGTGTTCGTAGGACTATAATATGAAATGCAAACCCCAGTTACCACCTTATATTCTAATCATTTGCTTGTAAATAAATGTTTATTTATTATTATTACCATTTCAACAACTATGCTAAACAATCCACGACTGTTTTATGTTTTAATTGGTTATTTCATTTTTATTTTATTCTTTCTCATCTCTTTTTTTTTCTTTTGCTATGCTAAACAAATAACAGTTAGGTACTATGTTTAAACTTTTTATTATTATTTTATTTTATATTCTTTCTATTCTTTTTATTTCCTTTTTTATCCACATGTTCATACCCATAATTATTTGACTGTCCTAAAACGGGATAATACTCCTAGTTGGGCAGTCAAAATTTAATAAATTATGTATATAAATGTATATTGCTGTGCTAAATAAACAAACAAATAAATAAATAAATAAATAAATAGTAATGGTAAAACAGTGTATGTATAACAGTTAATTGTGACGATACATTGTGAAGTGACACCAGAGATACATTTACATGCCAAAATCTATAATACAAATAAAATTAATAGTCATTAAAAAAATATGATAGCATAGCCGTCTTGTACCTATGTTCCGTGCAGTTAAATAGATCTATCACATCAGCATATCTATTAGTAACTTCATGCAACCTAGGTAAAAGTGAGTGTTTCGTATACTCAGTCCGATTATTGTTACATTTAAAAAGGATTTTAGAACGAGTAGTTCTCGTGGGAATATGAAATTCAATGAGCTTAGTTAGATCAGGACTGTCTATTCTACCATTTACAATTTTGAACATTAATATTAAGTCGGATATAATTCTTCGATCTGACAGTCTTAGTAAATTTAATTCTTTCATCAAGTAATTATAATTTATGTTTTCAATGGGAATACCGAGGTTAAAATTAATGTGTCTTAAGAATTTGTGTTGAATTTTTTCGATTGAATCTGAATGTATTTTAAAATGGGGGGACCAGATCGAGGAGTTATATTCGACTTGACTACGTACTAAGGATGCATACAAAATTTTTAAAGTTGAAATATTCTTGAAACCTCTGGAATTTCTAAGAACGAAGCCAAGCATTTTGATACCTTTATTATAGATTGAGTTTATATGGGATATGAAGTTTAATTTAGAGTCGAAAATTATGCCCATAATGCAGGTGGATGCAGGTACCTCTTAAGACTAAAAGTATTTATATATGAAATATTATGTATAATTTCACCACGAATGTGATTAAATCTCAACGTGTGCTGATTGTGTCATGTGCCTATGTTGATGTATATCCTTACATTTTTATTAAACGCTTTATAATATTCGGTTTGTAATGTTTTAAAAATAATAAATATTTGAAAAATGAAACAATACAACTTTGTATAAACCACTTATATAATGTGCAAATCCGACCGGTTTCGGAACAAACGTTCCTTCGTCAGGGAAAGCTTATACTAATTTGACAGTTTAGAACAATGTTTTATTATGGTAGGGGTGGAGCCGTTGTTAGTTAATAATGTAGATTGGGTGGGTAGGTATTAGTGTAGATTGGGTGGGTAGGGGAACAAATCCATGATTGGGCTATATGACAATATTTTTTGTTTGTTGATAATAGATTCATTATTTTTAAGGGATTTTTTAATTTCCAAAGCTTCTTAGTTATCTAAAAGTACCCACCTACCTACTCACCCACTCTACACTAATACCTACCCACCCAATCTACATTATTAACTAACAACGGCTCCACCCCTACCATAATAAAACATTGTTCTAAACTGTCAAAATAGTATAAGCTTTCCCTGACGAAGGAACGTTTGTTCCGAAACCGGTCGGATTTGCACATTATATAAGTGGTTTATACAAAGTTGTATTGTTGCATTTTTCTATAATGGATAACCACAAAGTAATAGCTACATTCAAAAATAATAAATATTTGAATTAAACAACAACTCTCGGTCAGCGGAGTAGACAGAAAAAGTATTTAAATAATTTGACTCGCCGTGCGCCAGTGATACTGGTTTTGTAATTAATAACTCACTTGTATTTTGCAAACAAAAAATTACGTTAGCAAGGAAAGGACCCTGAGGAAAATAATTTACCTCAGGGTCTGTGTCATCTTATGGAATGCTGTGTGGATTGTCCTTTTAAGGAAGGAAATGATAGGAAGTTCTGGGAAGGAAAAGGTACGAGGGGTGGGTAGGAATTTGGAGGTCATTGTATCCAGGAAGGATGAAAGTATCAATCCATCCCTCCAACTGCGGAGCAAGGCGATTGCGATGGGTCGAGAATCCGGCTGGAAAAGTCAAAAGGCCTCCCTCAACCAGTCTCTCTTAATCCGGCCCGCCATGCAGCAGGTGGGCAGACACATCCACCGCTAAGACCTAGACAAACCTCATCCTATGATCCCTGGCACTCCTAATGGTGAGTCACCAAACGTAGCGAACCGGGGTGACCTATAGCAGAGGTGTTGGTTATCCAATGAATGGTTCCTGGGGCAGCAGTACCCATACCCGCCTCCCAAATTATATATTGTAATTGTGATTATGTTTTTGTAAATTTAGCAGATAATATGTTTATATATTTGTAAAAATAATATACAGTCTACTGTAAGTAGTTGTTTCCCCAAAATAGCTACTTAAAATCGGGAAAATGTTTTTTCGCTCAAATGTTAAAAAAATAAATAGTATCTACAGAAATATGAAAATCTTTAAGTTTTACTTTCATAGAGCTAAATAAGATTTTTCACAATAAAAAATAAAGAAAACACTGGAGAAAATACACAACACATAACATGAACTGCGCGATAGTCGGGCGCGTTGAAGAATGACACGCGCAACTTTGTTATTATTTTTAAATGGCTGCTCTTTGCGAAACGAAAACCAAGAACTCTTATCTCATTGTTTATTTTGTTACCAATGGAATAAGATTTATTTTAGTAAACTACGAACGTTTTTACGATGGAAAATACTGTGAAAAGAAAGTATTTCTTGAACGATCTAAACGTATACCTACGTCGCGTCGCGCCGACGCGTCGGCGTTAAACGGGTACATTTTTTTGTATGCCGGTAAACAAGCTTTCAAATATAAAAATACGATGAGACAACATATTGCAAGTTCCATATTTTTTTAATTATTTCATAAGTGTTGAACATAATATTATTAAACATAATTTTGAAAGACAATGTTACGTAAACCGGTTAGTGTTTCTGAGCTGTCTGCTTCAGACGTCGTGGGTTCAATTCCTCTCCTAGCTAAGTTCTCCATCATTGCACAAGAAACATCTTCCGCTCAAAATTATAGTAGCAGGATTTTTTACATTTTGTCAGGTAGCCCAGGAAGCATAAATGTTTTATGAAATATGATTCTGCCTCTGACAGCTCTGTTTTAACATATATTATTATGCGTGATTTTTGAGAAAGAGATAGACGAAGTTAGGTAAAACAGAGCTTTCAGCAATACTTCCTTAAATAACTGTGTATCGTGGATCATTGTAAATTATGCACAAATCCACCACAAAAGGAATTCCCATATTCCATCCCTGGGTGCAAGCAAAGTCGTCTGGCCGTCACGTGCATCGCACTTGCACCGATGCATCGCCACAGATGCAGCAGATATTCATTTCCGGATGCGGGCCGAGCGCACCCGAAGGACGGCGGAAACACCCGAGCAACACGTGTGCCTTTTAATGGACGCAAGTGCAACCGAACAAATGCGACCAGGAAGCAAAATATCCGTAATTCCAAGTGTTGGGCCGTTCCGGGAATGCATATTCCTAAATCGTGCGTGGAACTGGCTACTCAACCGGCTACTGGTCACGTGTGCGGAGTTTATATTTGGTTGCGACTGCTAGGGGCTTCACATACGTAGCTAATTAGGAGTAACATTAAAGGACGGGTAAAACGCATGCAAAAAGGAGTACGGGACGCTCCAGGAAGATATGATAGCTTTTTGTTTGACAAGCCCCCAAAGGGCACACAAACTCTAATAGCTCGGAGGGCTTTGAAGCAAAGAATGGACGGTTACCTCGAGAGTGTTTTCTCTTGGGGTAAGAATAATCTCGTAGAATTTAATGTTTCAAAGACCCAATCATGTTTGATAACATTTAAAAGGGATCGAAATGAAAATCTAGTCTCCTTAAACGGAAGCAATCTTTCGAACTCAGGACCTCCATCGATATGCTTGGTGTAACTCTAAGTGACCAGCTCAGGTACGGGGGCTCCATCGAAACCAGAGTTAAGTTAGCCTTTCATAAACTGGGCGTACTGTACAGGGCCCGCAGATACCTTAATAGTACACAACTGCTAACCCTGTACAAATCGCAAGTGCGCCCCACGGTTGAATTTGGCAGCCACCTCTGGTCTGGAGCTCTAAAATACCAAAAAAAAAACCTTGACTCTGTGCAGAAACGGGCGGTCCGTTTGATAGATTCTCCCATCTTAACAGACAGACTGCAATCTTTAGAGCACAGGCGTCAGTTGGGAATGCTGTCCTTGTTCTACCGGTATTACAATGGAAGATGCTCCGAGGAACTAGCGTCATTGATCCCCTCGGCACCGGTGCATACCTAGTCGGGAAACACGCCAAACACGCGCCCAACATTTTGTACACGGTTGACATTAGTCACATGCCGGCCGATTTGCCGATGCAACGATTTGCCGGCCTCTGTGTTTCCTCCCTCCTACAATATGAGCATTTACGGAGGACTTGGCTAGTGGATGATTGAACCTGTGACGCCTGTGTGGGAACCGATCGCAATTGTTCACCCGTTTTTTTTTTTTTAATTTTATTTATGCGAATGGGTACTTCTCAAGATTTCCAACTGCTCCCACCCAGTGGAGCCAGTTGTGAGGCTGAAGGTAACGAGTAGAAAATGCAGAAGGCGGGGAAGTACTTGGCTATTCAGATCTGGTCACCAAACACGACTAAACTATTTAAAGGGACGTTTCATTTCTAAATAGTGGTCTTTCACCAAGGCGATAATGAGAGTATCTTCCACTCTGAACATTGATATAATATTTAGGATCTCTGACTCCGAAGCGTGCCGCAAATGTACATCAAATTAATTAAATAAATTTTACTTGCGCAAGCCGGTATTTGCCTTACCCCTTGACCACGGAGGCCATCAGAACCGGTAGAAATGTATTAAATGAACAAGTAGAGATACTTTTTTAAATATGTTTGTTTTGGGTATATAATAATTCAATTCAGTGTAAAATACGTACGATTTAATAAATCGTGATAAAGTGACGAAAATGATAAGCCAAATCAACATTGTAGAAGGAATTTCTGGGGCAGGGCGTTAGGTGAAGTCATCAATACCTTTAACGATAAAATTCTCAAATATGAAATAATCAACGTCGGTTTGTAATCGATAGTGGAATTGATTGCGGTTTTCTTTGAAATATTATGTTTAAACCAAACAATAAAGACGGATACAAACTTCTAAACAAACCAACCTTGTCATGAAATATTAACTATTGTTGAATCACATAATATGGATTCCTATATAGTGTGGAAGATTCCGGCAAACACCCATGCAATAAAAGATTAACCTGTTAATTAAAGTTATAAAGTTTTATGATGTTTAATTGTCAACAGTCAAGTTGAAACAAAGAACTAATCTTTACTGTGACTGATCAGTATATTTTGACAGTTTTCACACAATTTAGCGATCAAAACTGAAGATAGGTACAGTTCATATTCAGGATATTGCATTTTCTATCAGGTAAGATTATTTTTATGTAGTTAGATTAATCAAAATATTATATATAAAATATTGACTATTAGACAAAAGGACAACATTATCGTTATTTATTTTCGAGGCGTTATGCCGTGTTGCTAATAACCATACAAATCAGCCCTGATGATGAACATTGTAATGATGTCCGATGATGGCTAAAGAAGGAGGTTGCGCAACACGGCATAAATACATCCAAAAATACCCCAAAAATAAATCAAGATAAAGAAGTGGCCACGTTGCCGTGAAAATCTCAAATCACATCCATAGGGTGATAAGTTTCCTGAAAAGTTACCAATTTTCACGAACCCTTGCGTCCTTTTGGCTTAGAACACATAATACAAAATTTATTCTTAATCATCATCATCATCATCTTTACATAGTATAAAATGAAGTCGCTCAAAATGTATGTGCGCGTAGATCTTTTAAACTAAGCAACGGATTTTCATGCGGTTTTCACCAATAGATAGAGTGATTCGAGAGGAAGGTTTATACGTATAATAAATGCTTATTATAGTAGAGAAAAGCCGAGAAATTCAAATAATCAATTCAGGCAGCGGGCAGCGGGCAGCTGGCAAGCGCGTGGTGTGGATTTTATAAAGGTTGGGTAATGGCGTTGTGTTTCGTTAGCCACAGCAACGTGTGGCCGGGTCTGCTAGTTACATAGTATAAAATGAAGTCGCTCGAAATGTATGTGCATAGATCTTTTAAATTACGCAACGGATTTTCATGCGGTTTTCACCAATAGATAGAGTGATTCAAGAGGAAAGTTTATGTGTATAATACATGCTTATTATAGTAGAAAAAAGCTGAGAAATTCAAATATTCAATTCAGGCAGCGGGCAGCGGACAGCAAGCGGCTGGTGTGGATTTTATAAAGGTTGGGTAATGGCGTTGTGTTTCGTTAGCCACAGCAACGTGTGGCCGGGTCTGCTAGTTAATTAATAAGATTTACATAATGAGTCAAAAAAATGCGGAGCTTTTACCTTCTTAAATGGTATTTTAGTTTCTTGAAATTAAATTTTAAAAAACTATAAACGCTATGTTACATAAGAAAACGTGCGAACTTATGCTCGTAAACCATTCATGGCGGATTATCGTGTAATAACGATGTCATGGACCTAACAAATAGAGAAAGAAAAAAACGTTGCATTCGACCGAAAAATTCAATGTGGCGTTCCAGTCAATAATGCAAATTACATCGAGTCAGTAGTTGAAACGAACCTTTTGATTTATTATTTATTTATGCCTTATATCAACAATGCCACGCGTTGTTTGCTGAACAGGTAGATTGCCAATTCAACGATAAGGTGAAATCGGAGATAAATCATACATGAAACGTGTTTTTTTAATAAATTGGCCTAAGCCTGCACGGTCTTATCTAGATACTCATTAAAATAATATTATGGACAATATTAAAGATAAAAAATACCATTTCACTTATTGTGCTTACAGGTATCTACTATTGATAATAACAAAGCTACAAACTTGAAACTAATCCAATAATCTACATGTCAATGAAAAATTAAAAAAAAAAGTAAAACGAATTTTGCTGTGTGTACCAGTAATTACTGTTTTTCTATAAGAAACAAAAACGTATTTTTTCCCGGTACGTATCAGTAGGTGCTTACGTTTGAATACGTATTGCAATGCCCATTGTCTGGAAATGAATATTTATAAATGTTTCGTAGCGCGCTTTGCCAGAAATAAAAACGTATTTATCTATGAATACCTACTCAATTAATGGTCTATCGTTTTCTTCCAAATCAGAAAGTAAGGACCTTGGGTTTATGCTCGACAGTAAACTGAATTTCAATAAACATATCGATCACATAGTCACTAATGTGTCTGCCTTCCTTGCTTGGTTTTGTAATCCGTTTGTATGTAAACATTTCAAAGATCTTATTACTTTCAAAATACTGTATTTCTCGTACGTTTGTAGAATTGGTGTTTTTTTCTTTAAAAATAAGAGACACATTTAATTTTTCTTGATGGTTTCAGGAGGAGAATACAGTAATTATTGTTTTTCTTTACAAATGAGAAACATTTCATTTTTACGGTTCGTATCAGTGTGTTCTTATAGTAATTATCGATTTTTCTTTAAAAATGAAGGATAAAAATTTCATTTTTCCGGTGCGCATCAGTAGATCAGTAGGTGCTCACACTAATTATTGTTTGTTTGTTTTTTAAATGAGACACAAAAATTTCATTTTTCGGGTGCGAATCAGTGGCTGCTAACGGTAATTACTGAAGTAAAAACTTCTTTAGCTCCGTTGTGATTTGAAATTCGATGAAACGAAAAATAGCGACATTAAAAAGAGACAAACACATACATCTACAGGATTTAGCCGGCGAGAGAATGATATATGTAGTATAATCGGTCTCCACTTTGTGCGGTGCTTCGTAGCCTCCCCACTCTTGTCTACTTTAGTTTTATGAAGGCTTCACTTCTACCTGATGCGTATCAGGCAGAGATTACAGTACATATTAGTTTTAAGATTTTCACGGCCAAAAGCATTTTCGTTATTTGTTTTTGGGGTGTTATGCCGTGTTGCGCTACCTCCTTCTTTAGCCAACGTTTCGGACATCGTTGCAGTGTCCATCATCAGGGCAGATCCGGCTCACATCTACCGGATCTGCCGGATCTGCCCTGATGATGGACACTGCAACGATGTCCGAAACGTTGGCTAAAGAAGGAGGTAGCGCAACACGGCATAACACCCCAAAAACAAATAACGAAAATACAGTACATATTGTTTTTGTTTACAGAGAGTAAAAATTTAATTTTCCGGTTCGTATCAGTAGGTGCTTAAAATAATTATCGATTTTTCTTTAAAAATGAGAGACAACAAATTTCATATTTCCGGTGCGCATCAGTATGTGATTACAATAATTATTCTTTCTTTGAAAATGAGAGACAAAATTCCATTTTTTCCAGTAGTTATAGTCATATAAAATAAAACCAAGATAAAATAAAACCTTACAATGTCACACTTTATTATTAACTATCATCAGTGGAAAGTTCATAATTGGCATTATTAACATCTTATTGTTGTATATTTTGTAATCTCTGATTTGCTGTCAACTTTCTTTAAAATAAATAAAATAAAATATAATATAATAATTGTTTTTCTTTAAAATTTTATAGTGAATTCTGGCATGAAATTATTTCCTATACTATATATGATACATCCAATTGCGATGAAACTTTGGTGAGTTGTTGTGCACACACCCGCGACGGTTTCTACGTATACTGGTGAGCTCTGGCTTTTTGAAATTTGTATAAAAAAATTGCAATGAAAAATGAGTGAATTTCATATAGTTTAGCGACAGGGAGGGAAGGAGGGAGAGAGGGGGAATCCGAAAGGGGAAGGTGGAAGGGGAAGAAGGGAGGGGAACGGGACGCGGGAGGGCAACAGGGGCGGGAACAAGGACACGCAGGGAGAAAAAATTTCTTTCATTTATTTATTCTTAGTACATTTACATTACTAAGGTATAATATATTGTCCTCCACACTACGAGTTCACCTGTGTTGTAGAGGACATTTATCAGTTGTAAATTATAAATTGTGAATAGTAAAACAAAAGAGTGTTAATAGCTAATATAAAAAGAGAAACAATAAAAATCAAAATATAAAAACCAAAAATTATAAATTATCAGTTAAAAAGATTGTAGCCAGTTTCTTATGTTTTTTTATTCAATAATATTAGTTGTTTTATATTGTGTAGGAAGAGAAATGTATAGTTTTATAGCCTGGTATCTGTAGTGTTTTTGTCCAAAGGATGTATTTGTTTTTGGTATTTGTAGTTGGTGAGCATGTCTTGTTCTAGTATTGCGAGAATTTTGTGAAGTGTTAAATATGGATAAGTTCTTAGAAAGGAAAGTAAGTATTTGTTTTAAATATATTGTTTTAGAATTTTCAGCACTGGGAATTTTTCGAATTTTCCATTGAGTGGCATTGCAACGAATGCCGGGTACTCGCTAGTAATTTGTAAAATTAACGATGGATAACGAACGGTGGATACATTTACCTCACATTTTACTACACTGCGCGAATGCAAATGCAGTGAACTGAGCACCCGCCACCCACAGAGTGCGTACTCAAACTTATTTTCTATTTACCTGTCAACATATTCACGCCGGCAAACGTAAGCAAATGCAACTATGCATATTAAATAAAATTAATGTATTACAAATACACCTACTTGACAGGATTTGAAAAAAAACAAGTAGATATCAATCTAATAAAAACAATTTATTAATTTTATGGAGTTTATTGCATTGCATAGAACCTGTTTACTGATATAAGTTTTGGATTAGATTAGATGCTGATTTCAAGATAACATAACTAACTAAACTAACTAACCATCACGCCGTTTCCCCGCAGGGGTAGGCAGAGAGGACGGACCGCCAAACAACTCGGTCTTGGCACACACTCTTTGCCTCACTCACATTCATACATCGTCTCATACATACTCTTCTATTATTCTGACTTTTGACATGGCCCGTCTCAAGTATCTGATTCACTTGATCGTGCCACGTCTTCCTCGGGCGTCCCCGACTTCTTCTACCATTCACATTTGCATCATATATTCTTTTTACACTACTTTCTTCTCAAGATAACATTTTGATTAAAATTAGACGACCTCCGCGGTCTAGAGGTTAAGACCCTCGTCTACGATTCAAAAGGTTACGAATTCAAATCATAATAAATTTTATTGCATGTGTGATTTCACATTTAATTAACATAAAATATCACAAAACATTCTCTTTAGGGTGAATTGCCTATTTCAGAAAAAAAAAACATAAAATTTAATACGGTATATTTGAGGCACGTTGCAGAGTGGTAGATCCACCCAACATCGTCGTAGTGAAAGACCGTCATACAGAATCGAAACGTTGCTTGAAATGGCTTTAGACGTGTTTGGTGACCAGATATGAACTACCCTGCCTTTTTTCCCTTATTTCCTTCCCTCCCCATTCCATTCAGCCTCACACCTCTATTAGAGATTGCAAAGTCCCACTGGTTTCTGTGGAGGACAGTTTAGAGCACTTGGGACTGCGCAGGATTAACGTAAAATAAGATGTGCAAGAATTTGAATTGATTGAAAGCCATCAATAATTTTATAGTACTACGAGAATAACGTCAAAACAAGTAGTAAATTTACCCTTTATTGTAAAAGATATTTGACAATGGTGGGAACATTTGAAATAAACGTATTACGTGAATACAAATGTTTCTCCGTTAAGCGTCAATTACATTGAGCGTGTTTACAAGCTACTATCTACTAAGTTTAAAAGCTGGTAAATCGGCGAGTGAGATTGTCATGATGACACACAAAACTGTCCACTCGCTCATTAGCATAGGAAACTGAGCTTGCAGGTCGCTGCTAGCGCCAGTAGCGAGAATAACGGCGCCTGCATGAACTTATTCTTTCAGATGTTTGACAAAATCAGCTGTTTATTGGCAGCCATATTGAAAACATAAATAAACCAATCACGAGTAAGCGTGTGGCGAGTAAAGTTGACAACCTTTCAACTTTTTAAGTAGATAGGCAACAATCTGCTACTTAGCAAGTAACACGATGACAATGAGCGAGTTTACTAACAGATAGTGAATTTCCCAGGTAGTATCTCGCTCGGTGTCATAAAACAGTAAACTCGCTCAGTGTCATCGACGCTTTAGTGTAAAAGATATTGGAGAGTAAATTTTAAAAAAATCACATTTCGAAAAAACGAATGCAGGCAGGTACCTACCAGTAGATTTCATTGTTTTTACTGCGCTGCTAACAAGGAAGCAATATAATCGTATAATCAACAAGTACCTACTTAATTGGCTGATAAATTTTAAATGCAACAATAAATTACTGTCACTTGGCTCTAGAGTACTGGTACCCGAGTGGCTGAGACAATAATCTAATAGGTATAATTTTATACTAAATCTGGTATCTGACGCAGTTACTACCTATGTAGGGAGATAACAGTAGCCAGCTCCGCTTCTGGTTCTCCGTGAGAGAAGATCCGTGTTTGTTCTCATGGAGATGCACGTGTTCTGTTTGTTCATAGAAGTACCTACGTCATGATGTAGAACTAGTCTACTACAGAACAGAAAATATTAACTTGCATGAAGGAATTCCGTACACAGCGAGAACTGTGCAGGCACGTAACTTCCTTCTAAATTTCAGGAGGAATTTTAGGATTGTAAAAATGACGATTTTTTAATAATATAAACAATTTTAAACTTTTTTCCACTTAATTTATTTGTGACCGTAACCGGTTTCAGACTGTTCAGACTTGTACAATTGTTTCTTAAACTACGGTTTATATACATAACATATGGGGGAGGGAGAGAAGGGGCTAACGGGGGTGGTATACAAGCATTTTATTCAAATTATATGGATTTTACCTTATTTGTGGCTATGTCGTCTTTTACGATTGAATTTCTAGTTATTTGATTATTAACAGTAGGCATAATTACTTCGGGTTTATAAATTACTTTAATGTTTGGGGAATACCTTACATGAATTATTAGCAACTCATTTTCCTACTAATATTATAAAGGCGAAAGTTTGTATGGATGTATGCATGTTTGTTACTCTTTCACGCAAAAACTACTAAATGGATGTTAATGAAACTTTACAATAATATAGCTCATACATCGGAATAACATAAAGGCTATATATAGCTCAGAGCTCTGGCATTTTGAAATTTATAAAAAAATATTGCAATAGGTGGCACGATTAGTAAGATATCTATAATTCTTTATTCGATTCAAATTATTAGGGGAGTACTTCAAATAAATGCGTGTGGGTGGTTGGGGATGAGGGGAGTAAGGGGGGAGGGATAGGGGGGAAGGAGGGAGTGGGGTGAAGGGAGGGGTGGGAGGGAGAGATGATAGGGGGGGGGGTGGAGGAGAGGAAAAGACTAGTTTATAACATGGAATTTTTATTGATAGTTAGATTTTAAAGGCACACATATTTTACATTGGAGTAGGAATGATATTATAATGGACTCTACGTGAACAAAATACACATCATATTTAGAAAATGTGATAAAATCACAATGGTCGATTTTGTGCTGTTGTATTGGGTATTTTACTTGAATTTCGAAGGTTGAAATTTCCCCACTCTGTCGACCGTCTGGCTTAAATTACGGAAAAATGGTTTAAAAGCAAGTCATTTTAAAGCTTAGACTTTTATTTTAAAACGTTTCAGATCGGAACTTGAAGAACTAAATTTGCCGCAATAAACTATCCGGAAAACTATTCACGAGTAATAGAGTCGTCACCATTTTTACCTTCCTGTTATTTTTTATCTACGCAATCGAAAATGAACAAAATTTGATAAAATGGTTGATTAGAATTTAGACTAATGAAGTGTCCTTTTCTCAGAATTGAAAGAATCTAGAACAATAATAATTCTTGGTTTTGTTCCGACGATTTCGAAATTTAAATTTCTCATAAGAAAAATTAATAGCCACCAACACGGGAAATAGAATTAACATTGTTTAATTATGAAAAATACAATTTAATCAAGATATCACTAAATTCATGTAAAAACCCAACTATCGGGCGCTATCATTAGAACTCAAAGTCAGGATTAGATGGAATTAAGACGAGTCATATTGCGTGATAATTCATACAGTTTTCAATTAATACACCCGCTATCGTGACTCAACTCAAGGCTCGGTAATCAGTAACCGCCTTTTTCAGAGCTCCCTTGCCGATCCAAATTAACGCGGTACAAATGAAACTGTACTAAACATACTTACCTCGTGGAAAAAACCTTGTTCCAATACAAGAAAAACAGACAGATAACCCAATAAAGAGAGCAACAAATCTACCATAGAAGCAAAGCAACCTAATAGAAAGAGATGAACACAATATATACCTTAGTGGTTGAATAATAATATAATTTTGTTTTTTTTGGGTATAATAAAAGTAATGTAGACTAGTTTCGTTACAGCGAAATTAGATTAGTAGTTCTGTGAACAGTAGACCTTATGTTAATTACTCCGACTTGACAGATCGTAACTGTCAACAACTTTGGTGGAATAAAAAGGAACTACCAAATACGGCTACCATCTTGACACGATTGGCTGGACACGAAACACACAATCAAATTTACAGAGAGAAGTAATGCAAAGGGGTCAAGTCAAAACAGGACTTCGCTACGCTTGGTTAATTAGATAAGGCGAGTTTAAAAGGTGAGGTGGGTCTATTGAGATAGGTTTGCTAAGAATTAGAGGAGACACGGTCAGATAACATGAAAATCGATAGTGAAAAAGCAATATTCGAATGATCACCATAAATCAAATATTATTTACACATGTCTGTGTTTTACATATTAAATGTGCCACAAAATAACACCCGGAAGCATAACGGTCCGGTACATTAGTATGACATTTTGAAATTTCCTACCAGTAACCCGGAAAACAATATTTTGTTGTCTATTTCACTACAAGCATTGTAATTGATTTGGTGGTGTTTAATGAGTAATCTGAGCATTGTACCTACCAGGTAGAGGTAGAGGTAGAGGTAGAGGTAGAGGTAGAGGTAGAGGTAGAGGTAGAGGTAGAGGTAGAGGGTACATTTTTAGATAGAACTGCACAGGTACTCAACTCAAATTTCGATTTTTTGGAGATGTCTGACTAATCAACTGGATGATCAATATAATATTTAAGTGGCTACTGGCAAACACGTAGATTACGAATATTTAATTTCTCGGGAATAATAAAAAAAATTGTGAAGTATAAAATTCGAAGTGTTGATAAAATAAATGTAACAACACTTGGAGATATAAATTCCATTATGCGAAATTTGGAATCATCCTACTACACCTTTTAGCAAGAAAGCCACACTTCACTACACCTCACGATCTCGCCCATTTGGAGTCAGAACTTCCAGATTCCAGGGGTCTCTTGAGACGTTGTGTTAGCCTCCGCCACACACGTAATATTCTAAAACTTCAACAGCCTGAACTCTCGACAACCTTTGAAAGGTCCTGAAAAGCACCCTTTATTCTCACGTAAAAAAGAAGTTACAAAGAAAGTGTAAACTCGTAATTAATGTGAAGGTTGGTTTGATGCGAGATTTCGCAGATGTAATATTTTTACTTTATAACAATGGTTTCCAGATGAACATTTGAGATAAAATAATCATTGCGGTAAATTACAAGCAAACAATATAAGGTATTGCGGAAGCCAAGATTCACGCCTACTACATATACAGGGTGACTAGTACTCCGTCGTTGCATTCACAAAATATCCCATGTGAGGTTTTTGGCCAAAATAAGTTATTTAACACCATTCGATTATGATATTTTTTTCTCCTACATACACAATATTTCACATATCAATATTTTATTCGGTTTCCTAAATAATCCGACATAACTAAATCCCATTATTCAAAATTTTCATGATTTTGCGGCAACTTTGGCAACTATTTTGAGTTCATGATAAATTACTTTACGAATAATTTTAAATTATAATTAACTCACAAAAAACGCCAAAGTTGGCTCCAAAATCATGCGAAGTAGAATTTTTAATGACCAATATTTCATGAATTTAAAACAAAAACAGATAAAATAGCACATATACGCACTAGATAATGCTCTATTTTTTTATTATTTTTTTTTCCATTTAGTTGTATATATGGGGCTCTAATTCAAATTGATTATGAAAAAAAACGTATGAAAAAAACCGCGCTGCCATTTTACGTTTGCTACACAAAATATCCTACGTGCCATTCAAAAATATCCTATGTGCACAAAAATCATGTACGCAAAATTTAAGAAAAATTTGTTGGTTTTAATGAAAATTTTATATAAATACTAGCTTTTTCCCGCGGCTTCGCTCGCATGGTGTAAGGGGGGTTCCCACTCCGCCTCCCCCCTCATATATTCAATCCCAGTATATTCAGTTTTTAAACAGCCCGCGTGCCACCTTTTACAATTTTTATTCAAATTTCCATTTTTCATGTATATTAAATTTGATAAAATAGGTACCTATTTAAAATATCTAAAATTCTTGATTCGATTCAAACTATTAGGGGAGTACCTACTTTAAATAAATTTATCAACTTAAAGATTTTCAAATATAGAATCCTGATTTAAGAATGTCATTCTCAAACACGCGAACTGTCAAACGTGCGATAGTCGTTAGGTTTTCTGAAATTATTCAATTTTCTTAATTTTTCTCTCCGTAAGAACCATCCTCGTACTTTAAGGAATATTCTAAAAAAAGAATTAGCGAAATCGGTTCAGCTGATCTCGAGATTTGCGCTTAGCAACACATTTAGCGATTCATTTTTATTTAAAAGAATAGACCACTTTTTTTATAAACAAGTTGTCAAATGTAACTACAATTCTACAATTAATAAAAATTATGAAAAAATAAAAACAGGGGTCCCTAATTTTTTGAACAGTTTTTTTTGCATTATAAATACATACAGAATATTTTGTGGACGAAACCAAGACTTATTTTGTGGTCGTAACCAAGACTTACTAGTATACCTATATTATATTGAAGAATCCGTCCTACAAAAATTTCATATTTACAAGGTATATTCGTGATGGTTAGCTTCGGTTGAAATTGACACAGATTCACAGAGGCCTATTTTTTTACGTCTCCTTTAGGTTCGTTAATATTTCGCACCAAGTGAACTCGAGTTGCCATCGTTTGGTAACATCTTACCTACATAATATTATTAGTAACACCGGAATGTCTATTACTCATCTTCCTGTGCTAGATACACGTGTTTGAGGTTAACCAAGAATTTGAAGTCAATCCATGTTCAAATTAAAAGACGATGAGCGAAGAGCCGATGAGTAAGAAGTTCCTGTAAAATTAACAAATAAAGCAAGACGGGGTCAAACTTTTTTTCAAATGAAAAAAATACTAACAATTTCATAATATACCACGAAGAGTTTACAAGTGTCCATACATATAGTTTAAATTTATTCAATTGCAACTAAAAAAAATCATCACTATGGCAACACCAAGCTACTCACTTTGTCTTTGAAATTTGTTCTTCATAATCGATTTTGACAGTTCGTTCTAAAAAAACACGGGAAAACAACATAACTCGATTATTTTAACTTTATTCAAAATTTACTTATTATTTTCATCCGTGAATTATATTTTGTCAATAACATCTAATAAATAGGTATTTTGAAACATAAAATTCAAAAATACAAAAAATCGCATTTACGTGAATGACGTAAGTTTCCTTGCAAAGCGTTAAATAATAATAAATAAAAAAGTTTCAACATCAAATTGATGTAGAACCATTTTCTTTTGGAAAGAACCAACAATTTCTGAATTACGGGTGGATAATCAAAAATATGCACTTGGACCATAACGTTTATTTTTTTAATTTTCATTCATTTTCCTACGCTATTTATTTTTGTCTACTATTCTGTCATACTGTACCTATATAACATCACATCTAATAAATAAAAGTAAAGTAAAGGCAAATCATTTAAAAGACACACGCTTATAGTGGTTCGAATGGGTTCGAAATAGTTTGAAACACCCCCACGAAAGTCCCCTCTTTCTGAGCAATAGATTTACGGTATAGTACACCACTAATCTCTTTAAAATGATTCTACTGTAAAATCCTAATATTTCATCTAATCAATTGACGTTTCCATGGTACCAATTTACTGAATCTGTTGCTTTCATATTAACCTTATCTGATGGTTATTTCCTTTCACATAGTATAATCCCATACAAGCATGTAATTAATTGCATACTTAGGTTTATTCTTGAGTGCTCTTAGAATCTAATTGACTATTAAATTTATATCTTGGCTTCGCAAATTTAGCTAGCTTATTTCATTAAAAAAAACTGTCTATTACTGTCTTTCGTAGTTACCTACTATTATGCAAGTTTTAGACCTTCTTTATCCAGTTTATCCAACAAATCTTAAAATTTTCAGAGCCCGCGACATCGATAAATACCGGTTTTTGTATATTTTATAGCGTCTCGTTTTTTGATTTGAATGTAAATAGCTATGAATTTTTAGGGTAATTTTCCTATAATTCTTAGTTAATCTCCAGTTTTATAAAGCGTCCTTAAGGTTTGAAGTGATATTTAACGTAAGTGACGCTACATAGATTAGCAAAGCATTATTGATATTTACTATAGGGACCGACTTTCTCTAGATCCTCGATAAACACAGCTTACATGGAGCGTAGAAACTCATTGTTGAATAGCGGTCTGTATAAATACCAGAACGACAAATTACTACGGACAGAAGAATTAATTACATTTGTCGTGAAGAACATGGTCCGTTGATTTAATCCTAAAGCGAGTAAGGCTTTCAATCTAATTATAAAACAATATTTGATTTAGACACATGTATATGTATATTAGGAGAGTAGTTTAATTAATAAATTCCAAGATCTATTGACAAAAAAACCAGAGAGAAAATTTTTAAGGATGTTAATATTCAAACATAACGCACGATTTCATTTATCCATAATTAAGAACAACTCCGTTGAGATAGTTGTGAATGAACCACAAATTGCAAAATATATATAAAGTAAGGTGCTAATTTCGTGATTTCGTTGAATTGAAATCGAACATGGCCATAAGAATAATACAAATAATAGGTGACTTGAAAGCCGGACGGGCGTGAAAGTTTCAACGGTTAAACAATTTTATATCCGGACGTCAGTAATTGCATAAATATTTTTTATTGTCTTCATTTACTCTGATAAGGTTGCGGTTATCTACATACTAATGAAGAACATTAAAAAAATCATTTATTCAAAATGAATATCGATAAAATTTTGACATGATCGTTAAGTTTACTGTAATTTATTTTAATACGGTTTAAATTGGAACTGAATTTTTAAAATTAGATTACATAATACGGGGATTTAATATTAAAAAAATATTATTATTGGTGTTATCCAACAAATCGATAGCGGAAATTTGAAATGTTGTTGTAAAGGACAATACATCCAAAAATTAGTTAAACACGTCAATTTTCTACGTTTTTTTGTCCTTCGATTTGCTTCGTCGAAATATTTCTAGGAAAATAACTGCGTCTTACACAACATGCATTCTAAGAGATTTTTTTCTGAAAAATTAAAATAAGTAAATGAAATTTGTTATTAAATAATTTACAAAAAATGTTAATTATTCAAAGAGCAATTCAATGATCTTTTATAACGAAAATCATAATTATAAAAAATAACCAAAATATCTTTTCGCTATTGTGAACAATTTGTCCTTTACAGCTTTTCAAATGCCAGTGATCGATGTAATTTTCAAAAAAATGGATCAGAAGCTCAAATCCCTAACGATAAAAATTTATAATGTGTTGCGTAGAAAAAAGTTTAATTATTATTTCTACGACATGAAGAGAGCTGGATCTTGAGTTCGAAATTGTGAAAACTTATTAACAACTTGTCCCAAATATCTTCGTGCATTTATAATCACAGGAATTCAATTTTAGCTTATCTGTTTTTTTAATATATTTATTTTTTACAACTCGTCCAACCAAAATCTAAAAGCAACATCTGTAAATCATACGTACATAATTCAAGTTTTCGTTTGTAATCTATGTTTAGCCCAGTTTAAAAGACATCATCACAGTTATTTAAAAAAAAAGTTTAATTTTTACAACGCTCAGTCCACTAATACGGAGATGTAAAAATAAACCAATTTTTTAAAAAGATATTGCACCTCCCACGAAAAATGACAATCACTTGATTATTCAATTGGAATTACCGAAATGATCAATACTCCTATTAAGTCGAGTGGTATTCGCTTGTGGTTTTCCTCTAAATTCTTGTAGAGTGCGGTAATCGAAGTGAATAGGCTGGCTAAATTAAACCTAATAAATTTATAAATAACTTTTTGTTTCCCTTTTTTTCAAGACAAATATTTGCAGGTTACTAATAACCGAATAACCCAACAATATTTGAAAATCTCCTACTACCACCACAGAAAGCGGAAAATTTTGCTTGTGTTGTTATGGAGGACTTAGCCAGCCGAGGAATCTAGGAAGCAATCTTGCGAGAGTTTCTTTTTAGGCATATAATATCTGTTTAGGAATTTGATACGATATCCGGAATGTTCGGATTTTCTGCATTAATATTACCGCAGACTAGAGAAGAATAGGGCGAGTAATAAAAAAGGATATAATTTTTTAATGAAAATATGACATCCCCAGATTCACCAGGAAGATAATTGGTCTGGGAACATTCGCGTCTAACTTTGAAACACTAGCACTAGCGTAGGGTAAAAAAGACCCGAGATTGTCAAAGTATTTTTTTGTACGTCATTACAGTGCCAATCTGATTTTTTCTTGTTTTTTATTTATTGGGTCATAATAAAACACAGTAACAGAATTACAAAATTATTTTAGTTTAAATAAAAAAAAAATCGGAATATAAAACTAAAACACACAATTTTAAGAATAAAAAATGACTTTGATTAGGAAGATAGACTTTTATTAATTAAGAACAACATTTTGGAATAATTTTTTTTTAGTCTCACATTAAATACTACAAATACGAATGGACGTAATTTAACGGAAATGAGCGTACTACGTGTTTCCTTACACACCCGTTTGAAGGACCTTTAAATATTTTTTTTAGAAAGACAAACGTTCCCGGGTTACGAATAATCTGAAAATATTTTAAAATCTCATACTACCACCACATTAAGCGGAAAATGTCGCTTGTGTCGTGATGGAGGATTTAGCCAGTCGAGGATTCGAACACTTGGGTGGGACCACGGACATATGAATAGACATAGGATGTCTATGGGTGGGACACTGACCGGACTATCAACTTTGAAAGAATCTTAGTCATCATTGTATCGGAATTTAAAAACAACATCGGGACTTTTTTACCCATCGCGAGTGCTGACGAGTTAGTAGATAAAGCTTACTTTTTTTAAAGATAAAAATACTCCCCACTTACGAACAGCCACAAAATATTTTAATTTCTGATATATATATTCTAAAATAAAAGCGAAAAATATTGCTTTAGTAGTTTTTTATAGTTATTTTTTTACCAAATTCTTTTACATGAGATAAATGAAAATTTCAATTTTAAAATTTAAAATAGTGAACATGGGTTTTTGTAAACAATAAAAGTGGTAAAAACTAAGTATTTTATTAATTTGAAGTAATAAACATTTACCAACATACCTATAAGACAAAGGTAAATGTAAGATCAAAAATTAGCATTTTAAAGGATCATTTTTTTTGTAATAATATACTTGTTCCGATGTGTGTACTTATAAGTAGAATTAAAGTAAGCTATGTAAAATACAAAATTAGGTGTCTTCCTGAGACATTCCCGCCACATTTCATACTTTTGCATCATAATGCAATTATCATCTTTGACAATCCCGCCGCGCTTACAAGAAAGGGGAATATTCATTGATTCATTCACCCGTCACCGCATATACATGGCAAAAATAATGATAGGTATTCTATTTAATTTACAGTACCGACATAAATAATCAACTTTTCTATTTTTATTTCAGTCATCGTGCGATCTATGTTCTACGAGATCTTGGCACGTTCTCCGCCACCTCTTTACAGATCACATACTCGTCTACAGCCTACCTGCGGGCATGCTACTAACTGCGTACCAGCTACTGTCTACCTGTGAGGTAAGTAACTGTAGTATGACGCGTATCTGAGTAAGAATCGAAAAGGGAAAGTGATATCAGTGTTGGAGCGATGAACTTTTCCAGCGAACCGACGCGACGCGATTGTGCAGACTCCGGGATCAGCGGATTTATCGAGTGCTAACATTTATCAAGCCGCTGCAGTCAATGTTAATTACATGGGATTAATGTTTATACAAATATCGAAACACTAGGTAAACGGACATTTTCGAGGTCACCTTTCACGTACAAAGTGTCGTGCAAACCCGTCGATTCATGCTTGCACTTTAGCAAAACATATACATCTAATATCGACAATTATTTTAACACGTTCGTTTCTAAGTAACATAGGAATCTTAAATATTTTAGTTAATGTACCATTAAATTATGCGGGCTTACTTAATATTACTGCCAATGCTTTATCATAATGCTATCTATCATTTCTATATTATTTTTATTTATTTTTGAGTAAAACTTCTTTACGCACGCTTGACCTGGGGAGTAAGCTGGTGAATGCGTGTCGAGAGCTTTACGAAAAGTGTGATCGGACTAGGCGAACGGTCTGGCCTTTACGCATGCTTGACTTGGGGAGTAATCTGGTGAATGCGTGACGATAACATTATGAAAAGTGTGATCGGGCGAGGCGAACGGTCGGGCGAGGCGAACGGAAGTTGAGAGGGAGATATAAGTTAGTGAAGTTTTACTTCTGAAAAGGAAGTAGGTAAAAGTGGTGGGTAGGAATCTGGGGGTCTGTGTCCAGGAATGACGGACGTATGAATTCATCCCTCCAACAGCAGTGCAAGACGAGGGGTCGAGATTCCGGCTGGAGAGGATAAAAGGCCACCCTCAACCAGTCTCTCTCGATACTGCACACGCAGACGCATCGGCTGCCAAGACCTGGACAAACCTTACCCCACGAATCCGATCACCCCTACTAAGTCACCAAACGTAGCGAACCACTTGGGATGACCTATGGCAGAGGTGTTGGTTATCCAATAAATGGTTCCCGGGGCGGCAGTACCCATACTCGCCTCCCAATTGTTAGGTTAGTTTAGATTAGGTTTCTTATTTTTCTTTACTGTTCTTCAATTTTCTGTTTTGTGTTAGAAACCATTCTAAAGCAAAGATGTTTTTATTTACGTTATTTTATTTGAAGTCTAATATTTGTATGTTTTCACAATACCTTTTTTTTACCTATTATACACGTACATTTTTTTTACCTATTATACACGTACATTTACATATCTCGGAGATTCTTCAGTCAGGTATTCAATACTCGTTATTTACTTATCCGGTTGTCCATTTTAACATAATACTAAAAAACATTTGTATTAAAATACATTATTTTGTATACGAGTAGCTATAGACCCCTCGTAAAACTAGGCCAAAGGGTTATTGTTACTGAAATTTTTTTATTTTTTATTTATTTATTTATTAAAATACAATACAGAATATAGTATATTATATAAAGCATTGTACTCCCAAGAGTTAATAAACTCATTGCGGGAATGATACGCATTACATGAAACATATAGCTGTATGTATTAAGTGGACATATCATAGGACATACACAACATTATTATTTCAGATAGTCATTCATAAAATGAAGTTTGAGCATGTTAGTTTGGGTCTTTTTACATTGACTTGCACATTTGATCTCGTTGGGTAGTTGATTATATTTTGTGTAAGCTATGTATTCTAGGGATCTTAGTCCATATTTTGTTGATTTGATTTTTGGTATATGAAGTTTGTTGTGATTTCTTGTGTTGTGTTGGTGTACGTCGCAATTGTAATTGAGTTTAGTGTTGGAATGTGCCGAGTGTTGAATTACTTGTAATATAGTTTTTGTTATTTCAAAAGTGGGAATGGTGTTAAAAGGAAGTATTTGGGTGTTTCTGTAAATGTCTTTGACGTGTGTATCCCAAGGTAGACTGAATATATTTCGCAGGGCTCTATTTTGGACGACTTGGACTTCTGAAATCATTTTTTTTGTAGCAAATCCCCAGATTCCGGCAAGATATATTAGATGTGAGTGAATCATAGCATGGTAAATCGATCTTAATAGAGAAGGAGGAAGTAACCCGCGAAATCTATATAAAACACCAGTTATAGGAGTAATTTTGGATAGAACATGTTTAAATTGGTGATTCCATGTGAGTTGTGAATCAATGAAAAGGCCAAGATATTTTGTAACATCAGCCCTTTCAAGGCGGTTATTATCAAGACTTATATTAAGACTTACATTTTTTTTATTTGCAAACAATATGTAATGTGTTTTTCTTATGTTTAGGCTAAGTTTGTTTAATCGCAACCAGTTTGCCAGGCAAGCTATATCCCTTTCCATTTCCTTTTCTAGTTCGTTTAAATCATTATTGTGATAAAGAATCACTGTATCATCTGCATAAAGTTGTATTGTACCCTTAAGTCCCCATTTAGTAATATCATTTATATATATTAAAAATAGTAATGGTCCAAGTACGGAGCCCTGAGGCACACCACATTTTATCGTTCCCATGCTGCTTGTCCCTTTTCCAACAAAGGTCTGACAGTGTCGGTTAGAGAGGTAACTACACAGTAACTTCAGGGGAGTGCCTACTATGCCTAGGTGTTCTAACTTCTTTAGTAGTATCCCGTGGTCAACCGTATCGAAAGCCTTTTTTAAATCTATAAATAAGCCTGCAGTATGCTTACCCTGGTCTATATGTTTTTGGAGGGCATATACAAAATCGAAAGCAGCACATTTTGTGTTAGATTGGTTTCTGAATCCATACTGTTGGGATGCGAGTAAATTGTTTGATAAGAGATATTTAGTGAGCCTAAGCTTAATAACCTTTTCAAAAACTCTAGAGAAAACAGAGAGGATGGATATAGGACGATAATTAGAAGGATTTTTTTTGCAATCATCTTTGTAAATCGGAATTACTTTTGCTATCTTTAGTTGATCTGGGAAGATTCCACTATCCAGGGATTGATTAATAAGAAAAACAAGGTGGTCAGCTAATACATCTTTGCAAAAGTTCAGGTGCACGGGTGTAATTCCATCTAAACCTGGAGATGCATTAGACTTTAGTTGAGAGATGATACTGAGAACTTCTGTTTTATTTGTTTTGGCCATATATAGGGACTGGATTGCTTTTTGATCCGTGTTTATAGTGATAGAATCATCTGGATATGATGCAATTGTAGCTGCTAAGTTTTCCCCAACTGATATAAAGAAGTTGTTAAAAGTTGAAGCTATCTGTGTTGGGCATGTTATTTCTTCATTCTTAATCAAAAGACAATTAATTTCATCTTTCTGGGGTGTCGAACTATTTGTAAGAATTGCATTTATTGTTTTCCATGTCTGTCGCGGATTACGCAGGTTTTCTTTAAGTATATTCGTGTAGTATTTAGTTTTAGCATATCTTCTATAATTGGTAACTTGATTTCTTGTTTTATTTCTCAGTGCTGTGAATATATCACTTTGCTGATTTTTGTTCCAGAGTTTAAACGCATTGTTGCGCTGTTTGATAAGTGCATTTAATGTTGCATCAAACCATGGAGTATTACCCCTCCGTTGGTCTCCTATACGTAACTCAGATTTATGTTGGGATGATTTTATTGCTGTTTTGATGTATTCATTAAAATTATTAAAGTTTTCATTGGCATTACTGGTGGTTTCGTGTGGAAAGTTGTGGGATTCTAAATATGCTTTTAACATGTTTTTATCGGTTTTGGTGTTGTTTGAAGAAGAATGTATTCTATTATTAGTGTGATGTTTCAAGCTGTTTTGGTAATCTAATATCAAAATGTTATGGTCACTTAGGCAGGTATCTATATTTGCAGTAGTTGAGGAGATATTTTGTCTGTTTGAGATGATATGGTCTATTAGAGAAGTAGAGGTATCTGTTACTCGTGTAGGATAGGATGTGTTACATATAAAACAGTTGTAAGAGTCTAGCGTGTTGATGTATTTAAGAGATGTGTTATTTTTTTGAAGAATGTCAATGTTGAAATCACCAAAAATAAGGGTATCATTTCTACAGTTATTTAAAATAGATTCAAGATACATTAAGAATTCGTTAATGTTTGAGGTAGGCTTTCTGTAGATAACATAGATATTTAACGGTTTAAAATTTCTATTGCGGATATTAATTCCTAGGAAGGAATTTTCACTACAATGTTTTTCAATAGTTGTAGCATTTAATGAATGGTGTGTGTAGAGAATCACCCCTCCTCCTCTTTCATTGGTGCGAGACGCAAATGCACTTTGGTAGCCGTCGATGTTGAAGAAGCACTCCTCACCATCTTCCAACCAGATTTCGGATATTGCAAGTACGTGTACAGTCGGTGTGATGCTCTTTAAAGTTTCTTCAATCTCGTCAATTTTATTTCTGATACTTCTCGTGTTAAGATACATTATTCGAAGGCTATTTTTTTTTGGCTTATAATCTTCAATTTTCTCATATTTGTATTCATTTATACGACTCATTTATTATGTATGTAAAGCTCTTAGAGGGTATCGGACGATTGGCAAGAGTATTCTTAAGAACTTGTGGAAATTTAGTCTAAAAATACGTCGAATCTAAAACAAATTTTCATTGCACATTTTTAAACAGATTTTAAAACACATAGATAATATATATACACGGTGTCCGGAAACTCGTAGTACAAGCGGGAAACTGGTAAATCTACATCACATTCGGAGTCGAATTGTGATATAACTTTTTTGATTTGAGCTTTCGTTTTCGAGTAAATCGGGTCCGAAGTTGGAATTTTTTTGGTTAAATTTGAAAAATTTTTTCACTAGGGGGTTGATTTCAGCTGTGTAATGCCTTATAAAATGCATCGAAGGGTAAAGAGGACTCAAACTTTTCTCGTACTACTACATACTCGTACTTTTGAATATTTACCGAAAGCGTTTTTTTAATAAATGATGCGATGAAAGATGTAAGAGCGTTCAAATAAACATAAAAAGCATAACCCCTTAATCCTCGGCCCTATTTTGTCGGAAGGTCAAAATATTTCCGTTTTTTTTTTTACATGAACTCCACACAGGAGGCCCTGAGGAAAAAATTTCCTTCAGGGCCTATGTCATATTTGGGGATGCTGTGTGGATGGTTTTTTAAGGAAAGGAAGGAGAGGAGAGTGCTGGGAAGGAAAAGGGTTTAAGGAGTGGGTAGGAATCTGGGGTTCAGTGTGTCCTGGTCATCCGCTTCCAAGACCTAGACAAACCTCGCTCCGTGAGCCCGGGCACCCCTGCTAAATCAAATAAACTTTGCAATACAATCCAAATAAATGGAATATTTCTGAACGCATCCGAAAACCAAAAACTGTTTTAGAAAAGTGATGGAATACGCTTTAAAATTTCATAATTCTAAACAAAAATATATTTTTTGGGTACGTTTTAAGATTTTCACGGCCAAAAGTATTTTCGTTATTTGTTTTTGGGGTGTTATGCCGTGTTGCGCTACCTCCTTCTATATCCAACGTTTCGGTTAGCGTTGCAGTGTCCATCATCAGGGCAGATCCGGCAGATCCGGTAGAACGGTAGAACAATCCAAAAACAAATAACGAAAATATTTTTTTTATTACAATTTTTTTTATTGCAAATATAAAATTTCTAAAAATTACGTTTTTTCTAACTAAAATAATGTTACGTTATTATGAGCTTACTTTTCTGCCTTTTCACGTAAAAATAATTAATAAAAAAATTCCAAAGTTACATTATTATCTTTTTCAAACTGCACTGGAAACTTTGGTTTCATAAAGGTGTATAATTTAATTATTTTGTGGTTCACTTTTTGATTAGAATGTACAGGGTGGTGTTTTCTCTTTCTAACGCCGTTTAGATCATATTTCTTACCATGATATTAACGGAGACACAACGATTTCTATGAGACCTGTATGTATTAAAGTATTGTTCGATACATCGATTTTCAAACCATCCGTCAAGAATATTGAATTATTTATTATAAGTCGATCAAAATGTATAAATTCAAGTAGAACCATTTAATTCAAATGCACACTACATGAATTTTATTATCGCTGCAGTTAAAGCAGGGATAAATTTATAATACACAATTATCTACATAATACATGAACAAACTAAGCTGTGCAAGTTGTTTTATTACCATCTTTGTTTCGAATTATTTCAGAAACTGTTAACTAACTAACTAACCATCACGCCGTTTCCCCGCAGGGGTAGGCAGAGAGGACGGACCGCCAAACAACTCGGTCTTGGCACACACTCTTTGCCTCTCACATTCATACATCGTCTCATACATTCTCTTCTATTATTCTGACTTTTGACATGACCCGACTCAAGTATCTGATTCACTTGATCGTCCAATGTCTTCCTCGGGCGTCCCCGACTTCTTCTACCATTCACATTCGCGTCGTATATTCTTCTTACACTACTTCCTTCGTTCATTCGCTCTACATGCCCAAACCATCTGAGGGTCCCTTTCTTAATCTTACTCATTATGCTTACATCAGCCTTACATTCTTTGCGGATATCCACATTTCTCACACGATCATACATTGTTTTACCACACATACGTCTCAGGGATCTCATTTCGACAGCATTCAGTTTACTTTCATCCTTCCTCTGCCAGTTCCATGCCTCACTGCCATACATCAGGGTAGGTACCAGGACTCCATTGTGGACTGCTAGCTTCGCTTTTTTTGACAGTATCTCTTTCAGCCTTCCCATTTCTCGTAAACATACTACCCAGATACACAAACTCATCCACCTGCTCCAAGTATTCATCATTCACAGCTATGTTGCATACTGTTTCCGTACTCTCTCTTTCAAACACCATAACTTTAGACTTACTTTAAACTGTTAAAAAAATATAATATTACCCACATATTTCGATCATTGGAGGCCTTCATAGTAATGGGGCAAAACATTTTCTACTAAAAAATGGGCGCTGCAGGCCTAGGCGCATATTGTGACGAAGATTATTTTGTTATCTGGTATACACAAAACGATAGCAAAAAAAAAACAATTGCTTTTTTTATATCGACAATTGACCAGAATTCATCAAGGTAATTTTCGCGCGGTTTTCGAAATATCATCCAACGTTCGACAGGTTAAGATAACGGATCGAAATAGGTAGTTAATAGTAACAGTCACAACCCACACAATACTATTTATGCAAAACATATCCAAATATTCCCATAAGATTACAACTGCCCACACTCAATTATTGTAACCCACGAGCACATACTTAGCTGCAAATTTGCATACAAAAACGGGGAATGCATGCGGTAATGACGATATAAATTAATAATGTATGTACGCTTGTCTAAGGAAAGGCTTGAAGGTAAAGTACTTGGTATTGTCGGTAGAACCGATCGGTGAAATTTTCTGCTTTCGATTTTGCGAAGGTCCACAGAAACTGGCAGATTAGCTGTTGAACCGGTAAACACACGTCTCCTCGGTCGTGATCCCAGTACAAGAGAAAATCTCCAGCAATACCAGATACAGATTTAGAGTGGAAGAAAATCTCAGTATCTCCGTGGTGAAAGACTACCAGTAAGAATTGAAACATTGCTAGAAATAGTCTGAATAGTCAAGTACTTCACAACCGTCCTCTTCCTCGTTTCCTTCCCCTCCTCACTACCTTCAGCCTAACAACACACTCCAATTGGGGATGCCACAGTCTCACTGGCTCCTGACAGAGCAGAAGCGATTCTTGTGCGGGAATCACATATAAAAAATAATCAAATTAAACTTCTACGATTTACGTGAAAAGTTGTTAATACGAGGTTTAAGGCCCAGAATAATATCCTTACAAATCATAAAAATTGTATTAGGAGCATTTTCTTCAATTATAATAGTACCTAGCTTTAGTATTAGTACCTAATTGGTATTTATATATAATCACTCAAACTTGCGTGGAAACGAATTCAATGAAAATTATTATTTATGATTAGATTTTTTTCCGTGTTATGTTTTAGCTGTTATAATAGTGAACGTGATAAAAATATTTATAATAGTATGCATCAACGCGAGGAAGATACCGCCTTTATTTCCATGTGAATTTAGATTGTTACCTTCCGAGAAAAATATTTCATAAACGTAAATAACCTTCGTAATAAATGAAAATATTAATTTCGGTTATGCCTCTGTCCATATCTCCAGTTCAATGAACTATAGAACTTGGATTTGCTTTGAGTTTATTTTAAAATTGAAACTGACAATGGGAACAATTCAGACAAGCGATAAAGTAGATACCAAAAATATTATTGAATGTCGAATTTTTCATGTTTCACACCAAACGCATGCCTAACATTTGTACATGGTTGACATTTGTCACATAAGAACCAGGTCGTTTCTTCGACTCGTTCTTGTTTTCAACAGCTCGGCTGTGGAATGATTTGCCGGCCTCTGTGTTTCCTCCTTCCTACAACATGGGTCTCTTCAAGACCAATGTTCATTCCTTCCTCTCCTCAAAAAGACACTCCACACAGCATCCCAGATGACATAGGCCCTGAGGGAAATTATTTTCCTCAGGGCCTCCTCTGTGTGGAGTTAATGTAAAAAAATATATCTTTCAGCATCACAAAGCCTACAATTATAATATCCTGTCATTTTTCGCTATTTTCGGGTCTGCGCTAGTATTCATAGTAACAGCGTCACTACAAGTATTAGGTACGTCCTAAAAGCAAGAGAGTTGATACATTGATATCGCCGCGTCTCACAAGATTTCAATGAAAAGAAAATTTTGATCAAACGAAAATGGTATTTAACTCCTCAGGCTAATTTGATCGCTTTTCGCAACAACTCATACATTTCTCATATCGTTGTGTCTCACTTACTATCGTAGTGAGAAATATGATCTAAACCATAGATTCTCAACCTTTTTTTGCCCACGTTGAGAATATTTTTATTAATAGCGCCCCCTAATGCGAAACAGCAATTGTCGTCACGATTATATTAGTCACAATGGAGGGGGCGCAACGGGATACCACGACGGAGCGGGCGTAATGGGATACGGAAAATATTTTTCTGGCAGTCGCATGTGTGGCAGTCGTTTTGTTCATGTGACTTCACAAAGCTCATGACTCCCACATACCCCTTGTCACAGGATGGCCCCTAATATAATGGGATGGGATAAGATGTGGTGGGATGGGATGGGTTACTCTGGGTCTCCTACCGCTCCCCTGAAAGTCTCAAATGAAACTTTGTGATTTTAAAAAAATTATTTTGACATGAAACGATAAAAAATGATAACGTTTATAATACATGAATCTAATAAAATACGAGTGTTTTTTTTCTTTACCAGTGATTTTAATTAGAAAAAACGTGAGGTGAGTCGAGAACTTTTTAAGGATTGCATTAAAAAATACATATTTAAAAAAATGACATTGTTAGTTCTGATAATAAAATTTGAAACCGTATTTCATCACATTGCAAAAACAGTTTTTAGTTATACGTTCACAAATATTCCTTAATGTGGTCGAGCCTGAGGGGTTAAATTGATTAAGTTTAGCGTATTAATTAGTTGATTTTTTTATAGTGAAGGTAGGTATACTTCAAAACTGAGAATTGACGTAGCGAGCTTTGCGTTGATCTGGAAATTACAGACAGAAAAATCAATTTTGCGCGATGGAGAAAAATGCGATTGAATACCGTCAAATTCACGACGCCACAGACGATTGTAGAACTTTTCCTAGTACAAACAAACAAACCATTTTTTTGCCTCAGTTAAGATACAATAAAGTCACATCATTAATTATTGAGTACCAACACAATGGAATAATTCAACATAAAATTATCGCTCTTGAGTAGGTTGACCGAGTACAGTGGCTGGTTTAACTGCTAATTTATTTATTATCTTGTGAATGCGTTAAAATTCCCATAAACAATCAATTTAAAACGAACACGGAGCCGTCGTTCTGTCACAACTCTAAATAAAAACTCTGTACCAAATTACTCATTGTTATTTTCGTGTGCCTTTTGTGGCCAACTTAATAAACATCTTGGAAATGTAGAAACATTGCGTCACGTCATGATGAATTTGTTTGTGATTGGATTGAATAAGCGAGAGGAATCCTTAAAATTTTCGAAGCCATTATTGCAGCGATAACATAACTGAGTATAAGATGAAGATTTGGATGTCATTAGTCATTATTAAATGTAAGATTGATTGGCTATCTTACTCAGCTCCTTTAGAGCTAGATTTAACCCCAAAAAAAGCTAGATTCAGCTCCAAAAAAAGTGATTGAGTTTCTTAGCTCGTTTTTTCAGAAATCTAGCTCCTTTTTTTACAGAAACTTACGAAAGAAAAATTGCAATTTAATAATTATTTCTTTAGGAACCCGGTCATTTTCGTGTTTAAAACTTGCTTTTTACCACAGGATTTCTTCTCTCTGGCCACCCCCTCCAGGATTCATGAAAATTCGACGAAACCGGTTTATTTATTCTCAGAATTTTTCCAGCCACATCATCCTCTTCAGGACGGCGAATTTTCGGTTACAACTTGGGCTAAACAAATTTAGCTCTTTTTTTCTCATTTTTTATTAGAACAACTCTCTCTTTTTATAACTTTTGAAGGTTATTCCCATCAATGTAATACATCATTAAAGAAGAAGATAACCCTTATAATCTATACAAAAATATGATAGAGAATAAGGCACATAAAATAAAATATAACGGTCGCAACGCAACGTATGGGGAAAAATAGTGAAGATAATATTGTTAATTCTAAAATTTGAAACATGAGATTGACAAATATGACGGTTTGATAAGAGGTGGCAGTAGCCGAACCGGTAGAGGCATTGGTCCCGGTTAAATGAGAGGTTTTGGGTTCAAGTCCCAGTTGCGACCGTTATCTTTTTATTTTTCTGTGTCTTATTCTCTTTCATATTTTCGTTTAGTGTTATCTACTCTTTTAGCTCCTTTTCGGGTGACTCTGGCCTTATTTTAAAAATCGAGTTGGCCAAATTGTATCTTACTACTAGGTGTACAGTTACTGTTATAGATTTTTTAAGTTTTTTGAAGTGCCAACTGCCAAGATACTACTGGCAACCCCTTTATTTTGGGGCATGTTGTGTGGCTGAAGGGTGTGTTGGGGGGAATAAGATAGGTAAGAGGAAGGTTCTAAAGTACCCGGCTGTTCAGGTTTGATCTTATAACATTTAATAAAATTTAATTTCGCACGTCAACGCACGTCGAGGTCGACAAATAAATGATAGCCCTAAAATACTTCCTAGTAAATTCAAATTGTGATAATCTCAAAACGAACGTTAAAATAAGCTCATTGATACAAGTAACACAAAAGCGGAAAATAATATAGTGAGAAGAAAGGTATTTTTTAATACAACCATATTGAGTATAGTTTCTCGGGTTAAAGGCATAATTAGATAGCACATTTCTCATACATGAATTCAGCATTCAGTCTCGCCGATAGATTATCGAAAACTGTTTTAAAAGCTTTAGAGATTAGACCATGTTACGCTTTAGTTACAGTATAACTTGAGAAGCTACGCTTATGTCAATAATATAAGTTTACGAGTGACATTTACAAGCAGTGACTTTCCCGAGTATCGTCTCTTTCGATGACACAGTATTAAAATAAACGTAGAAATTTAATTTATAGTGAATTAAACGACACCTGAATATATAATTAAGCTTGAATCATAGTTATTAAATTGTCATATTTAATTTATCTATGTTAACAGTGTAAAACAGCTTAACATATCTGGCTACGTTACTCTACTTTATGACTTTTTTTAATGTTTAACCTAAAAACAAAAAAAAATCTCCGAAAGGAATTGTAAAAATGTTCAAAAGGAGGTGTGATTAGGTAACAAATCATTCAAAAGGGCAGAAAATAGGTGTTAACATTTAGTCTGTATGCTATCATTTATACCATCGGTAATTCTCAAGTAAGCAAACGCGTAGAAAAAATTAAAAAAACTGGAGACGAGTAGGTTTGCAGTTGACTTGCAACGCAAAACCAATTGCATAAATTTGCTTAGCAGTTATTAACCGTCAATCAAAAAGAATGATAACGCTACCTACGATTTCGTCATCCGATTAGAGACTAGGTACGTTGTGAAAATAGCGCGTGAAAAGGCAGAATAATAATTAATTATTTCAAAAAATACGGCATATTTTCCTCACAAGCAATAAATAGGTTAATTAATTCATAATTGACAAATATCAGCAAAAAATGCCTACACTCGTCACGTAGCTGGTGTAAAATAAATTGAAAATTAACAAAGTCAACAACTTGAAGGCCTCCGTGCTCGAGGCTCTCGACTAGCAATCCCAGGGTCGCGGGTTCAAATACCGGCGTGCGCAAGTAAATTTAACTAATTAATTAATCTTTTAAAATAAATGTATATTTCCAGATTGGAAGATACTCGCAGTTTCGTCTTGGTGTAAGACCACCATTCAGAATTGAGACGTTGCTTGAAATGGAATCCCATTTCCGCTAACTAGCCGTATTTGGTCAACTTTTTTGAATAGCTAGGTATTTATCCACCCTTCTCTTCCACACCACTTCCCCCTCCCCACTTCTTTCAGCCTCACAACATACCACAATTGAGGAGCGTTAAGAGCAGTTGGGACTCTTAAGCGATGTTCAGATATTTTTTCTTAAAAGTTCAGATGTTTCGTGTATGTGAGTCGTGGGCCAATTTCAGGAGGTTCGCCAAATGCCAAATGATTATCGAATTCGAAAACATATTTCAAAGCCTGCATAGAACTTTAAAAGTGAAGAAAATGCCTTCATATCAAAAATTTCAACTATTCCAAGACCACTAAAGTTAGACGACTCTCAAAAGTTTGTGGTTTTCAAAAGTGGGTCGCGGTACTACGAACTCCCGCATAGATGATGCAGCTTCAAAAAGTAAAATACGAGATGAAAAGGTAGTGGTACTCCTTTAAAATTAATGTTTTACGTGGTCAAAATATAATAAAAAGATTGTGGATTACATACATAATCATGATTATACGAAAATGCCTTTCCGCAGAAGCAGTTGTGGTTAGACAGGTACGATTACACTGTGAGAAGATCCATAGTACAATGATTCACTCTATAATCGTATATATGGAGATGTCCGTATGGCAATTCCATTTAACCACAATAAACTGTGATGTGGAAATAGGTTATGAATTTCCAGGAATTTATTCCAACAAGAATATAAAGAAGTTTCCTTCCGTTTTTCGGTAAGGACAGATATCGTCGTGAAAATAATAATAATCTAAACGAAAAAATCAAAGAGAACCAGACTCAGAAAAATAAAAAGACAAAGGTCGCAACTGGGGCCTGAACCCAGAACCTCTCGCCTTACCGGGGCAAACGTCTTGCCACTTCGGCTACTGAGATCTCTTATTTAAGCGTCACTCATAACTTCATATTTCAAATTTCAGAATTAACAATATTATCTTCGACTATTTTTTTTTCCATATTATGGCAGCTACCTTTTTCATTTCAAACAAGTATTCGATGAACTGGTTTGTAACCTAGCCAGTGTCTCAGATAAATATTTCCGATTTTATTTATATTGAATACCTATTGACCTTTTTGTAAAAATCTAAATGGGTGTTTCACAATATTTTAACAATTCATCAAATTTTTGAATTTAATTGTCACCCTCCGGGTAAGTTATATTCAAGATATGTGATTATTTCAGTTTTATATGAAGCAACTAGCCTATAATAATAGAACTTGAATAGAAGTTACACAGGACGTGAAAATTAACTTCAAATATTTGATGAATTGTTCAAATTATATTTGAAACAACCTTTTAATAGTCAAATAGTCAAGCAAATTTTGCGAATTTTTCTAACCAGTTTCAATCGATTATTCAATCGAATGAATCAAAATTTAAACGGATTATTTAAAATCGCAATAATAAAATAAATTTTAAAATTTTAGTTACGAATTGTGACTAAAGAATTTTAATCGATGATTTTTAGTTCCGAAACGTTACTAATGAAATTCAATCGATTTTTAAAACAGAAATTATCATTTCGAAATGGATAACTCAATTAGTCCCGTTGATAGAACGCTGGTATTATTTACAGAGAACACAGAGATACGCAAATAGCTCAAAACCTACGCAAATACGCGTAGAGTATTATATTATGACTTTGTCACTTACTCAACGAACCGCGCAAAGTAAATAACACTGAACCAAGATAATCCAAAGAAGTGTGTTCTACATAATATTATAATACCGATTACAAAGAAAAACTGCTGTCGCCATTTTGCACAATACCTTTTGACTCCCAGACCATAGACAGGCCATTGAAATTGATGACCTGTTCAAGAAAGAATTTCGATATTTAAAAACTGCTCCAATGTGCGCTTTTATAATTACAGTGACGATTCACGGTTACGGTACCGTGACGGCGAAAAAAGGCAATAAACATAAGTTCCTTGTCGCTATAATGCTGCAGCTCTTTCTTACACATTAAACAAAATATTTGTTTATCTGACAAAATGACTGTTTCCTCCAAAGTACTACTATTTTGCGACGAGAATTGCGTTTTATTTTCTTTATACGTGTGAGGGAGACCATGGGCGTAGCCAGAAAAGTTAAGATATCAACATCAATAATATTAAAATAAGGAGAGTAAAGAGAATGTTTTTTTAACACTGACATCTCAAAATGATATTATGTATCTAAAAAGATAAATGGGGACCTCTGAAAGAAAAAAAAATTTTACTTGCAAGTTACGTTTTTTCGGTGATTGCGGTTGATTTTTATTTTGCAAAGTGATTTTTAATTGGAATTCCGTTTCTAATCAGTAAGTGCATACGTACTTTAAAATTATTATTTCACTTAGCAAAAAGTGTTTAATACACATCGGACAACAGGCATAACATAAACAACAGACCGATCAGTGGTTGAGTGGGCATAGCGCCTGGGTCTCACCCGGGCGTCGCGTGTTCGATTCCTCGGCTGGCTAAGTCCTCCATCACAACACAGGCAACATTTTCGGCTTTCTGTTGTGGTAGTAGGAGATTTTAAAACATTTTTGGGTTATTCGTAACCCGGGAATGTTTGTCTTTCTTAGAAAAAAAATAAAATAAAATAAAATATAACAGGATTAGTGTTACAGTCAGGTGAATACGTACTTGCATAAATGTAATTATTTGAAAAATTTGATTGCTTAAAATTTTATATCATGTACAACTAACGTTTATTATGTATTTTGTTTTGAAAAGTTTTATTTTCTATACATAATTGTTACTTTAATTTTATTAAAAACAAATAAAAAAATAATACCAATGTAGGTAAATAGAAAATAAAAGTTTTCAACACAAATTGTTAGAAATATTAGGTCCTTACATATGAAATTGGCGTTTTGCCATACTGGCAACTTTGATCTCAAATATCTTCTCTTTGGTTAGGAATTCCAAATTCAAATTTATACAGCTCATGTATTTGTGTTCCGAAAGTTATAATCCATTTGTTTTTTCCTTAATTGTTTTTTTTTCTTTGAGGCACTTAGTTTACAATATGGAAAACTTGAAATATCGAAACTATCGGGGCATGGTTTGGTTGGTTCGGCAGGGTTCAGCCATTGCGGTGAGCACTTCCGATTATCGTACAGGATCCACTTTTCATCACAGGTAATGATTCGATTTAAAATCCCTTCATTATTGTGCCGGTTGAGTAATGCAACACAGCAGTCAAAGCGTGTTTGTTGATTTGCTTCAATTAATTCGTGAGGTACCCACCTTTTAAGCTTTTTCACCTTATGATAATGATTGTATGTTTTCTTTGGGAGGGTGCAGACATATGATCACCGTTTGTCTCATTTTCGACTGTTGTTAAATAGTGTATAAGAAAGAGCTGCAGCATGTCATATGTTTAAGAACAAAAGCAAAACCATCAGCGCAAAAGGGGAGAGGGGGGGAGGGTGGTGAGAGGGGGGGGGGGGATGGGGGAGGTGGAAGAGGCGGAGTGGGAACCCCCCTTACACCATGCGAGCGAAGCCGCGAGAAAAAGCTAGTTATAAATAAATGTCTCCAGAAGTAAGGAAGAATTTGGCTTATTTTAGGCGCACGGAAACGTCCACCATACACTAATATCGGTTTGTCCTTCAGTGGCAAACAATGATACCTTGATACCGCGAACATCAAGATCTCTTGACACCGCCGAGATATTAAATTCCACGGATGGATTGTTGGGTGTTCACGCCAATCGCCTGCTGGAATCACAGATATGTCATTTACAGTTTGTCCAGTCATCTGGACATTCGCAGTAACGGACTTGTGGCATGTGACAATCACCTCCTTCCTCGCCCACGGCTGTTGCGTTTATAGCTCGTGTTTCAAACGATCATACTGCATTTCTACAGTGTAGAAATTTGTTGTAAGGTACGAGGAAGAGGAAATGACTAAAGTGAATTTCCTTACCTATACACAACCATAGGGATAGAAAAATACTGTAAAATCAATGACAAATGACGATAGAATGAAACATGATTAAAATTTTACTTATATTTCCTATAGCTTATTATCAAAACGACACAACTCAACCTAGACAATGTAAATTTCTTCCTTTGTAGTACCAAATGGACAGCATACCTACCTGACGCCTGTGCTCTAAAGATTGGAATTCGTTTGTTAAGATGGGGGAATGTACCAAACGGACCGCCCGTTTCTGCACAGAGTCAAGAGGTTTTCAGGTATTTCAGGCCCACAGACAATAGGTGGCTGCCCAATTCAACAGTGGAGGGCGCACTTGCGATTCATACAGGGACAGCGTTGTACACTATTAAAGTATCTGCGGACCTGGTACAGCACGCTAAGCTTCCGAGAGGGTAACTTAACTCGGGCTTCGATGGTGCCCCCGTGCCTGAGCTGAGTTACACCAAACACATCAATGGAAGGCAATACGGCAAATTGCTTCCATTATAGAAGACTAAATTATCATGTCGATCCCTTTTATTCATAATCAGCCAAGATTAGGTCTTTGAAACATTAAATTTGACTGGGTTATTCTTAGGTACTCCAAGAGGAAACTTCCTCGAGGTAGTTCATTCTCGGCTTCAGAGCCCTCCAAACTGTTGGGAGTTTGTGAACCCTTTGTGGGCTTGTCAAACAAAAAGTTTATATTATATATATTTTTTTTTCAATTATTTCTGGCTTTCACCCTTCAAGGGTATTCTAGGCCATCATTTATAATTACGGAGAAAGGAAAGGTGAATTTATATATTAATTTTATTTAAATGTGCAAATTTCAGAATTTTATGGAAGATTGGAGTAAAGTTCAGACTTAGAAGAGATGAGATGTTGAATGGGGGGGAGGCAATTTTTGATAACGCTTGATAGAAGAGAGGATATTTATTTAGAGAGGGACAATCAAAAAATATGTGATCTAAAGTTCCCACATCTAGACCACAGAACGTACAATCTGGGGAGTCAAGCACATGAATTTTATAAAGGTGAGAAGGAACGGAACAGTGTCCGATTCTCTTACGAATAAGTAAGGAAATTTCTTTTTTGGAAAAATGGGGGAATTTTTGAAACCACGGTTTTGATGGGATAGTCCTTTGTATTGAGGCGTAGCGAGCACCCTTGGATTGACTAGCAATGTTCCAATACTCTGTCCAAACATTGCGGGATCTATCTTTGATACGATACGATACGATTGTACCCCCCAGCCAGGAGTACTCCTGTCCCGGTGAGACCGGTACACCGAGGGGCACTGATTTTTTAGGACTGGAACACGTGCTCTGAGTATAGGAAGGAGGTTGGAGTTTAATCGACCGGTATACATGGCAACCTAATAAGCCAATATTGGAATTTAGGATGGGCAGGAATAAAGGAATGGATTGAGCGTTATGACTTTTTTTTCTTTTCTTTTCACGTCTTCCTTCTTCTTGCCTCATCTCGGCTTTTCTTGTCTCTTCTTGCTTCTTCTCGTCTCTTCTGGGATTTTATCGTCTCTTCTTGGATCTTCACGGATCTTCTTGGATCTTCTCGCCGCTGCTTGGCTCGTCTTGTCTCTTCTTGCCGCTTCTTAAATTTTCCTTTCTCTTCTCGACTCTTGCTGCTTGTTCTTTTCTCTTCTTGCCTCTTCTTGGATCTTCTGGAACCTTATGTCTCAACTTGACTCTTCTTGCTTCTTCTTGCCTCTTCTTACCTTTTCTTGCATCTTCCGCGCCTTCTGAGCACATCTTGGATCTTCTAACCTACTCTTCTTGTCTATTCTTGTCTCTTCTTGGCCTGTCTTGTCTCGTCTTGTATTTTATGTTATCTTGTGTCTCCTTGGTCGATTTGGCTCTTCTTGGATTTTATTTTCCCTTCTTGGCTCGTCTTGTCTGGCTTTTTTGCGTTTTCTTGTGGAGTTAAATCGACCAATACGTAGGTGCAGGAATAAAGGAGATGATTGAACGTTGGTTTCTCGCTTTCCACTTCTTCTGCTTCCAACCACTCTACCGGTCTCTTCTTACTTATTATTTTTTCATCGTGGCTCTTATTGGTTTCTACTTGACTTTTTATTCACTTCTTGCATTATCTTGCTTCCACTAGCCACCTTTTCTGCCCCTTGATTCTTCTGGCTTCATACTGCTTCTACTTAGCTCTCCTAGTCTCAGCCTGCATCTTCTTATGTAGGTACTTCTTGCTTCTTCTTTCATCTCTTTACTTCTTTTTTATTCTCCTATCTTTATCTTGCTTCTTCTGTTTTCTTCTTGCAAGTATCCCGACCTTTTTTCCTTATAGTGGCCTTTCTCGTCTCTTCTTGCATCTTATTGTTTTTCTTTGTTCTTCATACTTTCCCTTGCATATTCTTGCTTCGTGGCTATTCTTATTATTTCCCTGTCACTACTAATTTCTTCTAGCCTCTTCTTTATTATTCTTGACTATTCGACTTTTGAAAAGATGTTCTCTCAGATTTTTTCCCTTTATTTATCATATGCATGTAGATAAGTTCGTCAAGACAAATTCATCTCTTTTTAGATGATATGTGTATGATTTAATTGTCAGACAGAAAGATTGACACTGACTGGTATCTCTACATAAAATATTAAATGATTTAGTTGATAGTGCAGAATTGCCCGCACTGACAAGCCTTCGGATTGCACTTAATGATGTTAGTCAGGATTTATTGCGGGATCTATCTTTGATGATGGAAAAAATATCAGACAGGGGAATATGGTTTACGAGGGTAACGGTAGGGTTAGACGCTCCTTGTTTTGCCAAGGAATCAGCAATATCGTTACCCACTATGCCAACATGTCCAGGAATCCAAATCAGAGTGACAGATTTTCCAGAGCTTTGAATGGAGGTTATCAATACTCGAATAAGACATACAAAGTGATCATCAGGATGAAGAAGAGGACTGGTTTTAAGTTTTTGTAGGGAACTGAGAGAGTCAGAGAGAACAAGAGAATGTTCAAAATTATTTTTTATTATATATTTGAGAGATTCAATAATCGCAATGCACTCTGCAGAAAATATTGAAAATTGGTTTGAAATTGAATAAAATATTCTTTCATTAGAATTATTGTGGTAAACGTTAATACCAATACCACAGTTAGGAGAGTCCGGAGATTTGGAGCCATCAGTAAATAAAAGAGAAGAGTTGGGCCATTTAGAAGAAATAATAGTTTCATTTCATTAAAATACTAATAGAAAATTAATGTATAAAAAATTGAGTGGGTAGGTATACTAATTTTGGGTATTTTGAACAATTGCTATAAAAGCGAGGAATTCAATGAAGTGGTTTAATAACAACAAATTCGTAAAACCACAAACGATGCAATCGTTGCAAGTGTTCCTTTTAACTTGGAAGGAAGGAATAAACTAACAAATAAAGATGAATAATAATTATATGTAATTATCATAGCATCAGCAGCGGAAGTGCACACACACCAAGGCACATATCTACTGTAAATATTATTACAATCGGGAAGAATTCGAAAACATACATTCCCGCCATTCGGTTATTCAGTGGCGATCCATAAAGGAATAAAAGGAAAATCACAGTGTGATTCACAAAAACTGCTTGTTTTATGGGCCAGATACTGACAGCCAAGATGGCCGCCGATCTTTTCCAAACAACAATTTCACGTGGTGGATGTTTACGTAAATTTACTCGTGTTCTTTTCACATAATAGCACCAAAATATAACTACGTAAAAGAATAATAAAAGCTAAGTACTAAAGTTTTCCGATTTTGTGGCGTGAACCTTTGGTATTTTGATAATTATAAAATAGATCACAAATAATTGTGTTGATATTTATATTGTGATAACTTTAGTTTACTTGTGGTCTAATTAAAAGAAAAAATACTAACTCAATTGTAACAAGAAGGGATTCTCTGGGCGTAATCAAAGAACCGGCAGCTTTAGGCTTTGCTATTTGGCTGAGCTTTTACTTTTACATTTTACATACAAACTTCATTCATTGTGAATATTATCAACCCAGTTTTGGAATATAACGCAGTGTAGTATTTTTGAATAGCTACGCGTTTACATTATTTCCCCCCACCGAAGTAAAAATTTTAAAAAAATCAATGATAGTTCACTAACCCTTCCCGAGTTGACAATTTATTACAGCATGATCCTTTGAATACAATAAATTTGCATAAGTACTTAATCCCCATCAATTTAAGTGAGTACTGTATGCAAATGCATTCCGAACAGTTATCATTTTTTTAGATCTAGTGACGCCGCTGAAATGCTTTTTAAACCGTTTTTTTTTTCATGAGAGGAACTTTTTGTGGCGTGATAAATAAAAATTAAACAAAGCAGGTTTGTTTTAACTTCACAACTAATTTCATATTATTGTAGATGCCAACCAGGATTCGCCTATAATCGGCTGTATATTGTATATTTATACCTGATATTATCATGTGTATTTTAATGCCACTGATAGCTGTATTGCAACGTGTTATGGGAGGATTAATGCTAAATCACTATTTTCGATTAATCTTTACTAAAAATCGGTTTTCATTACAAATACAAAAAATAGGCTTTGGATAAATTGAAGCTTTTCCTATCGTGGGTAAAGTTCGGTTTATGGGCGAAATTCCTAAAAAATAAAACTAGTTATTTTTATACTAACTTTGGGCCGGGGAATCCGAATCTGAAAGAATTAGGTTGGGGCAAACAAATATAAACTGAATAACACGACTGCAAAATTTTAAATTCATACACAGCTTACAGGCCATTTTGACGCTATCAACAATGTCATAGAAAAAACCAAAGATATTTTATGTTCAACCACAGAAAATTAAGTGTTGCCATAAGCAATAATATCAATATAGCGGCTACGCTAGGTTTGTGTAACATGGTTTGTGATAGAAAAGAAAGTGCCCCCTTCGTAGCGCCTACTCGCGTCAAGGCAAGAAAACATCCCAGTTTTCAAGTAGTTTAGCGGCTACGCTAGGTTTATGTAACATGGTTTGTGATAGAAAAGAAAGTGCCCCCTTCGTAGCGCCTACTCACGTCAAGGCAAGAAAACATCCCAGTTTTCAGGTAGTTTAGCGGCTACGCTAGGTTTGTGTAACATGGTTTGTGATAGAAAAGAAAGTGCCCCCTTCGTAGCGCCTACTCGCGTCAAGGCAAGAAAACATCCCAGTTTTCAAGTAGTTTAGCGGCAACGCTAGGTTTGTGTAACATGGTTTGTGATAGAAAAGAAAGTGCCCCCTTCGTAGCGCCTACTCGCGTCAAGGCAAGAAAACATCGCAGTTTTCAAGTAGTTTAGCGGCTACGCTAGGTTTGTGTAACATGGTTTGTGATAGAAAAGAAAGTGCCATGGCAAGAAAACATCCCAGTTTTCAAGTAGTTTAGCGGCTACGCTAGGTTTGTGTAGCATGGTTTGTGATACAAAAGAAAGTGCCCCCTTCGTAGCGCCTACTCGCGTCAAGGCAACAAACATCCCAGTTTGCAAGAAGTTTAACGGCTACGCTAGGTTTGTGTAACATGGTTTGTGATACAAAAGTGAATAAAATTTATAAAAAATAATTACTGAAATTATAAACATGTTTTTTTACGTTATTGATATTATTGCTTAATGGCAACACTTAATTTTATGTGGTAATATGTTATCTTTAGTTTTTTCTATGATCTTTATTCTCAGAAAAAAATGGCCTGTTATATTGTATGTAAATTCAAAATTGGACAGTCGTTTAACTCAGTTAATATTGCCGAGTGTAACCTAATTCTTTCAGATTCGGATTTCCCAGCCCAAAGTTAGTATAAAGATAATTAAATTTCTTCTTTCGGAGTATCGCCCATAAAAAGATGTGTCATTAATTTATTGGAGATTGTTTGTGTATCGAAAATTTTTAAGTCGTGTTATTCAGTTTATATTTGCTTGCCCCAACTTAATTCTTTCAGATTCGGATTCCCCGGCCCAAAGTAGTCCGGTTAGTATAAAAATAACTAGTTTTATTTTTTAGGAATTTCGCCTATAAACCGAACTTTACCCCCTATCGTTTCCGTTGAGTAGAATTAAAATAAAATTATTAATGACTTTATTAAAAATATAAGCGTACACTTCTAAAAATGTGTCTTTTCATTAGAAGTGTAGCAAATAACAAAAAAACTTTTTTTAAATATAATTTTCTGGCTAAAATTATCTGTGATGGTTTCCATTGATTAACTTTTTTTTCTTATAAAATTATTCACAAAATTATTAAAATACCACTTTTGCGCTTGAACTATGACCTCTAGTCACCGTTTGCCAAGCGATTTTTATGCCCATTACCTATAATCGTGGCGATATAAAGCGCACTAAGAATCCATACATTTTTGGCATGTGGCTTCCTCTTCAGTGGGGTCAAAACACACGAACCTGTCAGTGTTATTCCAATTTTAAATAGCTCTTATAAATTTTGGGTATAATCGAAACCTGATCAACGCAAAACAAATTTGAAAATAGTGGTGTTCTGGTCTTAAAATAATGTTTGGGAAAATTTTATAGGAAATTATGGTAAATTTTGGGGATAGCTGGCAACGGTTAATACGCACTTTTTTTGAAAAAATCTTTTGATTCACCTTAATTACATTAAAAGACAACTATTTGCATTGGGGGAAGTGAAAAATATTTTTTTGTAACATGGTTTGTGATACAAAAGAAAGTGCCCCTTTATAACGCCTACTCGCGTCAAGGCAAGAAAAACATCCCAGTTTTCAAGTAGTTTAGCGGCTACGCTAGGTTTGTGTAACATGGTTTGTGATTCTGGCGTACAATCTCATAAGACGAAAGCTAATTTTAATTTTACGTAATGAAATTTAGAATGAAATATTTTCCACTTCCCCCAATGCAAATAGTTGCCTTTTAATGTAATTAAGGTGAATCAAAAGGTTTTTTTTTAAAAGTGCATATTAACCGTTGCCAGCGATCCCCAAAAATTAATGAAATTATTGAGTAACTTACTTGTCAAGTAACTTTAACCGTAGGAATAACATGGCTGTAAGAACAGAAATTTACTAATTTACCGTTAGCGTTAGTGTTACTCAGCAGTGGTTTTAAACACGATAATATACGCTACTTAACGAGTAACACTAATGGACAGTTTACTCGTATCTCGTATACCAACATAATCGTGTATTAATCGATTAGCATTTTTTAAAGATCATCCAAATTTTAAGATTTGGGATCATAGATAGGAAAAACAACACGAAAAGGAAACAAAGTAATGATGGTTTCTTTAATTTCTTTTGTTTGTCAATCTTTTTTTGAAATCTGTAAACTTCCTTCATCGACGATAAATTTTGATATACTTACCTTATTAAAAATTTAATTGTACGGAAATGCAATTCGATGCCAATAAATTTAATGATCTTGCTATTTTCGATAAATGTGGAAGTAATAACAACGTGTTGCGCAACGAGAGACTTGCAAAACAAGCGCGGAAAGAGAAAATAATTCATCTCGTAATCTCGCTACTGACACATCTGTGGCAACAAGTGAAGTTACCTACTAACTTGCTGTTCTGATATCTGCACTAACAAATCGGAAAAAATGTACATGGGAAACTATTCGTACAGTGAGAAAGAAAATAATTACGGGTTTGATTGTAGGAAAAATTATAATTTTTTCTGAAAATATTATCTCCGCTTAGAGAATGAATGATAGAAAATACCAACTCGATTTGTTCACATTTCTACGCCATTTATTCCACCAAGGTTGGCTGACGTGGTCGAGCAGTAAGGCTCTTGACTCGCAATCCGAAGGTGGCGGGATCGAATCCCGGCGTGGCAAATAAATTTTATTTGATTAAATTGTTTTATTTCACAATTAATTAATTAAAAACAATATATAGCATATTTGTGGCACGTTCCAGAGTGGAAGATACTCTCAGTATAGCCCTGGTGAAAGATCATCATTCAGAGTTGAAACGTTACTTAAATTTACGCTTTAGCCGTGTTTGGTAACCAGATCTGAATATAGCCAGGCACTTTCCCACCTTCCTCATCCCCATCTCCTTCCCCTCCCCACTACCTTCAGCCTACAACAACATACCCCAATTGAGGATGCCATAGTTTCACTGGCTCCAGACGGGAGCAGTTGGGACTATTGTGCGGTATATATATATTTTTTATTTTTTTTATTTACGGACAAATAGTCCAATTAACAATATAACAATAACACGAACAGAAAAGAAAAAAGAGAGATCACAATGAAAAGAGATTACATATAGATGAAGAGCATTGACAAAATACATATAATATAAAAGTACATAGAGAAGATAACTACAAGTAGCTTGAAGATGGATTTAAAAAGACTTTAAAAAACCACATTGCGTAACGACTGCCGAAAGTCACTTAGGCTTACACCAAAAAATTCAATGCTTTGATTTGTGTTGACAAGTCTCGACATTCTGGATAAAGGAGAATGATATCCATAATTAGTAGAATGTTGGTTGAGGAACAGCAATTCATTATTTCGGAGTCTACGGGGAGGAATGTTGAACTGGATGAGTTGTAACAAAGCAGGTGTGGCATATATACAAAAAAAAAACATTTTTTAAAATACCGTTAGTCAAATACAACTTTTTTATAGTTTCTATGTAAAATGTAAACGGTACAACGGTGCCAATGTCCCTATGGCATCCCAATTTTGTGGAATTAATTGAGACTGGTGGGAAAGGGGAAGACACAAAGACAAGGGGGAACACAGGGAGGTATCTGACTATTCAAACTGACTATAGATTGACAATTCTGAATGAATCTGAATGTATTTTAAGACAGTTACAAAATAATACATTAAATTCTTACGATGAAAATGCTGAAAACAGTTGTGTTGGAAATTCAAGGTAGAAAATAAAGCTCAACGTTTACGTTAACGTGTAATTTAGATTAATATTTACTACGAAACAGTTAACATTATGAATACCAAAAATATGCTTTGGATAAATTGAAGTTTTTCCCATCGTTTCGCTTCAGTAGAATTAAAATAAAATTGTTAATTACTTAATAAAAAATATAAGCGAAAACTACTAAAAATGTATTTTTTCACTAGAAAAGTATGAACGCACATAAAAAAACAAAAATAAAATATTATGGTTAAGGTTTTGTTTCTTTCTCATAATTTTTTTCCATAATACAAACAAAAAAGCCTATTACTTATATTCGCGGTGATATAAGGCACACTAAGAATATACACAATTTTGGCTTGTATATCCCTCTTAAATTTAATGACACCAGCCTAGCGATTCCGTAATTATTGTGAGATCGTTATTGGATAACGGACGTAATCTCCTGTCAGATTTGTGTGGTTTTTATAGCTGTTATTTGCGTTTTCTATGTACAACGTACATTAAATGAGTAAATAATCATGCGTACTTGCAGGAATTCATGTTTAAATCGATCTAAACTACAATATTGACGTAAAAATCACACAAATCTGACAGAAGATAACGTGCGTTATCCAATAACGTTCTCACAATAATTACGGAATCGCTATGCTGGTGTCATTAAAGTAGTAAATTTTTCGAAATTTTTTATTTGATCCATTTGAATAAATTTATAGTTTTTAGATACAAAATTAATTATAATGAGGTATTTCTAAATTGTAGTAATTCAATAAAAACTACAAAACAGTGTGGGTAGAAATATGTGGGGCTTGTAAAAAACAAAGAATTTAAATTTATTAGGTCTCGTAAAGACATCGTCTTAATCAACTCCAGACAATGGACACATTTCACACATGCTGTTGTCTCTGGATGAATGAAGCTGCGTGATGCAATCCTGTCGCATTGCAAATTGCAGGCGGTCGGTGTTTTATTTATACCCACCGAACGGTTAATCCCTAGAACTGTGGTCTGTAGACATTTAAAAAAAAAACTGTAGTTGCCAATTTCGTTTAATTTAATGGTTTGGACATTTAGAACGAATGAACGAAGAGAGGAGTGTATTGATTTGGGAGGCAGATATGCATACCGCCGCCCCGGGAACCATTTATTGAATAACCAACACCTCTGCCGTAGGTCATCCCAAGTGGTTCGGTAAATTTGGTGACTTAGCAGGGGTGCCCGGGTTCATAGGGTAAGGTTTGTCCGGATCTTGGCAGCGGATGTGTCTGCCATCAACAGCGTGGAGATCTTTTGACCTCTCCGGCAGGACTCTTGGAATATTATCTTGCACCGCAGTGGAAAGGATGGATTCATTCGTCCGTCACTTTTAGACACTTTGACCCCCCAGATTCCTACTCACCCTAATACATTTTTCCTTCCAAGAACTTCCTCTCGTTCCCCTAAAAATGACCTCCACAAAGCATCCCCAAAGATGACATAGGCCCTAAGTGGAATTATTTTTCTTAGGGCCCCCTGTGAGGAGATAATGTTAAAAAAAAAGAATAGGTAGGTGTATGACGCGAATGTCATTGGTAGAAGAAATCCAGCCTAGCGATTCCGTATTTTTGTGAGATCGTTATTGGATAACGGACGTTATCTTCTGTCAAATTTGTGAGATTTTTACGTCACATATTTTAGTTTAGATCGATTTAAACATGAATTCCTGCAAGTATGCATGATTATTTACTCATATACGTTGTACATAGAAAACGCAAATAACAGTCATGAAAATCACACAAATCTGACAGGAGATTACGTCCGTTATCCAATAACGATCTCACAAAAAATACGGAACCGCTCGGCAGGACGCCCTAGGAAGATATGGCACGATCAATTGAATCAAATACCTGAATCGATTCATGTCAAGAGACGTGTATATACGAGATGATGTACGAATGTGAATAAAGCAAGGAGTGTGTGCCAAGACGAAATTGTGTAGTGGTCCACTCTCCCTGGTAGAAAAAATTTTCGTAAAACCTTTCGACTCCCAGGCCTCGCCGGCCAATGAAATAGTTATCCGCTCGAGAAATAAATTCGACAACTAATTTTTTTTTATCAATATCAGGAAATTGAGGAAAAATATAGCTTACTTTGGGCAAACGGACACACCTGCGCTTCTATCAGTGTCTACTATTTTTCGAACACGCCTGCACTTTTATCAGTTCTTATTATTTTTCGAACACGCCTGCACTTCTATCAGTTTCTATTATTTTTCGAACACGCCTGCACTTCTATCAGTTTCTATTATTTTTCGAACACGCCTGCACTTCTATTAGTTACTATTATTTTTCGAACACGCCTGCACTTCTATCAGTTTCTATTATTTTTCGAACACGCCTGCACTTCTATCAGTTTCTATTACTTATGCCCGGCACTGAATTGCGGCAGCGGTTGTCGCAAGTTATGAAATAAAGAAGGCGGGCGTTATAGCAAGGGCATCGGGAACATTTAATATTACGCCTTGTGAACAGGTTGCCCAATGAATAGAATAATAGAATAGGTGCTATAAAATGTGTGTACGTGATGTTTGCAACATTACATATTATTATATATTTTATGTGTCAAGTAACATTTCAAATGCATTCCCAAGGTTGAGATAACTATACACGTTAGAAACTCGTAATAATAGAAGAAATGAAAAAAAGGAGGATAAACAGAAGCCAACAACTGTGTAGGTTAGGTACCTATGTTTTTTTTCTATAACCGATCATCTTATCGAAAATATAATTGTTAACTACAAATCAGAAAATTGGGATGAATGAATCTGCAAAAAAAACTTTCGAACAGTGAGCATTAGCATCATAAAAATTTCAAAAAGTTTCCGTCAAAATTTTCTACGTCGTAACATTTTTTCACCTTATTATCGTCTTCAAATAATTCAAAAAATAAAACGTATTTTTAATTGTTCAATGAGAAAAAAGGATCATAAAATAATCATTCAATAAATAATACTCCGAGTTCTCCATCGTTCTTGCTCGCTACTTTTCATATCACAATTCAATTAGCCGTATCAAATCGTCACTTCATTTGGATAGGGTTCTAACTTCGCTTCACCTTGTTGTGAGATATGAGGTGTCAAAGTTTGCAAAGATAATTTCTCATAATCTGTTTACAAATTTCCGATTTTGATGTTGAACCTTCTGTAAAGTATTTTAATTGAACATATTTTAAATGAAAGTATTTAAAGAGGACGTAAACTTACCCTTTTAGAACATACCTAAACATACAAATAGAACCCTGTGCAACCAACCAGCTAGAGCGTAATAATTCATTGCACAAGGTTCTAATTACATTACCCTAATGCTATTCCTAGCTAGTGCGAAGCCCTATATAAATATTTTCCATTAAAACACAATAAACTAAAATACATGAATTAAAATTCTTACATAGATTTCGAAAATTCGTCTTTGGAAACTTAGAAACATTAGAAAATGGTAAGACGTAGTTAGAACCCTATCCAAATGAAATGACGGACCATAATGTACCTCGTATTTAAGATCAACTGTCAGATACACACAAAATAGAGAGTGTAAGTGATGTTAGAACCTTGTGAAATGAATTATTATTGAAAAAGCTTCAAGTTAGAACTTTGTCATACTTATATCTACGAAAATACAACACAGATGGTTCTGAAAATTATTTTGGTTATAAAAATAAGCAAAAGAAACGCTTTGGCATTCAAAGGTCATTTTTGAAAAAAATGTCAGTTAGAACCCTATACAAATGAAGTGACGAAATACATAAATATAGCAAATCAACATTTCTACATCTTCTGTTCCTTGGTAGATTATTTAACCGGCACTTACAAGATCACGTGGGAGTTTAACTTAATTTAGCGTTTTGAGAGATTGCACATGAATGCAGCGCGTAATTTATCAGAGTGATAAAATAATTGACATTGCTATAAATAATTTTTCATTCTACGGAATTAATATTAGAGCGTTTAACGGACGTTAATCATAAATCGTGAATTATTAGACAAGTTTATTCGCTTGTATTACTGTCCGGCAATAATGGGTAAACTGTAAAGTAAAGCTGAGTTTATACTGGATCACTTTCGATACCAGTGAAATCTCATTACCGGTGCCATCAGTATTATTATTATTTATGTCTGTGTGTGAGAACGCTGCACCTACAGGTAACAGTGCGGTGTTAACACTTGGACTATATGGTAAATTAATATTCACGGCTACAGTCTGTGTCTGTACCACACCAAGATCATAATATTAACATACAGCCATGTCGTATGACCGAGTGAGAGGAGAAATCAAGCGTTAGATTGAATTCAACGAAATGACCACCTCGGGTATCTATGGTCAACACACCATGTAAAACTAATACAAATACAATATGAAAACATGTGATATTTTTAATTGTTCTTATAATAGAATTGGATAATTTCATGTCTGATGTCATGTTGTATTTTTTTATTTATTTGTTTTACGGCACAACATGTGTCATTAATATAAATAAATTTACATGTGTGTACGACAACATAAAAAATGTAACAGTAAAAGTAAAAAGCAAGTGTACGTAAAAAGTAAGATTTGGAGGGGGAGTAGAGTGGGGAGAGGGAAGGTGGAGGTAACGGAGCGGGAACGCGAGAGGGGAAGAGGACGCAGGAGAAGAAGGGGAGGCGGAAGGGGAACGGGACGAATGGGAAAGGACACTCAGGGAAAAACAATTTCTTTATTAAATGGCATAGCAACGCATGCCGGGACCAGCTAGTTGTACAGGGTGTTAAGGGACATACTTGACTTACTTTAACCAGTGATTCCTGACATTATTTGGAGTAAAAATGTAAATGAAATTTTGGTCTCCGGTGACATTTTTGATGGTTTTTTTTTTTTCTACAAAAACATAAAAAAATGGTAGTTGTAGAACAGTTCGAGGCAGGGTAAGGGGTTCGTCGGACACCCGGCTGAGTGACCAGTGACGACATGCAGAAGAATTTTTTGTTTGAATTTGAAGAAAAAAAAAAAGAAAAAAAAAATAAAAGTCGTCAAAAAAAGTCACCGGAGACCAAAATTTCATTTACATTTTTTACTCCAAATAATGTCAGGAATCATTGGTTAAAGTAAGTCAAGTACGTCCCTTAACACCCTGTATGTAGAAACCATTGCGGGCATGCACAAATCAAATCCCCAAAGTTTTATCGCAATCGGATAAATAAATTATCAACGTATAATTTCATGATGCCATGACTTACTATTGTATATAGAAACCATCGCGGGCGTGTGCACATCATATTCCCAAAGTTTCATCGCAATCGAATGAATAGTTTAGCAACGCACAGACAACTCATATACACCCAAGCAAGCATAATTTTGATTCATATATTATATATATACGGAGTATATAGATGTTCAATAGGAAATGTATAATCGTCACTTTTATAACTAAAACCATATGTTTGAATCACTAGAGTAGGTTCAAAATAAACATCAATAACAGAAAATAAGTAAAAATGTAATACAGGTACTGATTTGTACACTGTTATTAAAATCCGAAGACCGGTCTGTGGCTGAATTGGCATCGCGTTTGGTCCCCACCCAGGCGTGGCGTATTCGATTCCTCGGCTGGCTAAGGTCCTCCATCACGACACATTTCCCGCTTCCTGTGGTGGTAGTACGAGATTTTCAAATATTGTCAGGTTATTGGTAACCCGGAAATAATTGTATTTCTTTAAAAAAAATATTATAATATAATAAAAAATATTTTTTTTAAATCTGTTAAAGCAGCAAAATTTCACGATTGTGGATTACTTATTTAAATATATGTTTTGTGGAACACTTTAATAATTCGGAATTATCTATAACACATGTTTAATTTAAAACCAACTCGATGATTGACCGGTCAGTGGCTGAGTGGGCATCGCGTTTGGGTCCCACCCAGGCGTCGCTTGTTCGATTCCTCGGCTGACTAAGTCCTCCATCACGACACAAACAACATTTTCCGCTTACTGTGGTAGTGGTAGGAGATTTTCAAATATTGTCAGGTGGTTCGTAACTCGGAAATAATTGTCTTTCTTTTCTAAAAAAAATAAAAAAATAAAATCAAAATCAGTCAAACAGCAAAATTTCACGATTGCAGATTACTTATTTAAATATATGTTGTGTGGTACACTATAATAATGTAAAATTATCTAAAACCGATTTCTAGTTTAAAACTAAATCGATGATTATGGCAAAACGCCCAACAAATCCACGAAAGCGCCAAGTAGGAACTCAACCACCGATGGTTTGTCGACCCCGGTGTTAGATTATATCTGACTTAAAGTAGGCATGATGATTTATATAGTTAACTATCTGAAGCCCCCGGTGTCGCCCGGGTTTAACGCAGAGTTTTTCGAAATGGGATGTAGACAATGGCCTTCCTCTTGTTTTGAAGTGTGCAATATTTCATCAATTTCAGAAGACAAAAAGGTAGGTTTGTATTAAAAAAAAAAAAAAAAAAAAAACCGCCCGGCAGCCCGGCCGCCTGCCCGCCACCGACACTATTTTGCGATGGGATAGATCCACCATGTTTGAATGCGTAAAAACAAAAGTGAAGATACCAAATTCCTAATGTCATTTTGATGGTACCTGTGTTAGAGACACGGTCGACATTCATAACCCGAAATCAATAAAACATATTATGCAAATTACAGTTTTAAAATATATGCGAAAGTGGAAATGATATCCAATTCAGAATCGATAATCAGCTGATCGAAATCCGATAAGACTTGCATTCAATAGACTTGGTAGATGCGTAGTAAGTACCTAAATAAACTAATTAAAAATACTAATTTACAACTCGCACCCAACAGTGGCACACGTCAAAAAGTGCACTTTTGAATTAAGTATGCAAAAAATGTTCCTGGATATCTATTTAAACTTCGGTAAAAACGGCACAATTCTTAAAAATGTTATTGCGGCCTTAAAGCAATCTTCCGAACAGGCCCTCCATTGATATGCTTGGTGTAACCCTAAGTGACCAGCTCAGGTATGGGGGCTCCATCGAAGCCAGAGCAAAGTTAGCCTCCCAGAAACTGGGCGTACTGTACAGGGCCCGCAGATACTTTAATAGTGCACAACTGCTAACCCTGTACAAATCGCAAGTGCGCCCCACGGTTGAATTTGGCAGCCACCTCTGGTCTGGAGCTCCAAAATACCTGAAAAATACCCTCGACTCTGTGCAGAAACGGGCGGTCCGTTTGATAGATTCTCCCATCTTAACAGACGGATTGCAATCTTTAGATCACAGGCGTCGGGTGGGAATGCTATCCTTGTTCTACCGGTATTACAATGGAAGATGCTCCGAGGAACTAGCATCATTGATCCCTTCGGCACCGGTGCATAGTCGGGAAACACGCCAACCGCGTGCCCAACATTTGTACACGATTGACATTTGTCACATGAGAACGGGTCGTTTCTTCGACTCGTTCTTATGTTCAACAGCTCGGCTGTGGAATGATTCGCCGGCCTCTGTGTTTCCTCCTTCCTACAACATGGGTCTCTTCAAGACCAATGTTCATTCCTTCCTCTCCTCAAAAAGACCATCCTCACAGCATCCCAGAAGACATAGGCCCTGAGGGAAATTATTTTCCTCAAGGCCTCCTGTGTGGAGTTAATGTAAAAAAAAAGCGAATATATCGTTTTTAAATTATAAGGTTTTACTTGAATTCAAGCAAAAATAGTGGCACAATGATCGTTGTACCGCTATTATAATTTTAATCTAATAAATATTAATGTATCTACTGCTTTTCAACTTTTGTAAAATGATGTTTTTTTTTGGTTAATAAACTGACTTAACACACTTAAACGAAATATTCAAACTGCTCTCCTGAAAAAAGGGGTTTTTTGAGTTGTGCCATTATTATCCCCCGGGTGCGAACTGTTCCTCCGGTTCAGTGAATTCGAGAACTTTGTTTTCAATCTAAACATCATTTTCAAAATTAGAACTATTTGATTGAACAAATTCATACAAATGATAAAGAACCTACCTACCTATAATTTTTAACAGAAAATGATTTTAATTTTATCTTTTTCAAATAAGAATTTTAATATGCCGTGTTTTTTTACGTGTCTGCGTTAGTATTATTATAATCTTATATTAAAATAGTTACAATTAAACAATTTTCATTAACATTTTTCAACTAAATACACTTCTGAATTTAGCTGAGGTCATTCCGATGATGTTTTATTTAATAGATAGAATTTAAAAAAAAATCGTATTGTTTTTATTTTGTGCAAACCGATTAATCTAAGAATGTTTTTGTCTTAATTGTTCCGAATCGTCAGTAAATCTTAAGTATTCGAAAGTAAATCGAACGTTTATTCGAGTTCACCTGAAAATATAATTACGATAAAATTGTTGTCGAATAGAGAGCTGGTTTTGTAGGGAAAAAAGCAATAATTGAGCTATAGAGCTATTAACTGAAAAAAATAACGTTTTTAAAAAATGAGCAGTCCTATGATTATATTTTTTTATTCGCAAATCTAAAAAAGTTTTAAAACGGGATTAGAAAATACTCAAAAATACTTTTAGTTGGATAAACAAAGTGTACAAGGTTGTTAAAGTGGAACAACAGAACGATGTTTGTGAAAGTAAAATAAATAATATAATATGTTGTTTTAAATTCTGTTTTTAAAAGACTGTTCGATATATTGAGAGAAAAAATATTCAAGACACTCAACATAGATTTATACTTTTATCATTTTATACTTTTAACATTATACTTTCTATGCCTATAATATAAACCGCATCGATCAATCATTTTAAATATTCAATGCCTACTTCGTATACATAAAATATGTATGTAGATACATAATAAACATATCTGTAATTGAATTATTTTCAACTCGGATGAATAGTTATTTATGTCGTTCGCATTGTGTCTAATTAAAATGGCAAATTAGCATAACAAAATTATTAACACAATAAAAAACGCACAATACGTATTAGAACTACTAATATTGTAGGTCGGTTTAACATTATCAATAAAACTTTCAGTTTCTTTTGAATTGATTTCGAAAAAAACGCTTTTACATTCATTTAATTTAAGTCTTCAGTTTAGTTCAAAATATTTCATGACAACTCAGCAGTTTCAAGACCCCGTTTAAGTCATTAAAAGTTAAAGTTTAAACAAATTAAAAATAGCCAATATCTTAACTTAACTTAATGTCATATTTAACGAATATTGTGTTTATTTTTTTCATCACTCTTCGCATGATTTTTTAAAGTAGTATTTGTTAAAGTTGCATGATTCTGAATCAGTCCGGGCGGCGGTACTGATTCCCGCCTCCCAAATTTAAGTAACTTTAAATTACAGTCTTATCACAGATTTAATAAAGCAATAGACAACGAGTACTGGTTCTGATTTCCGAATGACATCTCATTAAACTCCCAATAAAGCATCTATGTTTACATCAAAACATCAGAACAGCAAAACCCCCTAAAGACGGGTCCATTGCGCGGGCAAACTCCAGACTATGGCCAGACGTTTGCTTTGACAGTCCCATAACACACATTCAAAGTCATAAACTTTTGTAGTGTTTGAGTTTCCAGTGTTCGGCGTTTGAAGGTCATTTCGGCGCTTGGAGGACTTTCAAACAATTAATTAGAGTGAAGTTCGCGCAGTTCACACAATTTGACAACTGGTCTGGAATACGGACGTCCACGCGTACGCAATACTTGACGTTTGGCGTTTATTGCATGTCCTAAGTTACTATTGAATTTGAGATGCACAGATATTTTAATAGATATTTATTTATTAGGAAATATTTCCAACTAATATCGATTACTATTGAATTTAGAGTGCGTGAATAATTACGTAGCATCAAAAATAGAATAAATTTAAATTGGTCAATTTCTTTCGTGTCTCTGAAACCGATTTATAAATTAATAGACTTTATTTCCAAGTGAGTTCACGAAAGAAATAATCATCCATTAAGACAGTGTGTTTATTTAAAATCATAAATAATAATTTTGGGTCCGCGCAGTTGATAACCAAAAAACTTGACGTTTGACGTTTATCGTTTACGTAAATGTTAAAATGCGTTCGATGTGGAAAAAATGCTACACCAGAAATATAACACAGACATTTATTTATCAGGAAAGATTTCCGACAAATATCGATTAGGTTTTGCACCAATAACATTATATAATAACGTCATTGTATTGCACGACCTAAAGTTACTAGAATTTAGAGTGCGTAAACATTTACGTCAAAAACAGAATAATTAAAAATATTTGATATTATATTATAATTTTATTATCAAATGGTTTGATTATTATATTATATTTAGGTTTAATAATATTTTAAACTCGAGATTATGCTCGCTCATGGCACATAACCATAAAAGGCCATTCCGTTTTCCCCACACACGACCGCATCGCGTATCTTCTGTCAAAAAATGAATTCTCCCCCCCGCAAGCCCCCGCCTGCCTTCCCGCTTCACCCGAAATGGGATGTTTAAGTTTTGTTTTTGTTTTGTTTTCCGCAGAACACGGGAAGCTCAAACACTACAAAAATTGTCAAACATTTATGACCTTCAATGTTTTGACCTTGACTATCAAAGCAAAAGTCTGGCGTTTTCCCGCCCAATGGACCCGACTTAACGATGAACTCGGACGTCATGAATTCTGCACAATTTCGATGTCAACGCAACTATCTTCACAGAGCAACGATATTACCATCACGAGCTTTGAGACAAAATGATTTAGCTAACAAAACATAAAACAAGACGCAATTTTTTTTTTCAATGTGAATACCGCTCAAGGTTCCAACTGCCACTAAATTTTCGGAGAATCTACCACCCACTGTGGTAACCAAAAACTTATTTACACAGTTAAGATTTTTATATTTTCTTTCGTATTTTAAAAATAATAGAGTCATATCTAGGGCGAAGCGAAATAATCTACGTACATAAAATTGAATCCCTGTTTCCTTGGTCACGCCATAACCTCAGAACAACTTTACCTATTTTATTCATCTTTTTTTCAAAGTTTTCTAATACTTTGTAGACGGTTCTTACGGAATGAAAAATTAAGAAAATTGTATAATTTCAGAAAACTTTACGACTATTTTAACTTCGCACGTTTGTCAGTTTGCGCGTTTGATGAATGTGAATTTAACAGGCAGCTATTTTTTTTATTTTTTGTAACAAAAGAATTGTCTATGGATTTTTAAAATTATAGATATTTTAATTAGGTAACAATGTAAGATACCAAATTAGAATGTTTGTTCTTATCATATACGAAAATGAATATTTGTAATGTATGAAAAATAAAAATTTGAATAAAAAAATTGTAATAGGTGGCAAGCGAGCTGTTTGAAAATTTAATGTACTAGGACTGAATATATGGAACGCGAGAGGGGGGTTGGCGGGCGGTGGAGCGGGAGAGAGGAGTGGGTAGGCGGGGAAGGTGGAAAGGGAACGTGGGAGAGGAAGGGGATGCGGGAGGTGAACTTTAAATTTCAGTTTTATTACAGATTTAATAAAGCAACAGACAACGATTGCTGGTTCTAATTTCCGATTGACATCTTACTAACTCAATCTCTTTCCCGGGGACGCACGGGAAAGGACATTCAGGGAGAAACAATTTATTTCTTTGAATATGGCATTGCAACGTATGCCGGGAACCAGCTAGTCCTTTATAAACCCCCCGCAAGGAATTTTGAAAGGTTAAAAACACATTTAAAAGCATTGAATTATTTATTAATTGTTGATAATTCATTTGGCTTCGCGGTAAGCTTGGATGAACATTTAATTTTATAACAACAACCTTGACCATATTTCAGCTTGCAGGTACACGGGACCTGCAAGTTGAGGAGAGGTGATCTCATATTATTCAAAACCGGTCCTCGCTGAATGCAAGTGAAAACGCGAACCGCCTTCGCGTCACAATTCTTTGTTAATAATATTCAAATAATGCTGGAAACAGGAATGCAAATTTGGACCAAGGTAAGAAAAAAAAATCAAAAGTTACCCACAACCAGACAAAACAACGATATTTGAATTCCTTCTACTTCTATAATAATAAGCGGTTAATGTTGAATGTGCGATGATGGAAGACTAACCCCGTGACACCTGGATAGGAAACCCGATGCCTAAAGCCATGATTGATGTCATAAAGTTAGACCAAAGCTTGTAAATAATTTGAGAAGCTATTATGATAGAGGAGGGAAGTTGCACTGGTAATGGGTTAATTTTCTGACTAATCACTATTAGTATGTGTATTACGACAAAGTTAGTGCACCCTTAATCATAATTAATTTATAAAGACATGTAGAAATAAACTGGCCGAGGGAGGCAGTAGAACTATTAACAGGACACGCGTAATTATTGAGGGTGGAAAGAATAGATGAAATGTGAAGAGGATGAAAAACCCGATTAATCTTCGAGGCTAGCCAATGTGCCGCCATGATAGGAAAAGGGGAGAGATAATATCTGGAGAACTATGTTGTGGAGCGACGCATCGCCAAACACCCACCGACAACTTTGGTGGATTTTATCAAAGGGATTCGACTACTAACCGCCCACGAACTAATGCGTTTTACTTAATGCTTTTTTCTATACGGGACATCTTTTCAAGGTATGTATTCGGTATGCAAAAAAAGACGTGTTCTATTTTTGAACCTTCCGAGTTTCGTATAGTTTAAGAAGGCTAGTATTATTTGACATCTGTCAACTGTGATTGTTTTGCTTAATTATGGTGAAAGGTTGCTTTAAAAAAGTTTATTTCGTTGTATATTAAAAATGTTGACACAAAAAGTCAATTATTAGTGTTTATTAACGATTGTGAACGTGTATTACTGTTCTACCAACACTGATACGATCATCAATACTATCAACGTTATGATCGTGTAAGGCAAAGATTTTTAATACGTGTCCCGATATAGTTTCCGTGGGAGGATCGGTATGAAAAAAGTATCGCGTAAAACGCCCATTATACAGGAGATAACCGTCTACCTATAAAAAAAATGCATCATGTTATTTAGAGCAGATGCAGTGAGAGACTTCTTCAAAAAATGTCCAGGTTTATTATGAAAAGAAACCTAAAAAGATTTTTTTAAAAGAAAAATCCAACAACCTGAACGTATTAGAATTCCTCCTACTTAACGCCACTATGGGGGGAAAGTGTTGCTTGTGCTATGATGACGGAGTCAATTAGCAGCGGATTTAACCCACGACCCCTGGGCGGAAAACTGTCAGTTAGATATATAATGCAAAACAAAACGTTCTACGGTCATCCGTTGAATCTTGCTTATTAAAATTTCAGAGAAAGAAATATGTATATATGTGCATTTATTCAAATTCTCGACCTAAAAGAGAACTACCTACTTCACGATAGGAGGAATAAAATAAATAAATTTAACTATTTTTTTAAATGTAGGTAGTAATAAGAGTTAGGTAGACTCAGAAGTAAATTTCCATATTATTTCTCACGCGAGCAGTCACGTCGGTGACACTTGAAAACAGGTGGGCAACCTCTGCCTCTTATCCCCGGAGACCATGAGACTCGTGAGATCATCTCGTGGAGGCAGGTAGGTATAGAGTACCTACTTAGTGAGGTTTTGTTTTTCATTCGCTAAAAAGGGAGACGCACGGGGATACCAAACAAAACAACGTCATGCACACGTAGGACCAATACGTCTAGACATTATTGATTTTGGCACGCATTTAGTTCCTTCATCATCTCCGTTATTAGGGATTTTATGAATAAAAAAGAGTTTCGTTTATATCACACTTTTTGTTGCAACTCAGTTCCTTTCGAGTTTCACATTATAAAAAAAAATACGGTGTTCCTCTCTTTTTGACAGTTAAATGGGTATTACAGAGCTCTACGAGGTGGCAACGACGTTGCAAAATTAAACAATAATTTTGTAAACAACACTTTTATTTTTTATATACTTTATGCCGACCGGGTTTCGCTACAACCGTAACTTCTTCGGGGTAGAGTACTCTGTAAGTAGAGTATTATACTGCCCTGAAGAAGTTACGGTTGTAGCGAAACCTTGTTGGCATAAAGTACTCGAATATAAAAAATATAAGTGGTGTTTACAAAGTTATTGTTTTATTATAAATAATAATGTCACGTCACAAAGTATCTGCTTCATACATTAAATAAACCGTTATTCGAAAAGTTAATTTGTTTTTTTTTAACGGTTGAAAGTTTTAATGTACAATTTAATAAAGGGAAGATACGTTACTGAGGCAACGCAAGTGGTTTCACTGAACCGTTCTGTTCCGGGCCGTTCGAATAGCTATTTCATTCGTACTCATTTTCATTGAATGGCTGTTCTTTTCTAAGCGGTGCTAAATTGTTCGATTAGTGTGCATGTAACGCGTTTTGTATTTTTAAAATGTCATTGGATAGATGTCGTAATTTTTCAAGTTTACTACATTCGAAAGGTAAATTTCTTCATTAACATACTTTTAGTTTCACAGATCCTACAATTAAATCATCTTGTGATTTTTCACGGATCTGCGCTAGTCAAATTATTATAATTTTCATTGGAAGAAGCTTTCAAATATGGGTTACATTGAGTAAAACAACGCAAAATAGGTAATACTTAAATACCACCTTACTAAAGAAGGTGTTTTAATACACCTGTTTTTCGCAACTGTTAAACAACCCTTAATGTATCTGAAATGGTTGTTTATCAGTTTTCGAATAACAGTAGAAGCAATTTTGGAGGCGCCTACAAATCAAATCCAGTAAATCACCAGTGGTTCGCTACGTTTGGTAATTTAGCAGGGGTATCCGGGTTTACGGTGAGGTTTACCTAGGTCTTGGCGGCGGATATGTCTGCCCACCTACAGGTGTGGGCGGCGGGCTGAATCGAGAGAGACTGGTTAAGGGAGGCCTTTTGACCTCTCCAGCTGGACTCTCGATCAATCGTCTTGCACCGATTTTGGAGAGATGGATTTATGCGTCTGCCACTCCTGGACATACTCACAACAGATTCCTACCCACCTCTCATACTTGTTTTTCCTTCCCAGAACTTCCTCTCCTTCATTACCACAAAAAGACCCTACACACAGCATCCACTATGATGACAAAGGCCCTAAGGGAAAATATTTTCCTCAGGGCCAAGAGGCTCCGAGACTCCCGTGTGGAGCAAAAGTAATAAAGTAGCTTTCCGTAGGTACCTATCTAAACACTATTATATGCTAAACTTGGTGACCCTTTCCCGATAAACACACAATTGCGCCATACAAATATTATTATATGCACCAAATTAACACCGTTTCGAGGTTGTGTTTATTGTTCATCTCAACTCTAATTAACCGACCTATAACTGCAATGACAGAAAGAGACAATGAATAGAATTCAATAAAATTAGCTGCATTACAGACATATTCACAATTTTAAAGGCTGCTGATTTTCTCTTGGTAATCTTCCATTTTATTACAATCATATAAATGAAATAACGACCAATCGCAACGGGGAAAATTATTAATGGACAGAACCATCTGAAACTCTCTAGTATTCAATATGATCGTTATGGCTTCGAAACCTCTCTCCCTTTCTCATAAACGACTCACGTAACAGAAAGAGATGTGGCAAAGGATCTCTTAGCGGCAGGATCACTACCTGTACTCTGATTTACATGATGCACATATATGTACGTAGGATTGTGTGTATTGGTGCATATTTTAACACTTCCGACAACGATTTCCTTGAAAATCATTGAGAAACAGCCTTTTTGCCTACTTTCTTTTTTTAGTGGAAAAAACAAAAAACAGTTTGATGGCTAATTTGTTCGGTTTTCGGAATAAAGGGTTATAGGATATGGGTTCGAAACATAGGTCTCGTAGAAATCGCTGGGTTTTCCTTGCTATAATGTTTAGAAATATGGTCCAAACGGCGTTAAAAAGAGAAAACACCACGCATTATATTCAAATCTAAAAATTAACCGCAAAATAATTAACATACACACCTTTATGAATCCAAAATTTCCCGTCGTAATTTGAAAAAAATTATGAAACTTTAGGAATTTTTTCATTAATTATTTTACATGAAACGACAAAAAGGTGAGTTGACGTTTATAATAACATTTGCCTAATAAAATATGTTGTGCGTTTTAATTTTTGAAGTGAAAACTTCTTTGGCATCGTTGTGATTTGAAACTCGATGAAACAAAAAAGCGACACTAAAAAGAGAAAAACACATACAAGGATTTAGCCTGCGATAGAATGAGATAGAATAATCGGTCTCCTCTTTGGGCGGTGCTTCGTAGCCTCCCCACTAATGTCTACTTTAGTTTTCTAAATTTTTCGCTTCTACCGCGTGTAAACTGCACACATGTATTTTTTTTTTAATTTCAAGATGCTGGTATTTCATCGCCTTTCAAAAACAGTTTTTAATTTTTGGATGCGTCAGAAATATTTCATTTATTTGGATTTTATTGCAAAGTCGAAATATTTTGACCTTACTACATAATGGGCTCGAGGCCTGAGTAGTAAACGCTAATCGTAAAGTTTTTACAGGTATTCGAAAACTTTTACTTTCATTATGTTATTTTTATTATATTAAAAATGAACATTTTTTAGTTACACCGAAATTTTCTTTTCCGAAATCGAATACCTAGTAAGTTTGACACATGCTGTATACAGGCAATTCATATGTGTGAGTACTGTGTTCGCGTCAACATTTACAGCGATATCTAAACGTCTGGATTTACTACTTCAGTCGATTTTCGATCTAATATTGGACCATAATATTTACTTTAGAAAAAGGTGAAGGTAAATAAAAATGGATGTAGTCATCGGCCAAGTATTTGCACCTCTATTCTATTGTAGAAGTAGGTAGAACCTCATAAAATATTTAGTGTCTAAAAATGATAACGAATCAATTTGATATCGTCGTGAAATAATAAAAATTCAACCGTACAGACGCTAGCGTATTAATACTATCTGATGATGATCAGATTCGAAAGACTCGCAACCTAAAATATTTATTTACAAAACAAATTGATTAATTTTAATGTTGAAGTCAACGATTTTTTTCTGTAAAATAAAATTGTTTGAGGAATGTTAGTATGAATTTGTGTTACTCTCTCAATTAAAACCTTGTTTTTCTTCTTTTTTTCATGGTCTCCAAAACAGTTTTTTTTACAATAGCTCCACACAGGAGGCCTTGAGGAAAATAACTCCCATAACGGCCTATGTCAATTTAGAGGATGTGTGCGGGGTCTTTTTGAGGAAAGGAAGGAGAGGAAGTTCTGGGACGGAAAAAAATGTGAGGGGTGGGTAGGAATCTGAGGGTCGGTGTGTCCATTAGCTACGGGCGTATGAATCATTTTAAAATAATTCCCCTCGGGGCCTAGGTCATCTTAGGGAATGTGTGGAGGGTCTTTTTAGAGGAAGTTCTGGGAAGGAAAAAGGAATGAGGGGAGGGTAGGAATCTGGGGATCTGTGTATCCAAGAGTGACAGACGTACAAATCCATTCTCCCGCTGTGATATGAGGCGATGTTTCGAGAGAAAAAAGATCTCCCTCAACCAGCTTCTACCGATCCCGCCGACGACGCAGTTGGCGGGCAAACGCATCCACTCCCAAGACCCGGACAAACCTCACCACTGTGTACCCGGGCACCCCTGCTAAGTCAACAAACGGAGCGAAGCATTTATTGGATAACCAACTCCTCTGCCTTGGGGTGACCTATAGCAGAGGCGTTGGTTATCCAATAAATGGTTCCCGGATAGCGATACCTAATTGAAGTGTCATCTGGCAGTAGGTACTCGTGCCTACGTAGGTACCTTATTATTTTGATTTTCGAATCGAACAATTCGAAATACGAAATAAAATAACGCATTTATTTGATTTATGACTAGATAATCAATCACAACATTATCTCCACTTCGTACAAAAAACTTTCATTGTTAATGTTGCCCCAATCCACGTAATAAACCGGTGTAGGTACCTACGTAATAATTAAACAATTAAATAATTAATAGACCGTTGGCCAACGCATTTACGATCGCCAGTGCGTAAATTAAACGGCTCTGCTTGAAATAAAACCTTATATTAAATAAAATATACTTTTCTACAAAAGGGAACTGTACATGTTTGCTGTTTTATATGTGGCGGTTAGTTGGTTATATTATTATCGATGCACGAACGCAGGTTATATCGAGGTAAAATCCGCGGTAGGTTATGTTTGCGGAATTGAAAATGTTTAAACAATTTCATTACATTAAGTACCTATACATTTTCAGAAAAATTTATTTTGATTGTTTGTTATAACTTCGAAATTGACATGGTTGTTATTGTTTTGCGTGGTAAAAATATGAGCGGGAAGTTGTGAATGTGAATATTGGAAGATGCTATGCTAAAGTCACATTTAATATTTAACCAAACTTTTAATAAACCGAAAATTGATACATAGATAATGGTAATGAATAAATGACAAACGTAAAACGTCTCAATGTTATGGTAAAGACTTTAAAAATACAAGGAACGATTTCACAGTATATTGTATATATCAAAAGCAACTTACCAAAAAGTGATCAGGAGTTCTCCTTTCTCAAAAGGTGAAAGAGAAATCCAAAATAATTCACAAAGTAACAAACGAAAATCGCAAAATGAACAAAAGAGCGCGCTTTCGTGCGTCGTTGAATACAAAATTTTGTTTGTCAAAATATTATTATTGTCTATGGCCAACAAGCGTACGGCAGGCGTTTGACGATGCAGGCGAACGAACGCGCGGATTTAACCAGACTGACTTGCCGCCAAACGAGTAGTGTTCAAATACAAACACAGAGGGCAAGTATGGACGAAAACAAAATACATGCGAGCAAAAAGGGACTATATAAAAGGGGCAAATCATTACGTCTAAATTCGCTACTAGCAGTGTTTGTCATTACGAGTTTTTGTCTGCTTGCTTACTTTACCCGATAGTACCGAAAAGACGCGCGCACAGCGCATGTATTCGAAATTTCGAATATCTGACAGATGACATAAACAAACGATGATAAATACAACGAGATTGTAAACAATTATAGGTTTCTCTTATATCAGCTGACGTATTCCTTATGTCTTATGTCCTTATTGGCCGGTTTCAGGATGAAACCAGTTTTATTTTATAACTTGAATAATATCCATTCAAATTGCATGGGGCGTATGATGCCGTTGCTTTGTGCCGCGTTTTACAAGGCTGGAGATCGATATCGTCTTTCAGTGGACTTTGTTGGGTGCACGCAGTGGCTGTCAACAAAGGTAAACAAATGACAATCTGCCACAAGCCATCAGACATCTATACAGATTAATTCCCATTGATTAACATCATTACTACACTCTACAAAAATGCAACAAATAATTGTACCTACTAAGGCTAAGCATCTATCTACCTACCTTACATGCCCATTAAGGGGGCGTTCTAGTATTACGTAACGCAATTTTTGAAGTTTTTTGACCCCCCCCTCCCCCCCATGTAACGCGCCGTAACATTTTTCCGTACCCACCCCCCCCCCCCTCCCCCCACCCCCCATAAACGTTACGTAACGCCCAAGTGATAATTTTTACCTGAAATTTACAATTAACTTGCGCAAAGTACTAGAAAGTCGCTTAAATACCTTTTTTCTTGTTTTAATCGCGTTTGCGGTAATAAATAAAACAAGAGATTTCGAGAACGAAAAGGATTGCCAACTTGGAAGATTTTAATTCCCTAGTTTTTTATCCCCCCCTCGTAACGCACAGTAACGTTTCACAAGACCCCCCCCCCCCCCCCAAGTGCGTTACGTAAGACTTGAACGGCCCCTAAGCATTCTTGACTTTTTGCACATAATGTGAGTGCATTGTCATTTTCATTGCCCGGGCTTTACGAAGAGTTTTGCGAAATCAGGCCCCCTAACATGGTCGATCGATAAAGGTTTTATCGAAAATGTCGGTAACTTGAAATCGCTCCCGAGCACGACTGCAGGACGCTAACGAAGAAATAGCAGGTTACGTCAAATAAATTAGGAACCCTTAGTCGATGTGAACTGTTGTTTGTTCGTTAGCGGCCTGCAGTCGTGCTTGGGAGCGATGTCAAGTTACCGACATTTTCGATAAAACCTATATCGACCGACCATGCTTGCTAGGACCCCAGGTATATATGATAGTAAATTTATTCTTGTTTTGAACATCAAGCGTTCAAACTTTCATCAAGAAGTATTAAAACTCTGCTTAGAAATAGGAAAGTGGGATGTTGAAGTTTTTAGAAATCTCACGTAGACAATCACCTTCCTCTTGTTTTGGAGGTCAAGAGTGCAAAATTCCATCAATCTCATAAGAAAACTGTAGGTATGTATAAAAAATGTTCCCTACTACGTGACCAACTTTTTGCAATTTTTAACCCCCCCGGTGACTAAAAACCTAAGCCCCCCGCCGCTCATTTGTACCAAGCGTGGTATTTTGAAGACGACCCCCCCCCCCTGAACGGGGCACGTAGTATGGGTACGTTCCCTAATATGCTCCACTTTATAATACTTGTATTTCGTACTTACAAGCAATTATCTACTTTCAGGAATTCAAATATTGGAAATTGGAACACAGAAACCAAAGCTACACACGAACACTTTTCATTTCAACCTGCGCTCCCCTCACTTCTGCTGTTCAAGCCATCTTTTAATTTGTTGTTAATTATCATCTCTATTAAATAACTGTAAATATACAATAAATCAACCTACACAACGTTTATAAATAGAAGAGAGATTATTAATTATCAATTTATATATTACTATTGACCCGGACAACGTTGTTCTGCCATGTAAATTATTTCTAGTGAATATTTTGGTTGTTAAATAAAAAATAACGAATGTATTGTAAGTGTATGGGGATGGAATCTTTTTTCATTTTCTTTATCTTGTTGGATTTGGTCGTCCGTTCTTTCTGCTCTACTATTTCGCGTTTTTGTTGCTTTATTCGTTCGAGGGCTCAATTCACTGTACTACACGCAGACACAATTTTCAATTTGGGAGGCGGGAATGGGTACCGCTGCCCCGGGAACCTTTATTGGATAACCAACACCTCTGCCGTAGGTCACCCCAAGTGGTTCGCTACGTTTGGTGATTTAGCAGAGGTGCCCGGGTTCATGGGATGAGGTGTGTTTAGGTCTGATGACCAGGACACACTGAACCCCAGATTCCTACCCACCCTTAAACCCTTTTCCTTCCCAGAACCCTCCCCTCCTTCCTTTCCCTAAAAGACCCTCCACACAGCATCCCTAAAGATGACATAGGCCCTCAGGGAAATTATTTGCCTCAGGGCCTCCTGTGTGGAGCTTATGTAAAAAAAAAAAAACATAGATAAATTAAAATAAACCGTTCAAAATTTTGCGTTGTGATATACAATGCCGAATAAAATGTCAAAATGACGCGACGCATGTTTGGATGAAAGTTCGATGAGGCGGACGTTGCGCCATCTGTCATTCAACAACATACATAATTTTTTTCTGTTTGAAATACGAACGACGCGACGGTTACATTTTTTCATTCAAAAATATGAAATCGCGATTAAAAAATGGGAGGGGGGGGGAGCAGGAGGGTGATAATTTGGGGATATAGGTATTTTTGAAAGCAAATAAAAAAAAATACAAAATAAAAATTTTGTAAAAAAGAAGAAAAATGTCTGGATAGGGACACTCTAATCACCTAGCGATATGAAATATACTCTACGACCTTTTCTCATACCTACCAAATAAACATACAAAATTTCATAAAAATCGGTCGAGCCGTTTCGGAGGAGTGCGACCACACACACCGTGACACGAGATTTTTATATACCTGTAAGATATTTATTTGCTATAAAATTATACAAGCTTGTTAGACGTCTTTATCGTAATTAAGTACCTAAAAATAACAGCCAGTCATTTTCATGATACAAAAATTGGAAAATTCGTGTGACCTATATTATAGCATTGGATTTCCATCAAGAAGACCATTACCTACCTATAACGTTACGCATTTGTATTAAAAGATTTTTTACACACATCATTGGGGTACATTCATTTAAAAGTAATTGTAGCGATGACGCAAAAAATACATATAAGCACTTACCTTCCATTGACTTATAATATCGCCATCTTAATTTTGTAAATCATTAAGTAGCTAACACAACACACAACCCTTCTCAGTCGGTCGTTGTGTGTGGTTTAACCAAAAAATTAATAGTTTTAAAAATAGGGGAGCACGGGTATCTGCAATGCAATGTGCTCATATCACCCAATTAATCAGTCTTATCATGTCCGCCGTCCAATTTAGGGGTGCTCAAAGATTAGGTACCCAAGTTATTATCACTGTACACCCCTTCCGGAGGCTAGATAAACCAAATCGACGGTGGTTCCCAACCTTTTTTTGACCCGGGACCACTTGTATGTTTATTTTTTCGGCAGGGACCACAAACAGTGGCGTAGCGAGGGGGGCGGCACCCCGGGTGGCGTATTTACAATCCCTACCGCGTTTCAGTCACGCTCCGCTACAGACTGAAACGCGGTAGGGATTGTAATGCATAAATCACTTACAAACACTACCGCGTTTCAGTCGCGCTACTGACTGAATCGCGGTAGTGATTGTAATGCATAAATTACCTTACAAACGCTACCTCGTTTTAGTCGCCTTACGCGCTTCGTTGCTCTATCTGTTTCTGTGACGACCGTAATTATGGAGGGGTTAGCAGAGAGGATGGACCGCGTTTTTTTTCACTTACAATTTTTTTTTTAACATTGAAAATTTATTTAAGTAAAAAAAAAAAACTTTTTTTTTAACTGAGGGTGACGACCGTAATTATAGAAGGGTAAGCATAGAGGATGGACCGCGTTTTTTTAACTTAAAAAAAAATTTAAGTTCATTGAAATTTTTTTAACTAAACCTACTTTAACCCTTCTATAATTACGGTCGTCACTCTCACAAAAACAGATAGAGCAACGAAGTGCGTAAGGCGACTGAAACGAGGTAGTGTTTGTAAGGTGATTTATGCATTACAATCCCTACCGCATTTCTGTCGGTAGCGCGACTGAAACGCGGTAGTGTTTGTAAGGTGATTTACGTATTACAATCCCTACCGCGTTTCAGTCCGTAGCGCGACTGAATCGCGGTAGGGATTGTAAATACGCCCCCGGGTGCTCCCCCCCCCCAGGACGGACCCAATTTTTATGCAGTCGAAATTTGTGTTTATCAACTTTAATGGGGGGAGGGGCGTAATGGGAAAGGGTAGGACGGGTTCTAGCAGAATATTAACCACATCAGCGGGGGCAGAATGGGATAGGGTGGGACGGGTTCTAGCAGAATATTTACCATATCAGAGGGGGCAGAATGGGATAGGGTGGGACGGGTTATCCACCTCATCCTACCCGTTCTACCACAACGGAGGAGGTAGAACGGGGTAGGATGAGGTGGGGCGAACCGGAATACCATAATGACCGCTGACCACAGTGACCACAAGATACAAAAACATCAGTGGCGTAGCTCGCATGGGTGGCACCCGGGGCGCATGTCCCCCCTAGGGGCGTGGTGTCAGCCCCCGTGTTGTGAGATCAAGAAATATAGCATAAATCATCAAAGGGGAATTAAAATAAGCCGAAAAAAAGACTTTCAATTTTTAGTCGATCCGACATTGTCCTTCGGGACCGTCGCGCGTCGCGTAGCGTCGAAATAACCAAGGAAACATCAGATCACATATATATGAAAATTATATTAATCTTTACATAGTATAAAATGAAGTCGCTCCCGCTGTCTGTGCGCTTAGATCTTTTAAAATACGCAAACGGATTTTCATGCGGTTTTCACCAATATTGATTCATGAGGAAGGTCTTTAGGTATATATATATATATATTTCATGTAAAATATATATATATATATATATATATATATATATATTTTACATGAATACCGCACAAGAGTCCCAACTGCTCCCGTCTGAAGCCAGTGGGACTATGGCATCCCCAATTGGGGTATGTTGTGAGGCTGAAGGCAGCGGGGAGGGGAAGGAGATAGGGTAGAGGAAGGTGGGGAAGTGCCTGGCTATTCAGTCTGGTCACCAAACACGGCAGAAGCCATTTCAAGCAACGTTTGAATGGTGGTCTTGCACCAGGGCGATACTGAGAGTATCTTCCACTCTGGAACGTGCCGCAAATATACTATATATTATTTTAAATGAATAAATTGTGAAACACAAAAATAAAATTTATTTGCCACGTCATTCGATCCTGCGACCTTCGGAGTGCGAGTCAAACGCCTTACCGCTGCACCACGCCGACCGTCATAATAGGAGCGGGCTGGAAAGCGGGCAGCGGGCAGCGGGCTGGCATACGGGCGGTGTGGATTTAATTAAACAAATGTCGTTGGTTATAAAGGTTGGGTTATGGCGTGGCATTGTGTTTCGTTAACCACAGCAACGCGGGGCCGGGTCTGCTAGTATCACATAAAGTTTAATGTAAGAACCAAACAACAAAGACAGAAGTTAGAAACACTCAACGGTAAAATAGCCTCCGTGTTCGAGGGTAAGGCTCTCGACTAGCAATTCGAAGCTCGCGGGTTCAAATTCCGGCGTGCGCAAATAAATTGTATTTGATTTATTTGTGTTATTTTATGATAAATTAATTAAAAATAATATATACGGCAAGTTCCAGATCAGTCTCAGTATCGCCCTAGTGTTAGACCAACAATCAGAATTGAAACGTTGCTTGAAATGGCTTTAGCTGTGTTTAGTGAACAGATCTGAATAACTAATAAGTATTCCCCCATCTTCCTTTTTCCCATCTACTTCCCCTCCCCACCACCTCCAGCCTCACAATGTACCCCAATTATGCGAAGAACACGACATCATCAGTGAAATTAATATTTTCTCCAACTCACCTATACAAATCAAACAAATCAATGACTTGTCTATTTTGAAAAAAAAGAAGTTTTCACTTGTCTGTTCTTGTCTTTTCTTTTCTTCTAATTAATGTAAAATAATGATTTATTTTTATCTACTAATAATAGTAATAATATATATATTATACACTCGAACATTTCGTAAATGCATTGATGACCTAACTTTTATTTTGCTTCCGTCAATATGTATTGTGTTATCAGATAAATAAATATTATCAACAACTACCTATTTGGTGTTTAGATTATGTACCGAAACTTCATTCCTACTCTACCCCTTCAATTCAACATTCTAGGTCTAATCCTATAGATTATAGATGTATGTGTTTGTCTCTTTTAAGTGTCGCTTTTTCGTTTCATCGAGTTTCAAATCACAACGGCGCTAAAGAAGTTTTCACTTCAAAAATACTGACAGATAATTTTTTTTAAATTTTATGACATCGTTCGTATGTTGATCTTGATTTTCTGATTTAATTTCCAGGCTCCACAGCTCATGATGGATTAAACGCTGTGAGCTGAAAAAAGTTGCTTTAAGCTAGAAATTCCAAAAAGAAAATAATCATTTATGTAAAATATGACGTCAGAACTCACCATTCTAAAGATTGTTTAGCTCCAGAAAATTGTTTTTTGCTTTGTAGAAAATGTTTTATTTTTATTATTTCTACAGCTTATGAACAAAAAAACTCCTATTTCATTTTACTTCTCAATTTAATGCCCGCATTGTTCAAAATATCTTTGCCAGAACTTGCAGCGCAATAAGCAATGCAGAAAACCTGAAACAAGTCCACTGCGCAGGCGCCGATACTAGACCTGTATGACGCAGATCTACTCCAAGGTCATCTTTCCAGCATCCAACGGCCAGGCCACGTCTCATCCCCTGACTGATATCGACTCTAGTGCCAACTATCCCGCAATCAAATCATGATTGATGCATGATCAAATTAAACAACAACAAAAAACTTTTGCACGACAAGGTACATACTGCCGCAGATTAAGACATAATGAATTGATTTTTTTTTAAGATAAAGCAATGGCGGAATTGATGTTGTAATACATTTACACACACCGATCGGTGGATGAGTTCAGAAACGCGTCGGGTTCTCACCCAGGCATCGGGGTTTCAATTCGTAGGCAAAAGTGTCCACGAGACGATCAATGTCAATTGTCTATATTACCGTCGACGTAAACAAGTTGTGTAAACATCGAACAATTGTTGCACACAAATTAAAATGTCCGAAAATATTGTTAACTAGCCAGAGTAAAGTTAGCCTCCCAAAAACTGGGCGTACTGTACAGGGCCCGCAGATACTTTAATAGTACACAACTGCTAACCCTGTACAAATCGCAAGTGCGCCCCATGGTTGAATTTGGCAGCCACCTCTGGTCTGGAGCTCCAAAATACCTGAAAAATACCCTCGACTCTGTGCAGAAACGGGCGGTCCGTTTGATAGATTCTCCCATCTTAACAGACGGATTGCAATCTTTAGAGCACAGGCGTCGGGTGGGAATGCTATCCTTGTTCTACCGGTATTACAATGGAAGATGCTCCGAGGAACTAGCATCATTGATCCCTTCGGCACCGGTGCATAGTCGGGAAACACGCCAAAGGCGTGCCCAACATTTGTACACAGTTGACATTTGTCACATGAGAACGGGTCGTTTCTTCGACTCGTTCTTGTGTTCAACAGCTCGGCTGTGGAATGATTTGCCGTCCTCTGTGTTTCCTCCTTCCTACAACATGGGTCTCTTCAAGACCAATGTTCATTCCTTCCTCTCCTCAAAAAGACCCTCCACACAGCATCCCAGATGACATAGGCCCTGAGGGAAATTATTTTCCTCAGGGCCTCCTGTGTGGAGTTAATGTAAAAAAAAAAAAAAACTAGCTGGTTCCCGGCATGCGTTGCAATGCCATATTCAAAGAAATATTTTTTTCTCCCTGCATGTCCTTTCCCGTGTGTCCCCGTTCCCCTCCCGCGTTCCCCTTCCACCTTCCCCGTCTTCCCTCTCCCTTCTCCGGCTCCCCCGTCCCCCCAACCCCCCTCCCGAATTGCGTATATTCAGTCCCAGAACATGCAGTTTTCAAACAGCTCGCGTGAAACTTATTCCAATTTGTTTGTACAAATTAAAATTTTTCATGTATTATAAATATTTCTTCTAACACAGCAAAATTATTTTGTGGCACCATTTTGATTTAAATTAATAAAATACTTCGTTTTTACCACGTTTATTGTTTACAAAACCAACATGTTTCGTGAGCAACGCTCACTTCTTCGGGGTTTTTTATTGATACTAATTATAAATAATAGACGTAGACAATGGTGTCAATGAAAATATGAGAGTGGGTAGAGGAGAGAGGGGCAATGGGGGACAATTTACAAAGGGAACAGGTTTAATATTGGGTCATTTAAGAACAATTTTTGGTTATTAATAATATTCAAATTCGCATTAACACTCTTTCGGATTTCTAAAATTTCTAGTTTATCCAACTGAATGCCATTGACATTACAATGCATTAATTCTATTCCACTATTGAAGTCAAAGGTGTGACTGGTTTCCACCAAATGGTTGGCAAACTCCGAGAAACTGTTATTGTTTAAAGATTTCATATGTTTTTTAATCCTTATTTCGAAGTTTGTCTACGTCTATTATTTATAATTACTATCAATAAAAAACCCTGAAGAAGTGAGCGTTGCTCACGAAACATGTTGGTTTTGTAAACAATAAACGTGGTAAAAACGAATTATTTTATTAATTTAAATATAAAAATTTATTTTTGTATATTATAAGAACAATCAATCAAATTTGGTACCTAACATAGGTACCTACCCATTTAAAATCTCTATAATTCTTGATTCTATTCAAAGTATTATGCAAGTACTTCATATGAATTCATTAATGTTAAGAGTTTCAAAAAAACATATTGATTTAACAATATGTAATTGTTTTGCAAAATTTCATTCTCAAATTGTGATACTTTTGACAGTTTTGCAAAAATTTTTGTAACGATTAAAAAACTTTTCAGGTGTATGGTAATAGGAGATTTTCAAAAATAGGAGATTTTCAAAAATTGTCAAGCTATTGAAAGCATTTTGAACTAGCTGTTACCGTAAATAGATGAAAATTATACATATCCCTAAAAATTTTATTGTAACTGTTATAACATATAAGCAATGACAACAAAGCCCGGTCATGTGAAAATTCACCTAAAATGCGCTTATCTCGTACGTGTTGTAAAACGCAGATGATCCAACAAAGCAGCGGCGAAACTGAAGTCATATAAAAGGTAGATATTATTTAATTAATGTTTCTATATTGTGTTATTGTATTGGGAAATTATTAATTGCGTGTTATGAATACGTAACATTTCATTTGTAAGCCAAAAAGCCTGAATAAGATTGATATAATAAATGCATATTGTAAAACGCAAATGGTGTTATCTTCCGAGAGTAAAATTGCGACATTATTGCACGGGCTGCGAGTGCGAAACGAATGTGTGAAAATTACAGCTAGCTCTTGAGTTTGTTGTGAAGCGCAATGAACAAAAAGCAATTGCGAATTAAATAAGTGATTGCAATGATATATGTATAACACCATTATTCTTAGCTTTATCGGTGCAAGAAGAGAAGAATGTATGAATAATTAGGGTTTCATGACAACTCAAAGAAGTGGCATTTCAACACCCCTTTGAAAAGTCATTAAAAGTGATGAAAAAAATAGCCCACAACCTAGCCTAACGTAACCTATTTCACTTAGTTTTTTATCAACACTTTTAATGACTTTTCAAAGGAGTGATAAAGTGCCACTTTGTTGAGTTGTCCGGTCACCGTAATTGGTTAACGAACTTGTGGAAAGAGTGGCAAAGCCAACGAATGTAAGTAGGTCCCATTTTAATATCTAAAGTTCTCATATACTCAGTCATCTTTTGTCATTTTTATAATGATAATGACTAAGTATAGACCTAGGGGTTAGTATTGAAATCTGGACCGAGTTACTACCCTCAACCATATTTCAGAGGCGAACATGAGACCCGAAATGCGGGAGGAGGAAGTGAAACACATGAGGATGGGGGGGGGGGGTTCGCCATGCAGCGGTGCTTTGCCACTTTGTTTCTTCTTGGGAATTGATTAAAGATTTATTTTTGGTTTAAATATTGTTGTAATGCACTCTCAAAGTACCCATCTGACCACTCACGTAAAATAATTTTTCTTTCCTGCAATATTTACGAATATTAACAAATAAACAAATAAATACTCACAAGTGGTAAAAAAAACTCGGCTAACTTACCCTTTATGTAGCCATTATTCATAATAATAATAATTGGATAATTTGTATAGAGCCGTTTTTGTGAAAAATCAAAGTATCCTCAAACACAAAAGCAGTAAGCACCTTTTTAAATTTCGACTTTCGGCCTAGTTTGTATGCATACCGAAACATGCGTAATATGTTGCGTATGATCATTTATGAATATAATAAAGAAAAGTGGTCCTAAATGCGATCCTTGAGGAACACCAGATATGACTTGTTTTGAAGAGGACTCATAACTACTAACTTGTACATATCGACTCCTGTGTGAAATATATGATATAATCCATTTTAGGAGATTGCCGTGGAGGTCTGTCATTTTTAGTTTTAAATTAATTTAATTAAAATAATTTTCTGGTCTTAAATATGAAATAAAAATTATGAAGTAATTTCTAAATTCTTCAAACAAACACTTTCCATTTGGAAAATGACATTTAAATTCAAAGCAAATTTTAGTTCTAGAGTTCATTGAACCAGAGTAACATACAGAACCGTAATCAATATACTTAATAATAATAGTTTGTGACCGTAGAAATGAGATGATTTATAATAGAATACATTTGACAATTAGTCATGGTATAGAAAAAAACCGAAGTTTTTCGCCACCCTGAAAAATTTTCTTTATAGGAGGAAACTAAAAGTGGGGTTTTATATTGACTAAATAATATAGGTATAATCACGCGTTCGTACAAATATACCCTTCACCTCCCCAACACACGGAGTGCCCTCCCGTGCTTCAATTATTTCCGCGGGAATTTTTTGTTAACATAATATTGCCTATAAATTTATTTCAGGAAGAATTAAAATTAATTTTTCAATTACAGATATTTATAGATCAATACACCTTGACAAAAATTTAATATTTTATTGCGATAAAACTTAATCCCCAATTAACCTTCACCCGAGTCTGTCCGCCCCGCTCCTCCCTTCCAAGGTCAGGTTAAGGCCGTATCCACTCGGATCTGGGAACAGGGGTTTGGAGTAGGGGCTCTAGGGGCTGCAATGTCAGGACCTTCACCTCGACTGACCTCGCTTGGAACACAGCTGGAACCGGCATACACACAAAGGGAATAATAGTGTTCAGTCGTTCAGTGCCACCGCGCTGGGATTCAGAACAAAGAAATTCATACATTTATGCCCACTTGCACAGTAACAAAGGAGAAAATCATTATATTTTGAATTGTGTTTTTTTTAAATGTGATCCTGCTAAGAGTTCTATCTCTGGGAGGTAGTAGAACTATGCAAACGTACTGGGGGAATGCTGTTAGTTTGAAGTTAAGTGGAAAGGGGAAGAGAAAGGAAAAATTTATATTTATAAGTGCCTGGCTATTGAGATCTAAGTACTTAAAAAATTAAAAAATTACATTTTTTTAATTACTAAATAAATAAACGATTGACAATAAGGAACTCCAGTGAAAAATATTATGGCTTTAAAAAAATATGTTCATATAGACCAAGAAACGCTGATTCTGAATATATAAGTTTTATTTCATAATATTAAATGCAGAGTTTTTAATAAATTATTAAAAAGTGCATTTTTAAACCTCTTCGGAAAACACAGCGTTAAGTTGGCATTACTGAAATGGTTAACCGTGACGTCACAGTTAACCTGTCACCTGTTATTGTATTGTATTGACATTTGAAATGACTTGAAGTGCACACGTACCTATGCAATTCAACATTTCGTGTTTTTGGTTTATTTTCATACTGTTTATAGAGATTTAGATAAATAATAGTTATTGTGTTTATTGAAACATAATTTAGGCCCTCAACAATTTACGAAAAGGGCTATATTTGCGGACAATCTGCAATAAATTTTGTCTATTTGAGGTTAAAGTCGTGTCCTATTTTGACATTTGCTTATGTATTTTCAAATTGTTTTTAGTATAGGGCTTTTTATACAAGTTGTTAAACACTCGTCATGATCAGTGTATTATAAATACCAGTGTTTCTGTATGTATTATACATAAAACAATGTACCGACAAAGTAACACCCGACACAAAACACGATGTCACATGTATTTGCAATGAAAGAGATGATTTATTGTTTTTATATTGCACTTTGATTAAATACAATAACAATAGCGGTGAAATGTGGACATTTTACCAATGTTTTTCTATATTAAAAGCAGTTAATCTTGAATAAAAAACACACCTCACACCTAAAAGTCATTATCCGCCATGATTATTCTGGTTTCTTCACAGTGTTGCCAACAGTTAGAAGTGAAATTTCCCTAGAATTTCACATTTACGCAATTACCTACGTAGCCACCCGATTGTGTAACACTAATCCTGTTATATGTTAATTAATATGATAATTAATTGGAAACATATCGTAACTTGGTAAATATACTAATAATACCGTGATTTTCCAAATAAAACACTGAACAAAAATTTAAAAGTACGAATACACTCACCACTGAATTAGAAACTGAATTCCAAATAATAAAAAAAAACACTTTGCAAAATAAAAATCATAAGCAACCCGCCGCTCATTTGTACCAAGCGTGGTATTTTGAAGACCCCCCCCCCCCCGAACGTGTCACGTAGTATGGGTACGTTCCCTAATATCATTTTGAGTTGTCAGTGTTAAAAATAACATGGCATGTAAGTACATGAAAAATAATTAAGATTCATAGGAATTCCAAAAAATATATATACGTATATATATAAATAAAACCAGTAATACTGTCATATGTAATAAAATTTTTGCCAGAGTTCGAAATTTCCCTAGATTTTGTCCTGATTTCCCTTATCCCAAAAAAATATTTTTCTCCCCTAGATCTAGGGAAATTTCCCTCGACATAACATCACTGATTCAAAATGACAACTTAAAAAGTAAAAAAATTAGACCACCATAGATACGGTGCGTTTCTGGGAGTCTTTAAAAATTAAAACTTTGACAATTATTTTAACTATTAAAACTAACTATAAAAATAAAAATAAAAATGCAGTTATTTAAGTTTGAAGGTCTTTATTCATTAAAAAAAATAAAAAAATTGGACTGGAGTTCTCTATTGAATACTTTACAGTGTGTAACAGAATATACCCGTAAGATTTTAACCAGAGATTGGCGGGCATGTTTTGAATTAAAAAAAATTGCTGTCCGATCATTTTTTTTCAATTAAAAACTTTTTTTAAATTGAGTTCAAAACGAAAATATCGGTGTCACCACGCGTTTGAGGGCAATTTTCGCTCAGTTAGTCATCGATTTTCATTAAATGTTGAACTGTTGAATTGAGATGTATTCGAAGTCGTTTACTTAAATGTCAACCGAACAGACGGTAGCATATTACTACTATCAGATGGCAACCTCTAAAGTTTCTATGATCCATTAGTTATCTATGTGTCGTGTACGTAACTACATAATAGCTAAAAAAATATTATTCAAAATTGAGTTATCTTCTCGAACTAAAAGTTTAACATTGGTAACTCGTAATTCTATCAACACAGATACGTGTCGATATTTTAACACGAAACCACACACCAATCTGTATTATTGGAAACACGTGATAAATATTTACTCACTCCAAAAAGCTTTACGAATTGGTTCTGCTTGTAAAACGTTAGATGATTTCTCCGTCCGATTGCCGAATGTGTTAGAAACAGTAAGTCAACACTTAAACCGATTGCTTTTTCTCATTTATCTCACTCTTTTAAAATGAAAATCACGTCTATAACTAACGCATCATCCGTACAACTTTGAGTGGAAGAGTATATTTTTGACTAGCAGTTAAAAACCTGCTGCGCAGATTTTTGCTGCTAGGCCCTGCGGGCGGCTTTTCCTTAGGCTTCGCCCAGTTTGAGTGTAGGTAACCATTTTATAAATTCGATAAGAACTGGTTCCAAAAATAGCTAGTTCCTCGGATCCACTGTGAAGTGTGATCTAGCGACTGAGTGACAGTTAGTCACGTAACCGTGACAGGCAATGACGCCATATGTAATCTCTCCATATCCGGTAAGATATTTTTTTGAATTTTTTTATTTATCTATAAAAAAGTATATGTACATTAGGTTTTCTTTATGCCTCTCTCACTGTGTCGAAACAGGCGTACAAGTATATAAATGAATATCGTAGTTACAAGAGAATTTAAGATAAATACATATTAATTTGATTCGAAATTAAAACAGAGAGGTGATTGGAAGGGTGGGTAAATCTTTTAGAGATTTTTCTTATAATTGTTGGAGGAGAATGACCCTAAACTTAAATTCTATTAATCCGTAGTACTTATACCTAGGGAAGAAACGTCCACATGCGAGCTGCTGACGGAATTAGCGACATTTTGTGTCGAATTCTTGAATTCGAAACCGAATTATAACAGTAGCTTTGTGTGAAATTCCACGCGTTATTTGTGGTGCGGCGCGTAGGGGTGGCGTCCGACATGCACTCGTAGCAGGGTTCTGAAATTCAACCACGCAGACGCTACGGTAATAACACTGTTCGACGATTGTTTTAAGATTGTGTATTTAGCAGCTTTTTTTTAAGTGAAAGCTTCTTTAGCACCGTCATGATTTGAAACTTGATGAATCTAAAAAGCGACGTTAAAAAGAGACAAATACAGACATATATATAGGAATTAATGAGATAGATTAATCCTTCTCTATGTGCGGTGCTTCGTAACATTCCCACTCTTGTCTGCTTTAGATTTCTGAGGGTTTCACTTCTACCGGTGGTGTGTGAACTGCACACATTTTTTTTACCTCGATTAATACCTCACAAGAGTCCCGGCTGCCCCCGTCTGGAGCCAGAGGGACTATGGCACTATGGCAACCCCATTGGGTTACGTTGTGAGGCTGAAGGTAGCGGGGAGTGGAAGGAGATGGGGAAGAGGAAGGTAGGGAAGTACCTAGCTATTCAGATCTGGTCACCAAACACGGCTAAAGCCATTTTAAGCTAAGCCAACGTTACAATTCTGAATGGTGGTCACACCAGTGCGATTCTGAGTATCTTCCACTCTTATGTCGCAAATATAGCTATTATTATGTCGTATATATTATTTTCAAATGCATTATTTGTGAAATAACACAAATTAATTAAAAAAAACTTATTTGCGCCCGCCGGGTTTCGATCCCGCGACCTTCGGATTGCGAGTCAAGAGCCTCACCCCTCGACCACGGAGACCGTCCGCTAAAACTCTCGAACATTAAGCTCTGGCCTCATGCAGAAGTGGCAGACCCATGAATCCATCCTTCCCACTGCGGTACAAGGTGATGAATCAAAGGTGAGGTCAAAAGATCTCCCCCCATCAGTCTCTTCAGATCCGGCCTGCCACGCAATGTGGTGGCAGACAATGATAAGGTGGGCAGACGCATTCGCCACCAATACCTAGACAAACCTCGCCCCATGAACCCGGGCACCCCTGCTAAGTCACCAAACGTAGCGAACCACTAGACTATTACTTATTTATATGGAAGGATTTTTTTACCCACTTTTACTGAAAATGTTCTTGTAAATGCGTTAATGCTATCATAAACGATACTAATACTATCATATGACGACCTCCGTAGTACAGTGGGTAAGACTCTTGACTCACAATCCGGAGGTCGCGGGTTCGAACCCGGCATGCGCAAATAAATTTTATTTGATTAATTTGTGTTATTTCACAATTAATTCATTTAAAATAATATATAGTATATTTGCGGCATGTTCCAGAGTGGAAGATACAATCAGTATCGCCCTGGTGTAAGACCACCATTCAGAATTGAACGTTGCTTGAAAATGGCTTTAGCCGTGTTTGGTGACCAGATCTGAATAGCCAGGTACTTCCCAACCTTCCTCTTCCCCACCTCCTTCCCCTCCCCACTACCTTCAGCCTCACAACATACCCCATTTGGGGATGCCATAGTCTCACTGGCTCCAGACGGGAGCAGTTGAGATTCTTGTGCGGTATTCACTGTAAAAAAAAAAAATAATAATAAAATAAACAATTAATTTCAGAGGAACACGGAGTTGCCATTGTGTCACATCTCTACACAAAAACTTTATACTAAATTACTCGTACACGAGAAAAAAAAAACACACGCAAAATCGAGTATTCTAGTGCCTATAAATTACAAAAATACAGATGAGACTTCCAGACCGGAACGATTTTCCATCATTTCATCTGTTTTTCACTTCCTACTTCCGACATGAACTCAGCTATTAAACTTGTGACCCCGTGTAAGCCAGATCTGTCCCAGCAGCCTTTCACCCCACATAGAATAGAGAATGGATACTTTTATTGAATTTAATATGCATCGGCAATTCCACACAGTTTTCGAGATGAAAATGTTACATTTTTTAAAATGAAATATACAAAAACTATTCTATATAATATTATGTATCAATAATCAGACTTTTTGAACGCTTATTTATTTACTTATTCATTAGTTTTTAACCCCATCAAAATCAATCAAAGCAAATCACTAAATCACATACGGAATATCTAAAAAAGAATTTGAAATCCAATAAAAAATATAATCATATAGGTACCCAACTAGTAAGTTTAAATTCTGCGTATATTGGATTACATTGATTGCAGTATATAAGTTTTATTAGTAAAATAAAAAAATATTATCAAAACCGAAAAAAGACGGACCAAACGCTCCGGTTCGCTGATCTCGTTGAGATTACACTAAAATATGCCGTGGACATGATTGACAATAATTCTATGACGTAATCTGAAACGAAATTCCCTGGTGACACTTCACTCCACGGTGGGCTCCAACGAAGCCAGAGTTAATTTAGCCTCTCAGAAACTGGGCGTGCTGTACAGGGCCCGCAAATACTTTAACAGTACACAACCGCTGACCCTGTACAATTCGCAAGTCTTCTTCTTCTTCTTTCGTATGGTGGGGGGTCAGAGGGGGACATCTAGGTCTGCGAGCCAGTCTAGGGCCTCAGGCGTTGCCCTGTGGACCTCATCAATTCGCAAGTGCGCTACACCGTTGAATTTGATAGCCACCTCTGAAATATCTGAAAACCCCTTGACTGGGACTGAAACGGGCGATATATTGACAGATTCCCCAACAAGCGGATTGCAAGCGTTAGAGCACTTTTTAGTCAGCTGGGAATGCCGTCCTTGTTCTACCCGTATTAAAATGGATGATGCTCCGAGAAACAAGCATCATTGATCCCTTCGACACATGTGTATAGTCGGGAAACACGTCAAACGTGCGCCCAAAATGTGTACATGGTTCGATGGTTGACATTTGTCACATGAGAACGGGTCGCTTCTACGACTCAACAGCTCGGCTCCGGAATGATTTTCCGGCCTCTGTGTATCCTCCCTTCTACGACATGGGTCTCTTCAAAACCCGTGTTCACTCCTTCCTCTTCTCAAAAAGACCCTCCACACAGCATCTTCAAAAATGACATAGGCCGTGAGGGAAATTATTTTCCTCAGGATTGGAGTTAATATAAAATAAAATAAAAAACTTTTTTTACAAGATTCCTGAAAAATGCTGACATTAATTTTCGTCAGCGAAAATCGGAAAAAATCAGGCTGGAAATCTTCGTTATCATTACACCCATTGATCATTCTCATTACATTAAAATTAAACGTTGGTAAAAGAAAGGAAACAAATTATTGAATTCTCATATTAAGATACCGTTGCGACTTCAATAACGTTTTTTTTCCATAGAAAGATAAACAACACCCATACGATTAATAATAATATATACGTAGTCAATAATGTTTAATGAATCACCATCACATGTCAGTCGCCAGCCTTGTTCCGATTTGTCGGATAAACACATCAAGAAAATAACCATTGAGACAGCACATGACTTGATTAATGAAACCAGTCACGCAATAATTAGCTCTCATCTCCCCTCACAAGGTGAGAATACTAACGAAGCCAAATGATATCATCATCTTTGCTTTTCAATAGTCAATTTACATAATTGATCCCAAAATGCAAAGGCTACAAAGAGCTTACTCCTAAATAGAACAAATTAATCCATTCAGGTAGGTACCTACCAATGAATTATTTGGTAGCAAATTTCGCAGTAGGTTCCTACCGATGATATGCCAATATTACATGAACCTAAAAGGTCATGGACGGAGTTGTTCGAGAACAATTTGAAGCAGAGGGGTGAGGGGGAATATGAATGAAAAATGCCTTTTTCTACGTAATTTTTTAATGACATGTCCCATTCCCTGTCTCTTCAAATAACCAAAAAATGATAAGCGGTTATAATTGCATTAAAAATATAAAAATAAAATTAAAATAGTATCAATAATACTACTTTGCCTACAAATCAATTCAAAAGTTTGTCATACAAAATGGCTGCCAGGTAATTTCCCCTCACCCTAGATTTGACTTCAGTGTCACATAAGTTCACAATGCTTTTAAAGTCCATGCATTATTTGGTAGTCTGTCAAATTAATGTAGAAATTTAATCAAATTTAGCTAAAAAAATTTCATTACTACGGCAACATCGAATTTAGAACATACATTATAATATGATATGTTCGTCTTCTGAATCTGACAGGTTAACTGCACCAATTTTGAGGAGATGCAATCATTTAAATTGCTTTAAATAGCAACACCAAAATATATATTTTTATATTGTGTAACTTTAAAAAGGCACTGTGGTGAGGACATGTGCATGTTTTTCACATTATGGTTACGAGATATTCAGAAATTATGTTTTCCGAAAAGAGATGATGACTACAACAAAGAAATTATAATATATTATAATAAAACGAATATAAAACTTTATTCCACTTTATTTTATGACCGTAACCGGTTTCAGCTCGTTAGAGCCATCTTCAGACTGGTATTGTAATTCTTAGTCTACAGTTTATATACATAACATATGGGGGAGGGGGAGAGGGGTGGACTACAAGGATTTTAATTACTTATATTTGTGTTACTAAGTCGTTTTAGACTGTCGAATTTCTAAATATTTTGGTAATTCCAGTAAGCTAATTTTAATTGGGTTTGTAGCTCACTTCAATGTTGTGTAGGGAAAAACCTTGTATAAAAACCTTCCATTGTAAAGACTCCTTCTGATTTCTGAAACGTCGGCGTTGCGTTATTTATAAGAAAGATGGAAAAGTTACAATGGAGCATCATTTGAAAATTTTTTGTTTTATGCATTTTATCTTCGCTATATATATATATATAAATTATCATATTAAAAATAGCAAAATCATTTTGATATAATATAGACCAGTTCGTGGACTTGTCAAAAATATGCCAAAACACTTATGTAGAAAGGATCACTTGCAATATTGGCAAGTGATCCTTGCCATAAAACATTTTTATTATAGGAGTTAAGGAATTTAGTAGAATTTCCGGCATATCTGTATGATTGAAATTTCCCGATCCCTATTACCAACGATATCTATATATTTAATATTTATATCTATCAACTCGTAAAGAAGGATCTGTGGCGAACGGCGTGACTTTGTTTTTACATACAAAACTACAGTTCTATTCCGATTTTGATGAAATTTTGCAATAACTGATCCCTTAATATTAGTTAACCCTTTTTTCAAAGCTGTAATATTTTTATTTAATAAACCAATTAGTTTTTTGTTCCTCCTGAAAACCCGTGTAAAATGAGATACGCTGTGTTATAATGTAAGCGTCGATGTGTAACTTTCCACATACAGGGTAAAACTGGGTTAGTCGGTGATACTAAGCTTTTTGCTATTTAATTTTGTTACAAAGTAATTAACGAAAAAACGTTTTTAGGAAATAGATAACTAAGATCTAAGGATTAAAAATAAAAATCCCAAGTACACCTTAAATGAAATTTAAAGCATTTATTCTATATTAAAATATCTCAAGTAATTCAGTGACCACTGAGCACGCTTGGTTACTTCGTGATAGTTTGCAACTCCTTAAAATGTCTTAAAGTAGGTTAAAAAAAAAAACAATAAAAATACTTGAAATACATACAACCTACGTCAATGCATGTATCTAATAAAATAAATCAAAAACATTCACACAACTAGATTCCTACTCGGATAATTCGCAGTTGATTACCAAACAGTTCCGAGTCTACAACTGTTTGGCACAGGTGACATGACCCATAGACATCTTGTCTATGGCGGTACCACACATCACGAAAGGAACATTGGAGGAGGTGGAGGAATGGCAATGGGAACCCCCCCAGTACCGGATTATCCCTAAGGCAGAGTAGGCAACTGCCTAGGGGCCCTAAATCGGCTAGGGGCCCCGCGTCCCAAGAAAAAATGACTTGCTTCAATTAGCGAGCAACGAAGTTTCATTACAGGTTAAAAATATTAGGTACACGCATTCAAGAAAACAACAAATTATAATAATTACGTTATAACCCAATAAATAACTAATGTTCAGGTCATGCACAAATAATAAATAAAAATTCTATAATTAAAACAAATATATTAACATAGGTATTTGTATTTTACTTTTCTTTCCTTCGATTTGTTGCAACTAGGGTTGCCATATCTTAAATTTGGCAACCAGGACAAGACTCGTGAAAACCCCGGATTTTAGAGCCCAGAACCCGGACATCTCAACAGGTTTTTTTAAACATAGTGTAATAAAAAACAGTTAAAAATGTCGTAAATCACCTTTTTATTTATTTTCCAATTAAATTTAGTCATCTTTTATCGTCATTATAAATGTACTTAACAAAACAGAATCCAATTACAGTTTGTTACAAATTGTTTTAATAATCAGTTAGAATTTTTTTATTCTTAAAATAAAACACAAATTATTAATATACTCTGTCGTGAAAACAAAACCTTATTAAAATATTAAGCCTAACCTAACCCAACCTAACCAAATTCAATTAAATTTTTAGACAAAAATCTTAAAAGTACTGAGACCATTTTAGTATTCAGTCTTACAATTTTTGAGGTAACTCTTTAACTCAATAATAATTTTATCTTTAAATTTTTATCAGCAGCCATTTAAACAACAAAATATCTCTCATAATATGAACTAAATTCAGTCTTCATAAATCTTAAGCAACGAAACTGAAACTTTTTAAAGTTTAGACTTACTGTAATGTAAGTTACATTATTAATTTTTTAAGCATAAAATAACCAAAAACTATACTCATTTATATCACTTTAAAATTGGAATCAACAGCCATTGTAATTTTCTTTTACGTAATAAAAACAATCATAACTTTAACAACAAAAATGAAAAGAAATTATTGCACTCAAAAGTACATTATTTGATTATCTAGCTATTAAAGCCTATTCCTCATCCTCTCGCCTTTTTTACTTTTCAGTTTTTTTGTTGTATTTATCACTCTTTCCGATAGCTTTTAGAATATCTTCCCCTTTTAAAAGGAATTTGTAAAAATCAATGCAGCTGTATTCTTGGAAATTGAATTTAATTTTAATTAAAGATAAATTAAACAATGTTACTTTGTTTGAACAACTTTTATATTTGTTTAAAGCCGACCGGGTTCAGAACGACCGTTCCTTCCTCAGTGCAAACGTGTACGTTTGACTTTAAATTTTAAGACTTAATTTTTTTTTTTTAAACCCGGACATCAAATGAAACCCCGCCCGGACGCTCCCAGGACGCCCTCTAAACTAGGACAAATCCGGGGAAACCCGGACGGATGGCAGCCCTAGTTGCAACATTACTTAGTATCTGAAGTGATTGAAGGTGCCGTGTGTGGTTTATATTGGCATTTGCTTATATGTTTAAAATATAAATGTTGTACAAGAAGATGCACCACCTATCTGCTTGCTAAAATTCTTTGGGAAAGGTTGTCTGGAAGAGATCACTTTAGTGGTAAGACGGCTCATTGTAATGTTTTTTTTTAATAATATATATTTTTGTTTTTATGTATGTGTCCTCTTATGTGCAATAAAGGGTTATTGTATTTTATTCGATTTTTTATTGAATGGGGTGATGGAATACCATTCGTAATTTAAAGGTAAAAGAACAGGTTAATAATGAATAAAATTACGTTTTGGAAGAAAAAAAAAATTTTTGAAAGTTAGAAAAGGGTAGTGGCGGACTAAGCCCGTCAGAAGCCTGGGGCTGCAATTGAATGAACCCCCCCCCCCCCCCCCTTAGTGAAGTTGATGTAATTTTACAAGTTTTTTATTAGATTAAGACTTGGTGCATGCAAATCGAATGCATTTTTTTTTAATATGTTTAATTTTAATTTTGTCAACCAGGTTAAAAAAGTTTCGAGATATTATGAAGGTTTTATTTATTTCATACATACTTTACAGTAGAAAATCTGCAGTATCTTTGAAAAAATTCAATTAAAAATATCAATAAATAAGTCCGCGAGAGCGAATCTCCGGATCATTTGAAACAAAAAAATCGAAATGCGTTTAAAAGGTAATATGTTTTCCTAGGTAGTCAGGGGGAGGTTTTTTCGATTTTTTTTTATTTATGGCAGCATTTTGAAGTGAAAAACGCGATGTTTGATAAAAAATTTCAGTGAATTTGTTATTATAAAATGGTAAAAAAACTCCCTCTGAGCACCGGTTGATTTATGTGTAGAATTAGTGTACAAAATTTCAAAAGCATCGGTCAAGTCAAGTCAAGATTTTGAGTTATGATGTTCACGAACTTCAGAAATATTTTTTGCGAGAAAACCGACTCTCATGCCGTCACACTCACACACATACATCACAATACTCGAAATATACTTGAATCGAGCATGAGGGCCGGTCGCTTGAAACGCTGTACCTTCGTTAGTTTTGCTCCGATTTACTTGAAATTTTGACATTTTACATTCAGAATTTAAGTTTTAAAACCTTACCCCCCCCCCCCCTTAAAGCCTTATTGTATTTGATCAAGGGAACAAGGAGGCGTATGGAGGCCCCTTAAACCCCCCCCCCCACGTTAGTCAGCCATTGGTAAAGGGGCCCCGAGACGTGCATTGCCTAGGGGCCCCGACATGGTTAATCCGGCTCTGAACCCCCCTAATACCATGCGAGCGAAGCCGCGGGAAAAAGCTTGTATATACATACATCATACAGCTCGGAACGGATTTTGCGATATCGAATCTGGTAGACTGGTTATAAACGACAAGAGTTATCTTGTCAGCAAAGAGTTATCTTGTAATTCGTAAAGTAAAAAGTTGAAAATAATAAATATTTAATAATTGGTACCTACTCCGCGATCACCCCACACTTTGCTTCTCTCCGTTCAACCTTTCACGTGCTAATAAGATCTCATAATCAGGAATGCAGAGTTATTCCTCCTAGGCAGGAACACAATTAACACATCCAGTGTGGTATTTGTTTCAAACCTAATGTAACTAGAACATAAATCACCTGTATAGTGTGTTCCAGTAGGTACTTAACACTACCTATAAAATTTTAGTGTAACAAGATGTTACAGAAACTACGTAGGTACCTATAACTTTATGTTCTAACATAAAAGAGAATGTTTCACTTTTTCTAGGAACATTTACAGAGCGGCACTTTTCCAAACGTAAAGCAGTTACCTCGCACAATTCTCTGACGACTCTTTTTTTTATGGTGGCTGCAGTGACGTGTAATGACTTTTTTTACAATGTTTTCTATTTTCCATGGAAAAATTATGTTTGCGCCGATTATAAGTGACAACCCTGCCAATTATTTTTGTTTGGAATTTGAATTGTTCTATGCAATGAATTGTTCCTTGCTTTTAAGTGCCTACTTATAATTTTTTTGATTTCAGAGGATATTTGGTTTTGATAAATTAAATAAGAGATAACCATAAACATCCTTTTTTGGACGCGAGATCTACTTTACAGAACTAGGTACCTAATGGAACTTACCCATACTACGTGACCCGTTCAGGGGGGGGAGGTCTTCAAAATACCACACTTGGTACAAATGAGCGGCGGGGGGCTTAGGTTTTAGTCACCGGGGGGATTAAAAATTGCAAAAAATTGGTCACGTAGTACGGGTACGTTCCCTAAAGTACCTACCAGTTTATAATAGGTACCTGCACTGGCGAAAGTACGGTTGTGCGGAAAGTAGTTGACGTATTGTAATAAATTAAAGTGACGACAGCACAAAAGAACCAAAGTTTCTTCAATAACAATATTCGTATAGATAAAATCCATCAAATACAGACATTTTGTTCTGGAAAAATGCCAAAACTGGAAAACGGAAATGTAGCGGTACGTCCCTGGGTCATCTGTCTACAGAACATCGATCTGTCTGTTTTCTTTGGGCACACAAGAAAATACACATTCCATAAATAATGGCCTTTAGGTTTTACGTATGGTGTTACTGAGTTTATAGACAAATTGTTTATAATGTTTATAGTGACTGTGTTATACTTACGTACAGTATCAGCGGCCGGCAATAGGCCACTAGCATGGATTTCATAACGACTTGGAAAAAGTCGCGAGGATAGATTTTTTTACTAAGATTACGAAAATGTTAGTAAATTTTTTTAGAAATGTACAGCTTTTTATTTTTAAATAAAATCCATTATTTGGGTCCGTGACGTCACTACATGAAAATGTTCCGTCTCCGAAAATGTTCCTATTAATTTTGTAAAATTCCACCCTGATTTTTTTTTTAAATGGCAACACTTTGATTTCAGGCGAATTTTTGAATTTGACATTTAACATTCACTAGGTTTATTGTTTATTCTCTGCGAACTTATCATTTGGTTTGACTTTTGACAGATGATGTTATGAAGAGAACCCCGTACATTTTACGCTGTCTGTATGTTTTAGAGGTATAATGGTAGTGGTGCTAATTTTAACAAAATCAAATTTTATAATATTCTTATGGTTTGGGCATGTAGAGCCAATGAACGAGGAAAGGAGTGTAAGGAGAATATATGACGCAAATGTGAATGGAAGAAGAAATCGGGGACGCCCGAGGAAGACATGGCACGACCAAGTGATTCAGGTACTTGAGTCGGGCCATGTGAAGAGTCGGAATAACAGAAGAGCATGTATGAGACGATGTATGAATGTGAACGAGGCAAGGAGTGTGTGCCAAGATCGAGTTGTTTGGCGGTCCGTCCTCTCTGCCTACCCCTGCGGGGAAAGGGCGTGATGGTTAGTTAGTTAATTAGCTTATTATTATTATAATTTACAAGTACAAGTATATTACATTGGATTTAGAAATATAGACGTTGAACATTATAATGATTTATTATCAATAAGATGGATCAAGGAAAAAAATATTTATGAGATGTAATATTTTTGGTATGCCTCGTTATTTTCCTGTACCCTTTCTTGTGGGAAACGTTTTTTTTTAATGATTTTCGCCTATGTAATTATTGTTTTTTCGCATCCATAAAATCATGTCTCGTCTTTCCGGTTTATAAAAAATGGTCCGATTTTTCGGATTGAAATTTTCAAAAAATCGCCAGGGTTTCAAAAATACGAAATATTTGCCTAAACCGATTTTTTTTAAATGTGATGCAAGTGAAAACAGGAAAAAACACGGCAGGCGTAAAAAAGGGTGAAAAATTACTAGTTTTCAAAAACAACGACCGACCGGTGAAATCGTGGCGGTTATAGATTCCCACTCGGGCATTGCTGGTTCGATCCTCTACCTACTAAATAGTCCTCTACATTGCAGAAACCACAGTTTCCACTTATAATTTTGAAAGTGGATGGTTTTTCAACATTTTGAAATTTTTTGTACGTGATGTAATAGCACATACGAATTTTTTTTGAGTGGTCATTAGGTATATGTTTCAAAATATCATGACCAGCCAGATAGTAGCGTTGTTTAAACTTCCCCTTCCGACCCTGCAGGACAGATGGGAACCTTTCGCGGGCCACATCTAGCCCGCGGGCCGCCAGTAGCCGATCGCTTCTATAGATAAATGTGGTAACGGAATGGGTTCCATCAAAACCTCCGTTCCATACGTTATATTCATAAACCAACTAGCTAGCTTCCATTCCATCTTCCCCGCCAACCTTCTCCCCTCTCCCGCTCCACCGTCCCGCCAACCCCCCTCCCGTGTTGCATATATTCAGTCCCAGTACATTCAGTTTCCAAACAGTTCGCGTGCCACCTATTACAAATTTTTTATCCAATTTTCATGTTTCATGTGTTCATTTTTGTGTATTATAAGAACAATTCATCAAATTTGGTACCTAACATATGTACCTATTTAAAATATCTATAGACAATTCATTTGTTACAAAAAAAACAGCTCCCTGCTAAATTCACATTCATCAAACGCGCGAACTATCAAACGTACGAAGTTAAAATAGTCGTTAAGTTTTCTGAAATTATTCAATTTTCTGCACAATTTTCTTAATTTTTCTTTCCGTAAGAACCTTCTACAAAGTATTAGAAGACTTAAAAAAAGATGAATGAAATAGGTAAAGTCGTTCTGAAGTTATGGCGTGACCAAGGGAAATAGGATTAATTTTTATGTATAGATAGGTGCCTATGTACCTACACATAATATTATATACCTAGTACCTATGTAAGGAAATATTGAAACCATATAATTTATTTTGTACTCGTCAAAATTAAAGAAACACTCGGAAAACGTGGTTCACTTGTTTAAAAAGTGCGGTTGTCAAAAACCTTTTTTTACTGATATACGACGTGATAGATAGGTAGGTAACTACTTTTGAACGTGAACATAAATATGTTAATACTTTATTACCCATATCACTTTTCTTCAGAGCCTGCATAGAACGTAGCGATTATTATTGTTAATTAATAAATGGTGAAAAAATATAAATTCATCAAATACAAAAAACTTATTTGCGCATGCATTTTGCGGTTTATAACATAGCTGTGGTTTTAATATTACGGATGTTGATATTTTAGCAAAACAAAGATAATCGTCGCAATATTTGCAAAACAGATCATCCCGGAAGCGTATTTACAAAACCTATACCGGTTCGATACGATTAGATTTTCACGGCCAAAAATATTTTCGTTATTTGTTTTTGGGGTGTTATACCGTGTTGCGCTACCTCCTTCTTTAGCCGACGTTTCGGACAGCGTCGCAGTGTCCATCATCAGGGCAGATCCGGTAGATGATCCACATCTACCGGATCTGCCCTGATGATGCGGCCGGGACGCGCGGGTTAGGTTTTGTTGTACAAAATCGTCTACAAAGTCTATTCAGTTTCAGTATCGATGATGACTAGTTATGGAGGAGCGTTTGTTTGGGCATTTTCTTTGTATATTTATTTTTGTATTAATAAAAACTTATAATATGTATAATTACATGGCTTGCATTATTCCCAAAAGTTAAGAAATTCATATACGTAAAAACATGTATTTTTACATACATATTTAAAAAATATATTTTTAATAACATTTAAAAAAAATAAAGAACAGAGAAAAAGAAAGAAAGAAAAAAAAAATTGGAAAAACATTAAAACGAAAAGAAGAAAAATACAGATTAGTACAAAAATAATCTTTGACATTTCCTTCTTAAAATCGATTCACAGCTTTTTATTGAATTGTGTAACATGTTGTAACAATAATTATTGAAACAAGGTATTCTAGAGTTATTTGACCGAATAAATCAATAAATAAATAAATCTTATCATAAATGTAATACTAACAGTGACAAGGAATTATTTTGGGGTAGCAATTGTAAAATCATGCAATTTCGATATAATGTCCTCCGCGTGCAAGGCTGTATCTAAAAGGTGTGTTTATCGGAAGTGACCTGTCAGGTAGTATATTTTCTGTATCTATTTGTAAATAATAAAATTAGATAGAGCCTAAGAATTCACAATAAATTGTACAGCGCACATGAAGTGATTTTCCACAAAATCGGCGCTATACAAATTATCCAATTATTATTGTTATTATTTATTTAGGTAACTGGGAATTACAAGTTCATTGTTTGCAGTTAGTTTTGTATTATGAACATGTACTTACCACTATTTTATTATGTTCAGATTGAGATGTATGCTGACTCACACAGATAATAAATTTACAGAATTGTTTAGCAATGATTTTGGTACATCGCGTCTTTCTTCATACTCAGCTTCGTTTAATCATAATTTTAGTAAGGAATATTGTACATTTTGTACTGAAAAAAGATTTGTTTTTGTTGAATGTCCCCTAGTAGTTATTCCATATTTTATTAGGGATTTCTCCAATGACAGATACGAGTAAACTATTCGAACTCTGAAATGAGAAATAATCATTAAATGTTTTCATTTTTTTAAACGAAACACGCTGTATGTATCCTGCATCTGTGTGATTATTGTTACTGTGATGAAATCCTGAAGTAGGTAGGAAGTACCCTTCAGGTACCTACATACTGAAGAAAATTAATACATTACATTCGATTAAACAAGTAGGATGACCATTCGAACGTCCAGTTGATTATCCAGGCGTGCCCGAAAAAATTGATATTTGAGTTGAATATACAGTTATACGTAAAATTTCTCATGTACAATTTTTAAATCAATTATAATGCAGAAAAACTTACAGTGAAACAAAAAAATCAGAGTGCGTAATTCACACGCGGTAGAAGTGAAACTAGAAAGTCGCTAGATGTCGCTTTCTTTTCTTTTGCTTGTTTTTTTTTAAAGTGGTTTGAAGATTGGATAGTGATTTCACAAAATAAAAATGTTTTTTTTTGGATTTCGTAGGATTCGAACCCCCGATCGCTTGATGTCTGTCTTTCTGGCCGCTGAGACTTGTCAGGCACCTTGCCAGCTATGCTATGTACGCAGCGAGGTGCGAATTTAGAACATTATATTAGAACCGAGTATTTGTATAGTTTTATATTTGTATACGAGTAGTTGTGACGCATTTCCGTTTCACACGAATTTCAAGACACTAACGGCGCTAAAGAAGTTTCACTTCAAAAATATGTTTTCTGGGTTACTAGCAGGAAACTTCAAAATGTCGTAACAATGCCCCCGACCGTTATGCTTCCGGTGTTATTTTATACCATTCTTCAATTGTCCGCATTCTTACCGCACCCAGATTATGTCGATTCCTTACCGAACCGACATGGGAACGGGATAGTTGAAAAAGATACTTGAAAAAATGACCAGGTAGTAGGTACGTCGTGTTATCCAATCACAGAAGAAAATAAAAGATAAATTGAATGATGCTTATACGAATTTTTCTTAGAAAACTGTAAAGTTGGCGGGAAGAACGAGAGACTTTCAAGAACCAGATAAAATTTAATATGAGTGCTTAGATTCCAGAACAATTCTGTTCACAGAATCACAGACGCTAGAGCTGTAGGTACTGGGGCAATGGCGGTGACGGTCTCTCGGAGTAGGGCACTGGGGTAAGCGGAGCATGGAGGGCAACATGAAGGGCACCCAGCACTAATGGAGGCACTGGGTAAACACACACTGCTTTACGTTACATTACCGAACAGGAAAATATACGGTTCAATTTTATTGGAATTACTTTTTTTAATAACAAAAGTCAGCAGGTGTCCGAAATTAATAAAAATTGGATAAGCTTATCCGAAATACTAACTAGGTTAGGTACAAATAAGTTCGTTAGTAAACATTCAAAAAGATAAAAGCCAAAAATATGGGAAAAATTAGTAGAAGATAATATTGATTTACTAGTCCCAGTGGGAGAACGTACGTGACGTCATCATTCTGGGATTTTCTGGCGTTTATTTATTTTTTAAAGTCGCAACTGCTCCTAACCGCCTGGGGCCAGTGAGAAAATGGCATTCTCATATGGGGTATGTTGTGAGGCTAAAGTATGGAGATGAGGGAGAGGAAGGTGGGGAAGTACCCCGCTATTCAGATCTAGTCACCAAACACGGTTAAAACCATGTGTCAAGTAACGTTTCAATTCTGAATGGTGGTCTCACACCACGGCAGTAAGAAGAGTATTTTCCACTCTGGATCGTGCCGCAAGTATATCTTTTATTAATTTTAAATGATTAAATTGTGAAATAACACAAATCGATCAAATAAGATTTATTTGCGCAAGCCGGGATTTGAACCCGTGACCTCTGGATCTCTAGTCGAGAGCCTTACTCCTCGACTACGGAGGCCGTCGTCCCTGTTCCCTGGACTTGTCCCGGTAAGACAGAAATCCTGGGTTTGATTCCCAGTTGCGACCGTTTTTTTTTTTTATTTTTCTGTGTTCTATTTCATGTTTTATTTAGATTTATTGGTATTATCTTTTTCAATTATATAAATATATTATTTTTGACATAACAGAACTTGTCGTTTTGTTTTGCAGCTGTTCAGTTATATTCGGTTACCGTTATTAAAGTACACGCTTAGGATATTTGCATAGATGTAAATTACTTATCCCAAATGTAATGTTTTTATAGAGCAAAATGTGATAAGGTGTATTGATAAGCATCTTAGTTATCACTAATCTGCCAAAGCTTCAAAGCTTAACGCGAATTTTCCTTAATTTCTAGTACTTTAGAACTAAATGTCACTCGTCGAGTAAGGTCGTGCCTTACCAGTAGGAAAATTGCATTTCAAAAGTGCCAATGCCCTCCTGTGTGATGAGAAAATGTTTCCATTACACGGCAAATAATAGTAAAAGTGAAGAAATAACATTTCATTTATATGTACACACAAATTACTTATTATTTATCAATTATTATAAGCAATACAATTAATTTTCATGTTTCAATTTTACGCGTCATTAGAGAAAAAACACACATTCTTCGATTGTCTTATGGTACGGCCACACTGAGGCCAACTTCCTACTTCAAACTTTCGGACGATTGTGTAGAAGGATAGTTCGTGCGTTGGAAGTTCGAGTTGGAAGTTTGGCTTCGGTGTGGAAGTAGCACATCCTTTTAATACATGAATACCTGTTATAACTTTACAAATCCTAATTTTTATTTAACCTTTTTTGTTTTTCTTATATATATTTTTTTTTCTTCTTTTCTTAACTTTAGTTTTGTAAATACGGAATTATTTGTTCTATAAATATGTTAAAACATAATTATGTTTTAATTTACTAATTTAAATTTAAATTTGCCATGTTGTATCTTAACTGCATTAAAAAAAACTTAAGTATACCCACGAACTGGCGATGCCTATGTGGATTTTTTTTTGTTATCATACATATATGTATACTATTGTAATATCTTTTTTTTTTGTTAAATTGTATTATTGTTCATCTTTAAGCTACATATTTAATTTTATAGTTCCTTTTTTTACTTCTTATCAAAAGAAATGTTTTTTGTAATATTTTTATGTATGTAACAAAAAAAAATTATTAAAAAAAAATAAAAAAATAAATAACTTTTGAATTCAGAAATTACTGAAAACCGCTGAAAACAAAAGAGGGTTGCCACATTATTTTGCGGGTATGTGAGACTACGGCGAGTCTATTGTCATTGATTGAAAATGCATATTATTTTTTACTTAAATACGTTAACAAACTTGATACTTTGTATACTGATGAAGAAAACATTGTTTTTTTTAAACCTGTTGACAATTTGTACTAATAGGGGTGTTAATAAAGTTTGTCAATTTATTTAATTAAAATGACGTCGCAAAATGATTTTGCTATATTTGAAGAAGCATATTTTCACCTTTGCCCTCAGAACACAGATTATCTATTCTGAACCGAGGGTATGCTAAATATAATTTTTTTTTAAATACTAATACTACTACTACATTTTTAATGCCTAAAATCCAAAATGCCAAAGATCCACACGATTACCTTGTTTGTGATGTTTATAGGAATTACATTACATTGCAGTAATTGCATAGGTACGTAAAGTATGTAACGTCTTTGGGTACGTATTGCTTAATGAGCAGTATTTTTCAACGCCAACGTTCTGACAGACAGATTTAGGGAAAATCAACCCGCTTTTATCAAACACAACACCACTTTTCCCAACAACTTCTCCATCAGCGTTCTGGCGGCCAGTTTTGGAAATACATATACCTACCTCACTCAAATACCTCCAGCGAAATGACGATTCGTTTCAAAACTAATTATCAATATAAATTATAAGGTATTTGGCGTAGGGATATGGTTAGAAATATTATGTACTTAGGCGCACGGCGACGGTACAAAAACGGCAATAAACATACGTTCCTAATTACAATAATTCGGCACCTCTTTCTTACACATTAAATAATTGTGAGACAAAGATGAGACACACAATGCATATGTCTGTTTCCTCCAAAGTATCTACTACTTTTTTAACTTTGGAGGAAACAGACTTAAGTGAATTGTGTGTTTCATCTCTTGACTCACCATTATTTAATGTGAAAGAAAGAGCTGCTAAATTATTGTGATTTTTTTTACTTGAATACCGCACAAGAGTCCCGACTGCTCCCGTCTGGAGCCAGTGGGACTATGGCATCCCCATTTGGGGTATGTTGTGAGGCTGAAGGCAATGGGGAGGGGAAGGAGATAGGGAAGAGGAAGGTGGGGAAGTACCTGGCTATTCAGATCTGGTCACCAAACACGGCAGAATCCATTTCAAGCAACGTTTCAATTCTGAATGGTGGTCTTACACCAGGGCGATACTGAGAGTATCTTCCACTCTGGAAGATACTCTTGATGTCCAAAGTACTACTTTTTTCCTTTGGAGGAAACAGTATTACTTTTTTGCTTTGGAGGAAATGGACATACGTGCATTGTGTGTCTCATCTCCTGTCTCGCCATTATTTAACGTGTAAGAAGGAGCTGCAGCATTATTGTGATAAGGAACGTATGTTTTATTCCCTTTTTGTACCGTCGCCGTTCCGTAAACGCGGGAATATTGTGTTAGTGTTGTACAGATCTATATAATCGATTTTTATGGTATTGGATTTAAGGCATGAATTTCATACACTCCATTCCACATATAAATCTGGTTCACTAGATACTATGGAGGGTCGTTGAGCCGTCAGTTCATACCATTTGGATGCGATCTCTGTTTTCTTCTCCAACTAAATACGTCATTGGATGTGATGTGAGATGTGACGCATGAAATCACTTCAAAACCCATTTCATAATATGTTTGCCATGCCACATGCCCAGCGTGGTCCCATTCGAGCGTGGAGATTGCGAAAGTGATCTCAGCTACCTTCGACTTACTTCTGTTTCGTTCGTTGGCTTTCTGTCTCGCAAGGAGATACCGAGCCTGGCTTTCCATGGCTCTTTGCGTGTCTGCCATTTTTGTCAAAACGTTCTTTACTACAACTGCAAGAGCACACGTTTACTCTCCGAACGCGAGTAGGTTCTGGCAATATTAATTAATATATACCTACCAATATGACAATAATATATTTTTATTTTAGTTTATTAGGGAAACAAAACAGTTATATAAATATGGTTATACATATTTTATTAAAACAATAACATGTTACGTGGTTGCAGAAACCAGTGAAATTTCTATACAAAATTCATATTATATACAAAAAACAAAAGATAAGAAAAACATAAAGTATGGAGAAAAACAAAATCTTTAAAAGACACAGATATCATTGACAGATAATATAAAATTAAACTAAGTAGGTATATATGTATTAATAACACATACTTCAATCATAAAATAATGTTCAAAGATTAACAAGATACAGAAAGAAAAACAACGTAACGAAAATGAGAAAATAACTTAAATATCTAACACAGCAGGGGTAGAAATCAATAATAGATACCACGTTCTCTAAAATGGTCTGTAAAAAATCTCCTACTTGTGATCTCACTAAAGAAACCACTCATTCACTCTGAATGCAATTATTAATGTTCTCCAAAATGACCTTGAAAAATAATCACATCTTTGCGATTCTTTCAAAGACATAAAGAAACCATCCCTTCGTTCAGAAAACAATTTTTAATGTTCTCAAAAGTTTTCTTGACAGAAGCAAATTCCTGTGATATCTTGAACGAAACCATTTCTTTGTTAAGAATATTATGAACTAAATATACAATTTGGCTGTCCTGAAACGGGTATCCTTCCCAGTTGGACAGACAAAGTATCATTTTGTAATGTATTGTAATTTATATGCATGTAAAAATAAATTAATTAATATGTGATGTTTTAAATCAATAGATGTTTATTTATTTATTCAAACACCCGTTGGGCTTTTTACATAAGTACATAGATATATTTTTTTATAAAGAACATACTGGTTATAATAATCTTAAATATGTTGACAGAGCAAGTCTCATTCCCCGCACGATGCTCTCTGAAAACAAGAATTTAGTGAGAGAGGCAACTACATTAAATGAAGCATGGAGTATGTTGTATTTATTGGGTGTGCGATAATTAATCACACTCACCAGGTCAAGACAGTCTAAATTTCGGTTAATTTTAAATAATAATAAAATACAACAATTTTTTTTTCGTTGTGACAATTCGGGTAGTTGTCACTTATATTATCAATTGAAATATTATGTAGTTTATAATTCATACGCCTTTAAAATTTACTGTATTCTTTAAATTTTATGTGAATGTATGTTTTATAAAGGTGACCAGAGAGAGGAGTTATATTGAAGAATGCTTCTGACTAGCGTTATTAGTGAATTAACATCATTAGATCTTTGGAAGATTTTAACACAAAACCACACGTGTTTGAAGGTATTCAGGATTGAGGTATCTTCATGCTCTTAAAATTTTCGTTAAGGTCTAGACATCTCTTTGCTGAATTTCGCTGGCCCGATAAATACTTTCTTCCATGTTGTAGAAATTATCTAGGCATTTTGGTGAAATCATTACTAACTTGACAATCGACTATTACTAGTGCTTAAACATAAATCATTCTACGAAGAATATTCCTAATGAATTATATCTGAAGCAAAGTTTTCACTGCGCTGTGGGAGCAGGGTACCTTAGCCATAGACCAGATGAACCAAGAAAAACAAACTCAGTTGAGATTCGAATTTTGACAGTTGAAAAACACTGTTGCGTTTTTATCGTTTTAATACGAAAAATCGAATTTTTTGGCATTTAGTCAGTAATATTTTTAGTTTTTTGTCCTCTTTTGAGTTCGTTTAATGCTGACCAAGTCCAGTAAGTGTTATTTTATTTTTGTTTTATATCCTTTTGCCCCAATGGCCTTTGCCATGGGGAAGAAACCCCCTGATCCCGCTCCCCCTGACCCTTCAAATTTTGACATTGGTAGTGAGGTAGAAATAACAGACCTTCAAGTTCCATCCTCTACTCCAAAAAAGAGGAAAGTTTGCGACCTTCCAAAAACTGATTCTTCGCAGGTCTCAGTTCCTGTAGCTTCTCCTCTTTCTTTGTATCCGACTTCAGCAAAAGCTCCCTTCATAGTTTATGTTCAAAACAACTCTCCTGGCCACTCTTTACATCCCCTTGAATTCGGTAAATTCATTGGAAAAAAACCACTTGGCATTTCCCCAGGTGGTATCCGATCAGAGGGCAGATTTCGCATTTGTGTTGAGTTCACATCCGCGTTGAATGCCAATAAATTCATAAATTCCATCGACTCCCTCTCTGCAAAAAAATTTAAAGCCTATATCCCTTCTTTCAATATCTCTCGCTTGGGTCTCGTTAGAGGTATTCCTGTAGACCTATCCGAAGAAGAGCTTATCTCGGAACTCATTATTCCAGCATCTTCGGGAAAAGTTATTAAGACTAGGCGTCTTAATTTCAAAGATCGATCATCTGAGTCTGTAGTTTGGAAACCCTCTCAAACTGTAGTTCTGACATTTGAAGGACAGTCCCTTCCCTCTCACGTTTATTTATTTCACAACTCTCTCCCGGTGGAAATTTATTCGTACCCAACAATCCAATGCTTTAATTGTTGTCGGTTTGGTCATTCTAAGCAATCATGCCGCTCCTCTCCCCGCTGCTTTAAATGCGCAGAAAATCATTTAGCAGACCAATGCTCCTCCCCTTCCAATTCCCCCACTTGCGTCAATTGTTCAGGCTCGCACACAGCCACTCATCCATCCTGCCCCGAACTTTCTCGCCAAAAAAACATAAAAAGTTATATGGCCTCCAATAGCGTTTCATACTTCTATGCCTCCAAATTAATAGCTCCTTCTAAAAAATCTTTTGCTGAAGTTGCCTCTCAACCCCAAATTAGTGCTCCTTCAAACTTGTCTTACAAGAAAACTGTAATGACAAAACAAGCTTCTCGTCCAATTAAAACCCCTGGATATGATCAATTTGGCCATAACTCCCAGCTCTTGTTCCCAAATGGTAACATCAGCTCTCTTTTTCCTCAAAACCCTGTCTTTTCTAACTCAAATTCAACTAACAGCAGTGCTTTCAATCCTGATCTAAATGCAAATTCCATAAACAACAATACTTCTAATGACAATTCTTCTTTTATTCAAACTCTTCTCATGCTACTTATCTCTGTTATTAACAATAATAATTCTCTACCGTCCAACGCTGCCTCGTTACTCTCCTCTTTGTATTCTCTTCTTCCCAATGGCTGCCCCAACAGCAGCAATTCTGCAGTGGAATTGTAGAAGCGCCACCTCCAATAAGGATGACCTCGTTCGCCTTCTACATTTACACTCCATATCGATTGCTGCCGTCTCTGAGACTTGGTTCAAGCCATCTCAACTCTTCAAGGTGAGTGGCTATCAATGTCTGCGGGACGACCGCATTGATGGGAAGGGTGGTGCAGCCCTTTTCATCAAAAACTCTCTCCCCTTCTCCCCTATTTCCATTAAACCCCCAAATTCATCCTTCCAATTAGTGGCAGCCACTGTCTCCAATATTACATTTGTATCTCTCTATATTCCTCCTTCTACCCCATTTGACCTTCCACTGTGGGTTCACATGCTTAGCAAAATTTCTTCTCCCTTGGTCATTTTGGGTGATTTCAATGCCCACTCCCCACTCTGGGGTTCTTCTTCCTCGGATCCCTCAGGTATCAAATTAATTGAACTTTTGGACTCCTTGAACATATGTCTCCTAAATGACGGATCCTCAACAAGGTTTAGTCACCCTGGACAGAATCCTAGTGCGGTGGACATATCCCTCTGTTCCCCGAGTATCTATCCTCTAATCTCCTGGCGAATTTCTTCAGATCCCTGCGGCAGTGACCACTATCCCATTATTTTGAATTTGGCTCAACGGTTGGATACCAATCACTTTAAAAGTAAGCCCAAATTTATTACAAAAAAAGCGGATTGGTCCCGTTTCAGAGACTCTATCCAGGATCTTTCCCTCTCCCTGCCTTCCCCTTCTTCTGATAATTGCACCTCCTCTTATAAATCTTGGACTGATTCCATTCTAAAATCGGCTGACAAGTCTATCCCCAAATCATCTCCTGTAGGCTCGAAGGCTCGCCCTCCCCCTTGGTGGGATGAGGAATGCCTTAGAGTGCTGAAGGAGAGGAAAGCGGCCAATAAGACATACTGCCAACAGATGACTATGAATAATTACATCTCAGCCAAGAATGCCCAAGCTGTTGCTAAACGCACATTCCGTTTCAAAAAAAAAACAGCTGGCGTAATTTCTGTACCAATATATCCCCTGCTACTCCAGCAGGGGAGGTTTGGTCCATGATTCGCAGGTTTAGATCTTCCTTTTCCCTGCCAAAGCCATCTCGTAATTCTGCTATTTGGATTGATGACTTTGTTAATAAAATAGCTCCCCCTTATGTCCCTAATTTTGATGAACTTCCTTCTTTGCCTTTCACTTTAAAATCTTCTTCATGGTTAGATGCTCCATTTTCCTTTGATGAGTTAAAAAGAGCCATTGAAATCCTCAATGACTCAGCTCCGGGCAAGGATGAAATCCTGAATATATTCATCCGTCATTCTGATGACAATTCTCTTACCTACTTTCTCTCTCTCATCAATGTCTTTATGGATTCTGGCATTATTCCCCCAGACTGGAAAATTCAAAATATCATTCCCATTTTCAAAAGTGGCAAAGATCCAAGCATAGGTTCGAGCTACAGACCTATCGCCCTCTCTTCTACTCTTTGCAAAGTATCTGAAAGAATGATTAAGAATAGATTGGACTGGTTCGTAGAAAAAAATCAAATTCTTTCCCCTTCCCAGTTTGGATTTAGAAAGGGTAAAAGTACCCTTGACAACCTTTCCTCTCTTGTTACAGATATCAAATTAGCATTATCTAAAAATGAATATTGCATTGCAGTGTTTCTAGACATCTGTGGAGCATATGACAATGTTCATATTCCCATCCTGAAAGAAAAGTTACTGGCAATAGGTATTCCGCCCAAATTAGTAAAATTCATTGTCAATTTGCTCTCCCAGAGAACTATTTTTGTAGATGGGTCTGAATCCCCTCCCCACATTAGACACATTTTCAAAGGTCTCCCGCAAGGGTCAGTCTTAAGCCCGATCCTGTACAATATTTACACATATGATCTAGAAAAATCTATTCTATTCTTGTGCAACATACTCCAATATGCCGATGACTTGACTTTCTACAAAATATCCCGTAATATTTTTATCGCAGCATCAGCAATCAACAATGCTCTTAGAAAACTTTTGGCGTGGTTAAATATAAATGGCCTTGAACTTTCCCCCTCCAAAAGCAAAGTTGTCATCTTCACTCGTCGTCGAAAGCTCCCAGAAATTCAGGTGAGATTTGGCGATGAAATCATCCCTATCTCTAAAGAAGTTAAGTTCCTGGGAATGTTTTTAGACTCAAAGCTTACTTGGAATTCTCACATAAATCATGTCATCATGAAATGCGAAAGCAACATCAATCCCCTTAGATTTCTGTCCGGAGTGTGGTGGGGATCACACCCATCATCTTTAAAACTTCTGTACAATGCTCTCATCCGAAGCCATCTTGATTACGGATCTTGTCTGTTTGATCCAATGTCCACTTCAAATTCGCTTAAATTAGATAAAATTCAGTCTAAATCTCTTCGCCTTATCTTAGGAGCCATGAAATCTTCCCCAATCAACGCAATGCAAGTTGAATGCTGCGAACCTCCCTTAAATATAAGAAGGCGATGCCTAGCAGAAAAATATATTTTCAAAACATGCTCAATAACTTCTCATCCCCTGATTCCCAAACTTCAATTGTTAAAGTATGAGGTTAATTTGAATCCATTTTGGAAAAAACATTCCCCTCCCCTTTTCTATAATTGCTTCAACACTTTCCTGGATGTTTCCACAAACTCCTATCGCAATGAATCTCTCCCCTTATACTCTTATCCCTATAAAAGTCTTACTTTCTATCCAAAGGTGCACCAATTTATAGGAATATGTAAAAAAATATTAAAAAATCAGTTCAATCCAATAATGCAGAATTCAACAAAATTATTGAAAATAACTGGCCAAATTATATAAAAATTTTCACAGATGGTTCCAAACTCAGTTCGGACTCCCATTGTGGGGCCAGTGTCTATGCTCCTCACAGGAAATTGTGTTTCCCACACAGACTTCCCAAAGAATGTTCCATTTTCTCTGCTGAATGCATAGCTATCATAGAAGCTTTACATCTCGTCAAATCTCTCAACATTAGAAATGCCCTCATCCTTTCAGACTCACTTAGCTCATTACAAAAAATAAGCGCATCCCCTCTCAATTCCATTAGTGACTCTCTTACCTGCTCTATCAGAGACCTCCTGCATTCCTTGTCGCTGGCTCACGTGTCAGTGGTCTTGGCCTGGATCCCAGGACACCTTGGTATTGTTGGAAATGAAATGGCTGATTCTATTGCTAAGGAATCCACTGTTCATGGTCCATTAAATAGCATTCCAATTCCTGTTAGAGACTATTTTCCTATTTTAAAAAATAAGTTACAACGCCAATGGTCTTCTGAATGGAAATCATCCTCTCTATTAAAAGGTCACCAGTACTCTTTAATTCAACCTTCTATTCCTGTCAAGCCCTGGTTTCACAAATACACTTCCATGCCTAAAAAATACATCTCTTCCATTATTCGAATGCGTTTAGGTCATACTTGTTGTCTTAGCCATCTCGCCAGATTCCACATAGTCAATTCGCCTTATTGTGATTGTGGTTCAGAGGATACTTTAGACCATAATTTTTTTGAGTGTCCTATCAATGACCAATTTCCAAACTTCATACCTGAATTGTTAAAACTTAAAATTGAATTCCCTACCAGTGTACCCTGCCTTCTTAGTCTCAACTCTCCTGAAATTCACTATTTGTTAGCAAAATTTATTTACAAAAATGGCCTCAACATTTAAGCATCAATCAGATTTCTCTCTCTCTTCCATACGTATACATTTGTTTCTAGCTGTGTTATTATGTACAGTTGTACAGGTTCCTTTTTTTGGGAATCTGTACATCTTCCTACTCTACAATTATACCAACTCTGTGTGTTACTCTGTATGAAAATGGAAGTATGGAATATGTACAGGTTACTATTTTTGGGAACCTGTACATCTTCCTACTCTTCAATTTTGTAATTATTATTAATGCCAACTCTGTGTGTTACTCTGTGTGTACAGTTGTATAGGTTCCTATTTTTGGGAACCTGTACATCTTCCTACTCTAAATTTTGTAATTACTACTAATACCAACTCTGTATGTTAGTACAACTTGTATAATCTTATGAATATTTGTCTTGGCCCATTGTCTATAAGTATTTGCTAATATAATTTATCTATTCCATGTAAAAAACTGAAATAGTAACTAATTTTAAAAAAATATGAAAATGTAACTAATTTTAAAAAACTGATAATGTACCTAATTTAAAAAAATCTGAAAATGTAAATAATTTAAAAAAATTGATAATGTAACTAATTTACAAAAAAACTGGAAATGTAAATAATTTTAAAAATATGTAACTTACTTTAATAAATGGCCAAGATCACCCTTAATGGGTGAAAGCCAAATAAACAATTTAAAAAAAAAAACTCAGTTGACGGGAAAATAATCAGTCTACGAGAAAAACATCAAGATTGTGCAAGGCAGAGGGAGGGGAGAAGGAGTACAGTAATCAGTACATGATGTGAATTAAATCTGTCCGAAGTCTGATGTCTGATTGACGGACTCAGCAGTTCAACACGAGTTGCCAAGAGTCGTCGATCGAAAGTCCGGATTGGAAAATAGGCACATACCCGCACAGAGTATGAGAATACGGATCATTGAACGCCGTTGCAATAATAATATTAATAATATATATGTAATTGATAAGATGTGAGCTTATTAAAGCTACCATGTGAGGTACGATAAGTAGGTGAGGTATAACTATCACATAAGCCACTTGCATGGATTTCATAACGACTTGGAAAAAATCGTGTGGCTAGATCTTTTTACTAAGATTACAAAAATGTTAGTAAAATTTTTTAGAAATGTACAGTTTTTTTTATTTTTAAATAAATAAATCCATTATTTGGGATCGTGACGTCACTACATGAAAATGTCCCGTCTCCGAAAATGTTCGTACTAATTTTGTAAAATTTCACACTGATTTTTTTTTTATATGGCATCACTTTGATTTCAGGCGAATTTTTTAATTCGTTCACTAGATTTATTGTTTGTTCTCTGCGAACTTATCATTTGGTTTGAATTTTTGACCGATGTTATGAAGAGAACCCCGTACATTTTAGATGTCGGTACGTGTTTTAGAAGTATAATGGTTATGGTGCTGATTTTATCAAAATCAAATTTTATAATATTCTTATAATTATTATAATTTACAAGTACAAATATATTACATTGGATTTATTAATATAGACGTTGCACATTAAAATGATTTATGATCAATAAGATGGATCAAGGAAAAAAATATTTATGAGATGCAATATTTTTGGTATGCCTCGTTATTCTCCTGTGCCATAAACGTTCTTTTTTTAAATGATTTTCGGCTATGTAATTATCGTTTTTTCGCACCTATAAAATTTTGTACCGTCTTTCCGGTTTATAAAAAATTGTCTGATTTTTCGGATTGAAATTTTCAAAAAATCGCCAGGGTTTCAAAAATACGATTAAAAAAAATACAGAATGTCTTAGAATATTTGGCTAAACCGGAATTTTTTTTTTAAATGTGATGCAAGTGGCCTATTGCAATAATGTAGGTACTCTACAGATCGACACGCTTAATTTTCTAGTCCGAAAGATAGATAGGTACCTACTTCTTTTTAAAGTGAAAAGATTTTAGCACCATTGTGATTTGAAACTCGATGAAGCGAAAAGCGACACCAAAAAGAGACAAACACATACATCTATAGATTGGATTTAGCCTGCGAGAGAATGAGATAGAATAATTGGTCTACTCTGTGTGCGGTGCTCCGTAGTCTATCAGTATTCTCTTATTGCGGTGCTTCGTAGCTTCCCCACGCTTGTCTACTTTAGTTTACTGAAGGTTTCACTTATACCGCGTGTGAACTGCACACATTTTTTTTTACATCAGCTAACATTTTTTACATCACGAGGCTCTGAGGAAAACAATTTCCATCGAGGCTATGTCATCTTTAAGAATGCTGTGTGGAGGGTATTTTTAGTGAAAGGAAGGAGAGGAAGTTCTAGGAAGGTAAAAGGAATCTGGGGGTCAATATATCCAGGAGTGACGGACGTATGAATCTATCCCTCACATTACGGCGTAAGCCGGTGGATCGAGAGAGTCCGGCTGGTGGGGTCTAGTTTAGATAAGCCTCAACCAGTCTCTCCCGATCCCGACCGCCATGCAGTAGGTGAGCAAACGCATTCGCCGCCAAAACTTAGACAAACCTCACCCCACAATCCTGGGCACTCCTGCTAAATCAGCGAATGTAGCGAACCACTTGGGGTGACTTATGGCAGGGGTGTTGGTTATCCGATAAATGGTTCCCGGGGCGGCGGTACCCATACCCGCTTCCCAAATTAACTGGTGATACCAGTGCAAATTAAATTCCTGTTCTGGCTTTATTCGACGAAATCCGAAATGCATTATTTACTGAAAAATAAATCATTATTATAATGCTAAGATAAGACATTAGTTTGCAAATTGCACGTCAACAGAATCAATGAATACAAAACTGAATTAAAATATAAAAATAAAGTCAGCGATCAAATACCGATTTATCGCTTTATATCTTCAGAAAAACTATAAAGAAGAAACCCCATTCAAAATATTATGACTGTCAGAGTCGAATGACGAAAAACGTGACGTCGTTAGGGCTCGTACACATAAACACGATACGACGTCGCATCGTGCTACGACGAGCAAGCGACACGACATCGCAATGAAACGTGCCACGGTTTCGTCGTGTGGTCGGTCACAGTTATCTCGAAAAATGGACCGCACTAGACGTGTTCTCCTCTTGCTGATATTAAGGAGACGAATAAAGAAGAAACAGATACACAAAAGATACTGGATACATCCATTTCTTTCAATTATGAGTAAAGAGAGTCATTTTAAGAGGAAATATAACGCCTTGAATATTCAAAAACAAATGAATGCGGCACCGGCGATACAGTTTCAACGACGTCGTACCGTGCATCGTGGCACGTTACGATGTCGTGTCGCTTGCTCGTCGTAGATTCCCCCGATACGACGTCGCATCGTGAAACGATGCCGCGTCACAATTCGTCACAATTACGTAGATTGTAAGTATCTCCATGAACGGAGGGCCTAAGCATTACATTTCCAGGCTCGACTAGATGACCAGATGTTGTGGTTATTGCTTGTAGAAAATTGGTATTTTATCGTAAATCTACAATAACTGAAGCGTTCAGAAAATTTCAAGATATGAAACAAGTACCTGCCTACTCATACGTACTAGTCCCGGTTTATCAGGTGATTTTAAGCCCGGCTTGGAACATAATCCGTATAAGTCGCAAGCCTAGATCTCAGTAGTATTGCACGGATTGTCTATGATTTTATTACAGGAACATATTATTTTTTTCTTTAAAATACCAAATTACCTACTCTGTATGTGAGTGGAATGTCAATGCTTTCTACTGTCATTTGGAGATCGTTTAACAAGGTTAGCTCATCGAGGGGTTAGATCGATGATTGGCTAAAAATTCGTGACGTAGCTTGAAATCCATGTTCCACTGGGAGATTTTAATTAACTGCAATACAAGTGACAGTAAAGCGGCCCGACCAGTTTTTTTTCGAAAAAGTCCCGTACGAGCTAACCTTGTTAACGCATTTTCTACGAGCCTTGATCGCGATCTTTGAAAATTTCAACGACGGCAGTTTATTTCTTTTACCTATAATATTTTTAGGCGGGTTGATTTTTTTCGAGATGATTTTTGACAAAGTTCACCACTTCCATCAGCTTGGTGCTGCATACGATGATACTAATTTTAAATAGCATTTGTTTTATTGGAGTCGTCCTCTATTCATGATATTAACCGCTAAAAACAAACTGTCATGACGTTGAAACTATTAAAATCCCTTACCAGTCTATTTTAGATTGATTATTTTCAATTAATAACATCGACATTTCCCATCGATCGATTAGTATAATAGTCCTAGAATATGGTCCTCCATGGTCCACATTTTGGATATGCTAAAGTTTCACTATCTCTAGGCGGTTGGGAGCAGTTAGGACTCTTGTGCGGTATTCACATAAAAAAGTAAGTTATAAAATCAGGCAATTTACGTAAATTTCGGTGACGTGGAAGTATTCAATTATTTCGGTATATGACAAGTTTGACGTGCGACTGCTAGCGCCATCTAAAAAAAAGTGTGCTTTAGACCACACGACTGAAGTAAAACTTCTTTAGCTCCATCTAAATGAAAGGAAGAGAGAAAGAAAATGTGCGCGCGCACTGCTCTCTCTTGCTCCTACAGTGTGATACAGACAATAGGCCTGCACTGTTCTTAGATATACGAAACGTAACTGGCTACGAGAGAAATAAAGAAATAAAATGTGTGCTCGCACCTCTCTCTCTTGCCCCTACAGTAATATAAGAAACGTAACTCTCTCTCTTTCTATCTTCACTAACTTATATCTCCCTCTCAAATACCGTTCGCCTCGCTTTTCGTAACGCTCTCGTCACGCATTCAGCAGCTTTCTCCCCAAGTCAAGCGTGCGTAAAGAAGTTTTACTTCAAAAATGAACTATTCTCTGACTTATCAAGGCTTGAGCGGCAGATTTAGCCCGCTTAAATTTAAGCGAGGAATGTCTTACGTAGCGAGGATATGAACTGATTGTTATACCGGGCCTTAGTCTCGCAAATGTAAAGGCGTACAGCCGATAGCCCGGTTTTAATCACTCTATTGCTCACCAACGACGTAGGTATATGTATAATATAAAGAGACTACAATTTACAATTAAGCTATTAGCAGCAAGACCATAGCTAGAAACAAGTGCCATTCGTACGTGCTTGGAACCATTTCACATTTTTATCATAAACTACATAATAATGTTATAATTTAAAACAAAACTATACAAATAATAATATTATGTAAGTAACAAAAATAAATTGTTATAGGGGAGCTCTCAGCGCCAGGACCACAGCTAACGTATTGTTAATTTAGCCGTCTACGATTGCAATAAAAATTCTAAAACTTAATTCTTAACCCTAGAACCGCACCCATAATAGCAAGTACACAAACAGTACCCGGGGGGTACCGAAAGAAACCTGATTGTTAACAAATTAAAACATTTATTACAAATCCTATTTTGACTAACTTGCAGACATATTATTTAATAGCCACTTTCTACTTATCTTATCTTACTAATCAGATTATCTTATCTTAATAATAACATTATAAAATTAAATTTAAATTACATAAAAAAAAAAACAAACAAAAAACACAGAATTAAGGAATTGATTCCGCCGATAATTTAGAATCGTGTAGAATACACAGTCACAATTAAGTCACACGATTTTTTACCCCCCCCCCCCCCCGTTCCTGTCACACATCGTCACATTTGTGAGACCCCTTCCCCCCAGCGTGACGTCACATACATATATTGCAATTTTACATGTAAAAATAATAGTTGTTAATACTTGATTTTCGACGACATTGCCACAACGGAGGGGGCGTAACTGGATACCACGACGGGATACCACAACGAAGGGGGCGTAATGGGATAGGGAAAATATTTTTGTGGCAGTCGCATGCGTCACAGTCGTTTTGTGCATACCCTTTGTCACACAATGTCACACTTCTCTACTCCCCTCCCCCCCTTAAGGAGTGACGTAATTTATAGATGGCCCCCAGCGGCGAGACCACGCGAGACCACGCGAGACGCCGCGAGACGCTGTACGATGACACGATTGGTCGTCGAAGGTATCAAATTCACCTTTATTTTGTTGTAAAAACATAATACTTCGAGGAGGTTTATGTTTTTGCTTTCATCTGGTTAGAAATGTATAGAAATGTTGGTTTTAATAAAAGTAAGAGAAAATTAGAAACATATTATTATGTACTTTTTTGGACGCGGGACCCACTGTGCACAGAACTTGGTACTAGTTCAGAACACGCTACTTACTGAACACCTGGCGAATCCGCAGCTTAGGTAGGTACTGGTAACCAGAATTATTCGCGTTGGTCAAAACGGGGTAAATATAAATAGGCATTGCTTCACTCACGAACCAGTGCAGTATCGGGGATATTTTTATTCGATGGCAAGTACATGAGCAGGTACAATATTTTTTTATGGTTTCGTCTATTTCATGGTATAAAAATATCACTTGATCGATGGGCGTGGACTTTTCAAAGAACCCTAAATCCAGAAGCTTACAAAAACGCAATTGGATTATATATTTAGGGGTCGCGTGATGTTTTTTAGCAACTTCTTAACCCCCCCTCTGGTGATATGTGGTGAGGTTTGAGACTAACCCCCTCCCCCCCCCCCCCCCTCCCAAAATCACGAGTTTTTTTTTAGTCCAAAGTATTTTGAAATTTTCAGAATATTATCACGAAAAATAAATACACGTGATATCTCATTATATCTCCCCCCCCTCGTGATATTTCGTGATTTTTTCCGAACCCCCCCCCCCCCCCTTTCGAGCCTCACGCGATTAATGGACGACCCCTTATAGAAAATAGTTTTTGAAGTGAAACTTCTATAGCCCCGCTGCAATTTGGATTTCGGATGAAACGGAAATGGTGCATATTACTGCACCTGCGACGCTTCAACTGCGCTCATTGACAGCTTTGATTATGATATCACTTTTAAAGGCTCCTATTTGTTGAGATATGGAACGGAAATTACGCTAGGTCTGCGCTCATTGATCGCTTTGATCATGACGTCACTTTTCAAGTATTGGTTAAGATTGTTTTGGTAAAGTTTCGCTTCCACTGTGTGTAAACTGCACTCGATTTTTTTTTTAAATATGGAATTCACTCTAAAGAGAGTGTTTTGTTTTTACTATATATTACCTATCTTAGTATGGTTATAGATTCTGAGGAATGCACAGTAAAATATACTTTATTACTTTTTTTTAGCAAATTTGCAATAATTCGATGGAACAGTAGGTATCTACCCCGTAATAAATTGTGTTATTTTCATATGGCCAGCAACATTCATATTCTCGGGTAATTTGAGAACACGTTTTTGACATGAATTTTTTTGGAAGTGGGTGATTTTTGGCAGCTTCTCCACATATTTTATGAGAATCGTATGTAATATTGGTATAAAAAGTTGCGGAGTTCTCTACTGTATAATATTTTTTTAAAACATCCAAGCCGGGATCGGTTTCATCATCGCAGTATTAATGACAGATTAGGTACTTTATTACTTTTTTTAGCAAATTTGCAATAATTCGATGAAACAGTAGGTACCTACCCCATAATAAATTGTGTTATTTTCATATGGCCAGCAATATTTACATTCTCGGGTAATTTGAGAACAATTAATAATACAATGTGTAGGTATAAGAAGAAAAATGGTACATTTTTAGAAGATGACGATTAGCACTTCATAATATAATTCGTATTTATTTGCAACCTTTACCCACCGCAAAAATCAACATTATAGAGGGGTAATTAAATAAAATCCACACTTTTCTTCTATAAACACAATTAGACTTTTATTGGGTGGGTACAATCAATTACACAAGTAGCCAGTTCAATAATCGTAAAAACGGTAATAACTTAAACGTACCAACTACAACAGTAGTTTTATGGTTATTATATTATAATAACTCCAAAGGACCCTAATTATCCTTAATTACCCACTCGTCACTTTATACAAAAGATTCACGACTGCCTGGAAGCCGCGCGAGCTGATCTCGGAAAGCAGACTTCGACTTTTACTATTTTCCTGAAGCTTAGCGCTGGACTCCCCGGCAGGCTAATGGGCTCTCCACACGACACTGCATGTAGTGACTGCGGCAGTGACTGCAGAGAGCGTGGAGTTGAGCGAACTAGCGCTGTCTCGTTCTAGCGGCCCTTTAACAAACGTGGAGTTGAGCAAACTAGCGCTGTCTCGTTTGTTAACTCCACCCACCCTCTTTGCAGTCACTGCCGCAGTCACTACATGCAGTGTGTAGGCCGCTTAAAACTCAAAACTCAAAGGTTTCGCTTGTCTTTATATACGTATTAGCCCGCTGCCCTAACGGCAGCGGTAGTAAGGGACAACCAATGCAAGACAGATAAAGTATTCGAGCGTGAACACGTCTCAAAATACGCTCAAAATAACTATATTTGTTACAAAATGTCTTATATTATAAGCAATAATTATCAGCCTGAAACACTCATCAACATTGAAAAATCTTCCGAGAAAAGATACTTGCCGCCAACGGGACTTGAACCCGTGTCCTTCTGATTGCCGGTCAGCTGCTCTTGACCACTGAGCTATGTGGGCTTATCAAATACCCGCCAAATAATTCAATATATACTAGTGTTTCATTCAACAATTACTGCTTATTATATATTTTTTTTATTATAATAATTGTTACCCTTTGTGCTATGCATAAAAATCTTGTCTAAACGTTAGTTTATAAATTAAAAATAATAATTAAAATGTCTTTTATTCATGTGCTCTCGCTGAGACTTGAACCTGCAAACTCCTGGCTCAGAGACAAATGTCTTTGCGCTACTACCACTCACGTAGGGTTTGGGTTTGGCTAAAATCCAAAAAAATAAATAATATGCCAAATTTTTAAAACTACTTTTCTTTTACAACGTAATCCATTGATATATTCAATACCGTCATCTCATTGTGAAATAAATAGATAAGGTTATTTCAAAGGAGTAAAAACAAAAAATTAGTATGAGTATTAGGTAAGTAGGTAGGAAAGACACTTGTGAAAATTGGGGCCTGCGAGTGCGTTTCGGCCCTTCTCAAATAACAACGGTTAGGTAGGTACCTAGGATCGATGGAAAGGACGGGGACAAAATATGAAACCCCCAAATAGAATGCGCGACTAATTCATGCAATACGAGGGTATTCATGTGAGATCAACATACTGAACGTCAAAGGGTGAAAATAATCGAAGTTTAGGTAGGTAGGTACCTCTAATATATTTGTAGTACATAGGGAGGTACCTATTCACTCATTGCATTGCGTGATTTCCGTTGAATAATTTTTTCATGCAGCTCGAATAAATGTGTAACATTATAAGACGAAAAACTAATACGTTATTAGACAACTAATTCATTTTAAGTTATAAGCACCCGTGGTTTATTTCCTCTTGTTTCTTTATTACTTTTTAAAATAAAACTGATGAACTTACCTACCATAACAACAATATTTACAAATAGGCGCGTAACGCCCGATCAATCGGGTATGCACAATAACGAGTTAAAAATGATGCTGTAAAAGTATTTTAAGTTTATTATTAAGATTGACTTACCTCCTTGCATTTGTCGAGAGTATTATCTTCACAAGATTGCACTTTGGAAGCACTGGATAGAATATTGTCACTAGGTTTATCTAAGTCAAGTAAACAGTCTTCAGATTTGGAATTTCTTTTAGTAGTATCATCAGCGACGGCAGTCTTAATCGTTTCAATAATAACAGATACATTTGGTTCTGAAGTTGAGTTTTTAATTGTTTCCAGTCCATTTGAACGAAATTTCCACCGACTTGTCATAGGCGATGTAGGTGTGGATCTTACGTCAGATTCGATGTCTATTTTTGAGGATAATTTGTTTTTTATCTCACTGATCACTAAAGAATCACTCATTTTAGTAAGTTATCACAACTTGGTATATATTTTATTAAAAAGAACTAGCAGTTTCAGTCATAAATCGTTATAATTATCGCCCTAAAATCTACTGCCAATGCGGCGTGTTGTAAAAAATCGATATTTTGGCAACGGTTCCTTTGAACCATAGACATCACATTGTTTACCATTCTGATCACATGTTTTATTTTGGTAGGCCGAGAAAATATTGTTTGCAATGAAGTTCGCACGCCCTTTTGCATGATCTGCGTGCAATTTCACACCGCAATAAAATACTGACACTTCACAACAGTGGGCAATCATGGAAACCGAGTTGTCTTGTATTTGCTCGGCTTAAAATCAACCTGTTTACGAGTGTGTTATTATAGTTTATAGTACAATACAATGCTGGAGAAACTTTTTTTGTGTAACAACGTCATATTTGACAAAGCGAAAGTGAATTAGTCAAGAACGGAATAGTCTGCCGGTTTATGTATTTACTTACTCCAACTCTTTGTTCCACATCAATAGAAGTTATATTTTAAGTACTGTTTTATGTGATTAGTTCCCAAATATTATTTCAAGATGATACTACCGTTTCCCATAAACTACTCAATTTTTTTATTTTGTTTAATTTTAAAAGTCAATTCTGATCAATCAGAATCGTGTGGTTGTTCCATTGGAAGATCCAAGTCTAGTGAGTGTAATAGCGAGGGAGATGTAGCGCATAATAAATATAGTGAAAATCCTGCAAATAGTGAGCAATGTTCTTTACCAGAGAAACCCCTAAAAAGTTCAGAAAACAGAGAACCCAAATCAAAGTTTACACCGGGAAGCAAAGAGGAAGTCTTGTCTAAAATGTCTCTTATTCCCGGAGGAGAGTACATTGTGGGAACAAATAAACCAGTGATTGTTGCTGACCGAGAAGGTCCTGCAAGAAAAGTTATCTTAAAATCTTTTTATATCGATAAGTATGAAGTCTCCAATGAAGAGTTTGCTACGTTTGCAGCTGCAACTGGTTACAAGTCCGAAGCAGAATTATTTGGAGATAGTTTCGTTTTTACATTGTTCTTAAATGAAAGTGTGAAGAAGGAGTTAGAAGATTACCGAGTGTTACAAGCTCCGTGGTGGTATAAAGTAACCGGTGCGAGTTGGATGCAGCCTGAGGGAGAAGGCTCGTCATTTTTAGGTTAGTTTTTATGTCTTTGTTTTTTATACTAAATACCACTATCAAATCTGTGTAGTGTAGGTACAACCCAAGTGAATATTATTTTGTCACATACATAAGCCAGTTTGGTAATTATCGGTTCGGACTGGCCATGCTTATTACGAATAATTTTTAGAAAAAAACTTTAGATTCGCCTTAATTACTATAAAAGGAAACTTTTTGGCTTTGGGGCGGCGGAAAATAATGCATTTTAATTTTCAATTGCATAAAACCAAAATTCTCTTCGCGATCAGACACAGTGATGTACCTGTCACTGTGATGTTGATATCCTTTATAAATTAACAAGAGCTAATACGACTGTAGCCGACTTCGCGGGATACCTACATGAAATACCGTGAATCACAAACCATGTTACACAAACCTAGCGTAGCCGCTAAACCACTTGAAAACTGGGATGTTTTTCTTGCCTTGACGCGAGTAGGCGTTATAAAGGGGCACTTTCTTTTGTATCACAAACCATGTTACACAAACAAGCCCGCTAGACAAATTTCATAATTACGCGCCTTATCCCACGAAGTCGGCTACAGTCGTATTAGCTCTTGTTAATTTATCAAGGATACCAACATCACTGATCAACGATTTTCGCTGTGTCGGTCGCGAAGCGAATTTTGGTTTTATGCAATTGAAAATTAAAATGCATTATTTTCCGCCGCCCCAAAGCCAAAAAGTTTCCTTTTATAGTAATTAAGGCGAATCTAAAGTTTTTTTCTAAAAATTATTCGTAATAAGCGTGGCCAGTCCGAACCGATATTTACCGCCAGTTTATTCAAAATACAATTATGACTATTCGAGCTTTATTTTTACTTCTTCATTATCTATCTCGGTAAACCTAACTCTGTTTGACTCTCAAAATATTAATATATCCCAAAAAAGCATTTATTTCTTCACTCCGAAATGTAGGTACGCAGTGTTTGCATGTAACATGATTGTGTTAGAGTAGTTTCATCATTATAAGATTCTATACTAATACTTTTACTGAGGTCGTGTCACCAAAACTAAAGTCTGTGAGTGGATGATGGCGGGCAGCTGAATCTGAATCTTGTCCAAACAGCTACATTCCGACCAAAACTTTAGGAAGTTAATGTGAATCACCTATACCAGAGGATATTACAATGGTGAAACTACTTTACCAACCAACCGGATAACACAGACTGTTTTTGGTCCTAGTACATACCTAGGTGTCCACTATACATTATTTTATTTAAATGATCTAATCATTTAGTCTGCTGCCCACTAGACACAAAAACCCTGATCAACTGTTGTTCATTGAATTTTTCTGCAGTTGCTCAGCTTATTAGACATTTAAATGCTTGGGTTGCCGGCAACAAAATTTCCCCTATTGGTGTTTAGAATTGTTTGTTTATAGATCGAATGTCCCATCCTGTGATCCACGTGTCATGGAATGATGCCGTTATGTTCTGCAACTGGAGAATCCGGGGAGGGAGATTGCCTTCCGAGGCCGAGTGGGAGACTGCCTGCCGTGGAGGAAGGAAGGATAAACTCTTTCCGTGGGGAGATAAACTAATGCCGCAAGGAAAACATCGGTATGGTTATTATATATATAATCTTTCAATTCAATGTTCAATTCTGTATTAAAAATTAATTCATTGTTCTTTAAAATTGATAATAATTTACCTATTTTATGTGATAACATTATGGCTATTTACGTTTTTAAGTACTTACTTTCCAGCTACAAACATAATATCATTTATAACATCTTTGCCTACACAGATGTTAAGGGACATACCAACTCGACTTTAACCATTGATTCCTGACATTATTTGGAGTTAAAATGTAAATTAAATTTTGGTCTCGGGTAATCTTTTTTTTTTCATCTAAAAACATAAAAATCGTTAGGTGTTGGGGTGAGGGGTTGGACGGTTACTCGTCTGAGAGACCAGTGATGACTGTCAACATCACAAAAATCACCGGAGACCAAAATTTCATTTACATTTTTTAGTCCAAATAATTTCAGACATCACTGGTTAAAGAAATTCAATCCCAACACCCTGTATAGTGGCGATAAGTTGAGTGATTATTGAAAAGCAATTAGTTGAGGTGACTTGCTTGCTTGCCAAGTTTAGTGATACATAATTACAAAACAGTTCTTTGTAATCGTGTTTATCTTAAGCGTCCCAGAGATGGTCAATATCAATTGTCGATTCGTATGTGAATTTACATCACTGATCGTTTACAGAGCGATTGACAATAACTGAATGACTTCTCATTGACGAGAGAATTTTGATTGAGCGCCTTGACAAACAAGTGGCAATTGATATTAACTATGAGGGCTTTAAAATTACCTAATTTACTGGCACCATCGATTTAAAAAAAAAAAAAAAATTATTCTAATTATTTACAGCGAACTTTAGTGGTCAAAAAATGTTTCAGATTCAATTCTTGTAAATGTACAAATTTTATATTGCTAATGTAGAAACAAAATGATTTTTAAAGGACCAACATTTGGCAAGGAAAGTTTCCAGACGAGAATTTGGGAGAAGATGGCTTCCTGGGAACAGCTCCGGTAGACCAATTCCCTGAGAACAGCTACGGGCTCTACAACATGGCAGGAAACGTCTGGGAGTGGACCAGCGATTTTTGGGCTGATAAAAAGGTACACTAATTCTTGGCATAAATTGCTTCCTAGGTTAACTAAATTTAAAAAATACAGTAGAATCCCTCAAGGGGCCGGCGATACTTTGTCCTACTAACCGGATGAAGCTTGTTTTTACATGAGACACGCCAAACTCCTTCATGAGGGTTACATTTGATTCACCGGCTTCTAAACAGTGTAATAGCACTTTTTTCTTCAATTGAAAAACACTTTCGCTTCACTTAAATCATTGTGTCTAGCTTTTAACCTAGTCACAACAGATAATAAACACTGACCGTGATTTACGCATGTTAAAAAGCGGGCCGTCACACTTAGTTAGCTATAAAAGATTATTTGGCTTGGCCTATTTCAGCATATCGCTCGCCGTATATTCCCATTGGGAATGTGTGCCGAAATACGCCAAGCCAAATGATCTTTTATAGCTAAGTCTGTTGGCCCCATAAGAATAGGTGTTAGCGCACTGGGAGTAGCCGGGCGCGGGGAGTAGTGCGGGGCGGCAAGGTATTGGTGCGTAGGTTTTGTAAACAAAACACTGCACGTTGTTCTAACCGGACGAATTATCTTTAAAATAGGTTGCTTTAAGCCAACGATACTCAACCTTTTTTCTCTTCGGGCCACATACATGTATTTGTAAAGTTACGCGGGCCGCAACACTATACTGGTATGACGAAAAAAAATCCCCCCCCCCAACATTTTTTCGATTTAATTTTGAAGACACTCCGCCATTAATAATAATAATATTTGGATAATTTGTAGAGCGCTTTTTTTGTGAAAAATTACCTAATTTAATGTTTCCCCTTGGCCGGGAGACCTTTCGGTCTTCGGCCCCTTACGTGGCGGCATAATTATTTGTAGTCGGAGGCCCTCTTAATATTTGGTTGCCGCCTCACTCACAGCACTCACTACCTTACACGCGCGGTAACAATATACGTGCCGGTAACATCGGGAATAGCGCGGCGGACACTACCTTTGCGTGCGGCGGTTGGCACACTACTCGATGCACGATGTTGTCGTTTCTCACCCGGCATGCCGCTTAAAGTCTCGAAAACCCTTCTGGACGGAAGGAGAAAGACTCCTTCGAACACCTCTCACCCCAGAAGATAGGTGGAAGCTTGAGTGGCAATCAGCCAACGTCAAAAACGCACATCTCGTGCAAGACCCCACTGAGAGACAGCCTGGGTTCTCATTGCCTCGCAAACTCTGGACTGCCATCAATAGGATAAGGTGCTCCCATAGCTGTTGTGCTCACATGATGCATAGATGGGGCCTTAAAGAGTCGGCGACGTGTGAATGCGGTGCGGTGCAGACCACCGAACATGTGGTCAACGAATGCCCGCTCCATTCATTCCCCGGCGGGATTGATGAGGTCCACAGGGCAACACCTGAGGCCCTAGACTGGCTCGCAGACCTAGATGTCCCCCTCTGACCCCCCACCATACGAAAGAAGAATTTTTTTTATACAAATTTCATAACGTCAGAGCTCACCAGTGGTTTTATACAAACCTTATCCTGACAATAACGAACACAAAAAAAAGAATTATCCAATTTGGTGCAGTCGTTAGGAAGTTATGCGCTTAGCAACACATTCAGAGATTCATATTTATATTATAGATTTGCGCGCGTACTTGTGTGTCAAATATTTGTTTTTTGGGATTAAATCTAGCGTGTGTAAATAGCAACACTCTTACACATCTGCCCTGATGATGGACACTGTAACGCTGTCCGAAACGTTGGCTAAAGACGGAGGTAGCGCAACACGGCATAACACCCCAAAAACAAATAACAAAAAAAAACCTTTTGGCCGTGAATATCTAAACAAGTATCTTACTCTTGTACCAGATCGTGTGGGCCATAATGACAATCCTTTTCGGGTGTCACTATCTGTGGCCTGTGCGTCAAAGTCCAAACAAATCTCAAGATTATAAATCGAATCGAATATTCGAAATTTAGAATGATAGTTTTTTTTTAAATCAAGTTCCTGATGGTAAAGTGGTTAGGGCCACACACATAAGCTTGGCAGGCCGCAGGTTGAGTATCGTTGCTTTAAGCAGTCGGTCACTTAAAACGGAGTCGTACTAAACAGATATGTTTTCCTAGTACCTAACTATGAAACTAACTTGAGTTGACATCGTCGTCGCTAAAAACGGTAAGCCGTTATAAGCGAAGTCGTTATATCCAAATTCTACTGTTTATGTCTAGACCACAAGCAAAGGGTAAACAGACGCACATTTCTTGCTACGCACAGAAAGGGCATAATTTATTAATGATCGCAATCACTAACGCTTATTGATGGCTTGCCACGCTGCACTAGCCTTCTACACCCAGTCACAAAGCCAACTCAGTGTGATAGGAAATTTGTGATGAAAATAATTCAATAAAAAATGTTACCATCCTTCCTTCCCAAAGGTGCCCGCACCGTCGAGTCAACTGGCCAGAAGAATTGAAGGAGCTTCAATGAGACAGTAAAAGCACCAAGTTACAAAAGAATGATCAGTGAACATAAAGTATGGTTTACACGAGGCCAGCGCTGTCTTGGTACTGGCCTCGTATAAACAGTTTTTCAAGCCAAGCCAGAGCTGGCTGCCAGCACTGGCTAAAATAGAGCGTGAGTCTATTTTTCAAGCCAGTGACCTCCGCCCGCGTGCCCCGCAGCCCTCGTGCCAGCATTGCAACACGTGTAGACGCATCGCTCCAGTCACTGGCGCATATCCGTGGAGTGTATACACGTTTATTTTCGCTGGTAATGCATCTCTCATCAGAGTGTCTTGACGCTGAATTGAGCCTTCTATAAGTGAAAGTAACTCGTCAAAGTTTTCAGTCGTAACTCGCAAGGCCAACCTGTACTCAGAAAGATCTTCTAATCTAAGTTGTTGTAGCAACACAGTAGAGGCTCCAGTACTGGTTCTATTGGTTATCCATTTTATTGTCCAAAGTCATTTTTTTCTTTACGATTTCTTTCTCTATTATATTAATTATCTCTTCTAATAATAGGGCAGAGATATTTTTTAAACATTTTTTCTTCAACAGCCGGATTTGTCCCGAATTCATTTTTGTTTCGAACATGTGCTCACCACAAGAAAATTCCAAAAATGACTGGCCTCGTCTAAACAACACGGGCCGGGCCAGCGCTGGCTTATCTGTAGGACTGGCGGCAGAGCACTGGCTTCGTGTAAACTTAGCATTAGACATCAAAGTTATTGTGTTGAAGTTCTCACGGCCAAAACTATTATCGTGATTGATTTTCAGCCTTGCCGTGTTCACGTCTGCCCTGATGATGGCAGACGTGGACACTGCAAGGCTGTCTGAAACTTCGGCTAAAGGTGAAGGAAGTGCAACACAGCATAATACCCCAAGAATAATCAAAATTATCACTTAATTTGCTTTACAGACTAACGAAAGAGTGAAGAAAGGAGGATCATATCTCTGCCACGAGTCCTACTGCTATCGCTACAGATGTGGTGCAAGATCACAGAATACTGCCGACTCTTCGGCTGGAAATCTAGGATTCAGATGTGCATTGAACGCTTAGTTCTGAAAATACCATTTTTATAATGATATTGGAATTACAGATCTAAATTTTAATGATATTGGTTATATGTATATTATTTTCAATTTGTTTTATTTTAATAAGTCAGGAATGCCTCATACCTCATTACATATGTCTGGCAATGTTGTAGGTAGCTTTAAAACAAGCTTATGGGTCCAAGTGGTTATTCTAATCATGTATAACTAGCAGTTAAAAACCCGCTCTGCAGGTTTTTACTGCTAGGCCCTGCGGGCGGCTTTTAGTTCGGCTTCGCCCAGTTAGGGTTGATGACCATTTTATAACTCCAATAGGAACCGGTTTCAAAAATAGCCCGTTCCTCGGATCCACTGTCATCCAGTGATAGCTAGTCACCGCGACAAAGTAACTGGTACGGGCAATGACGTAATATGTAATATATAGCCGCGTGATACGACTAAGTACTACCGTCACTCTTTCAAGAGAAACCAGAGTACCGGATCTAAGCAAATTTTTTATATGAATCAGGTTGTTGGAATTATTTGTGTGCGAGACGCAGATGAAAGTGGCGCTATCTATATGCGAGTTTTGTAATTTATCCGTACTAATATAACGTGAGAAAAAACTGGCGGGAACATATTATATTACGCATACCTACATAGATTAGATAATTAATAAACTGTTTGGTGATAGATGGCAGCACTTCCGTTTGTATCTATTTGTGAATAGCATGTGTACGCAATAATACTGTTTAATTACTTTGTGCAGCACAAAATTACATTAAATCAGTGAAATTATTTATTTAACCCGGCAATGGTGAGGTGAGAAGATCTGACTCTTATCACTTATTTCTACTTAAAAATTAAATTTGATAACTTATAATATTATGTTATAAAAAAAAAAGACTATCATTGTCAGCGAAAGATATAGAAAATAGCTTATAAAACATTTTTAAAATCATCTCGAAGATATATTGGGGTTTGTGACACCCCACATCACTTAAGCGTACTGTTAGTAATGTGTTTTATTTATTATTTACATAGCAATCCGCACATTCAGTTTTATGTTGAGTTTTAACACAGAGTACTTAAAACATAATAAATCAATATGAGACTGAGACTAGACTGATTAAGAACTTAGTTAGAATTTCAGCTTGTTCTTCCAATCTGTCTTCCCACTGGAACATTCCACCAAAGTTCACTGTTCTGTAATATGTTTGTACAACCTCTCTAGATATATTGCACATCCCATTGAAAAGTGTCGTAAGTCAAAAAAGTCAATTTTATAGGAGAGCGAAAACAAATTGTGATTGGTGAAACAAGCGGTCCCGTCGAAAAGAGATACTTGCGACGTGGAGATGGAGCCTAACTCAAATACGGTTTTCGTTGGGCATAGATAATCACAATCACTTTACTATTCAGAGAAATAAATGAAATTTTGACATACCACCCTTTTCCACAGGATGTGCAATATATATATGTACCTACAGTAGAGCGTCGATTATCCAAACTAATTGGGGAACATGGGTGTTTGGAAAACCGGTATTTTCGGAAAATGAAAACCATATTTACATTTATGTCTTTAATGACAAATAGGAATTAAACAAAAAAAGTGCAAAATTAATGCTTACAAAAAATCTTCAATTGGACAGCACTCTTTTGCGAAGTGTAAACAATAGGCATCGCAGACATATTAACGTGTTTGAAACAACTTGATTTCTTGCTTTTACCAATTACAAGCATGGGCAATCGGTGGCTGCCAAGTAGCATTAGCACATGCTAAGGCAGTGATACGATCCTTGCTTATTTTAGGACCAGGTGCTGAGAGGCGTTTTCGAGAGCGTAATTTTCTTCCGTCAGTATATCCCTTAGTTTGATTTTGAATGAATCGGCTGCTAATAAATCAGCAGATAGTTTTTCTCTTGTATTTGAAGCTCATGAATGCCATGTCTTGTCTTAAATCGTGGATCTGTCAGAAGAATCAACTAACTAACTAACCATCACACCGTTTCTCCACAGGGGTAGGCAGAGAGGACGGACCGCCAAACATCACGGTCTTGGCACACATTCCTTGCCTCGTTTACATTCATACAACGTCTCATACATTCTCTTCTATTATTCTGACTCTTGACATGACCCGACTCAAGTATCTGATTCACTTAGTCATGCCATGTCTTTCTTGGGCGTCCTCGACTTCTTCTACCATTCACATTTGCGTCATATATTCTCCTTACACTCCTTTTCTCGTTCATTCGCTCTACATGCCCAAACCATCGGAGCGTTCCTTTCTTGATCTTACTCATTACGCTTATATCAGCCTTGCATTCTTTGCAGATTTCCACATTTCTCACACGATCATACATGGTTTTACCACACATATGCCTCAGGGATCTCAATTCTACAGCGTTCAGTCTACTTTCATCCTTCCTCTGCCAGTTCCATGCCTCACTGCCATACATCAGGGTAGGTACCAGTACTCCATTATGGACGGCTAGTTTCGCGTCTTTGGACAGTTTTTTGTTGGTGCGAACAGCGTTCAGTCCTCCATTTATAGAGTTACCTGCATTTACATTTTGACGACCTCCGTAGTCCAGTGGGTAAGACTCTTGACTCACAATCCGGAGGTCGCGGGTTCGAACCCGGCATGCGCAAATAAACTTTATTTGATTAATTTGTGTTATTTCACAATTAATTCATTTAAAATAATATATAGTATATTTGCGGCATGTTCCAGAGTGGAAGATACTATCAGTATCGCCCTGGTGTAAGACCACCATTCAGAATTGAAACGTTGCTTAAAAATGGCTTTTGCCGTGTTTGGTGACCAGATCTGAATAGCCAGGTACTTCCCAACCTTCCTCTTCCCCACCTCCTTCCCCTCCCCACTACCTTCAGCCCCACAACATACCCCAATTGGGGATGCCATAGTCTCACTGGCTCCAGAAGGGAGCAGTTGAGATTCTTGTGCGGTATTCACTGTAAAAAAAAAAAAAAAACCCTTCTTTCAATATCTCTATCAGCCTTTCCATCTCTCGTAAACATACTTCCCAAATATACAAACTCATCCACCTGCTCCAAGTATTCATCATTCACAACTATATTGCATACTGTTTTCGTACTCTCTCTTTCAAACACCATGACTTTAGACTTACTTATATTCATCATTAACTCATTCTTCATACATACTTCGTTCATCCTTGACACGAGAGACTGTAGATCTTCCATACTGTTAGATATCAGCACCGCATCATCAGCATACAACAGGCAACATACTTCCAGATTACTCAATTTCGTGCCCAATCCCATCTCTTTCAATTCTTGCATACAATTATCCATATATAGATTGAATAACCACGGCGACATTACGCAGCCCTGGGATATAAAGTTACTTACGCTCGTCTTTTGTTTGTTTTATATCCGTAATGGTAGACTTACAAATTTGGTATTCATTGGATAACTTGGTTGCAGATTCGTTTATTAATCTCGTATTTATCTTTCATAGAAAGGACAACACGTTTGCGTTTAGGCATTTTAAAATGAGAGTTTACTTTCACGTGGCAAAATTTAGTTTATCGACTAGCGACAGCAAGGGCCATACAGTGATTTAAACAAGTCGCGCGTAGTAGTTCGGATAAGCGGTCGTTCGGTTGATCGACGTTCGGATAATCGACGCTCCACTGTATTTTAATTATTTTGTTTTATTTTTTGGTCACCAGTATTATATTTTACATTATTAAATAAGAAATTTACGTATATTAAAAACCAAAGTTTATGGTAAGATTTGGTGACAAGGTCTGTTCAAAACCATTTGATAAATCAATTATATATAATCATACATATTATAATCGTTGGGTGCAATATAATGAATTATATTTATATGTATAATAAAGTACATGTTCAATTTAGTTTCTACAAGCCCTGTGGCTGTGGGTACCTCTATGGGTACGGATTAACACACTGATTTATAATAATTTATGCATAGTGAAGAGTCTGCACTATAAACCTTTTAATTATTTTATCGCACACCCAATGACTGAATTACGGTTTAATGTAGGTGCTATGTATTGACAAATATGAATTTATTTTTATGAAAAATGTATTTACTGATTTCTTAAATAAATTTCTTACCAAAAACATTATTTTATTATCAAAGATTGTACTTATTATATTTTTACGACAATTTACAATTTTGGGAGGCGGGTATGAGAACCGCCGCCCCGGGAACCATTTATTATCCAAATCTATATTCAAAGGTCGAATTGGATGACCAACACCCCTGACAAAGGTCCACCCCAAGTGGTTCGCTAAGCTTGGTGACTTACGGCCGTTGTGCCTAACTTTTCGATCGATCAATCTGAGTCTACCATCAGCTAAGCAATTTGTAAGTATTTTAATGGTAACGCCCGATTATCGTTGAATATCTTAAGTGACCCCGCCCAAAATGGCATCAAATTAAAAAATTTCGATGTTAAATTAATATTAAAGAGTTAAATATTGTATTTATTATTAACACACATAATTTCTTTTAAATGCTGTTATCCATAAACTTGCATTTTATATTCTTTAAACAAATGTATAAAATATACTAAAAATAAGGTATTGGCTTGACCTTTGCCTCTGGCGCGACGGTACCATGTGACGCTAGCGCTACTCTGTCGACACTTTTTATGACTGCTTTGCTCAGTCGAACCTAACCCACATGTCCATCTTCCTTAGATTAAGCGATGCTTGTGTGTTGGAAAGAGCGTAGTTGTGCATTTGAGCAGTATTGAACCTTAGTTTCGGCTTAGCAGTTGATTAGTAGGATTGGGAACAGCGGCCGTTAGACTTGGTGCCTGGGTCAATGGGGTGAGGCTTGTCTAGGTCTAAACTGTGGATGCTTTCGCTTACCTACTAGCGAAGTCCGTCACTCTTGGACTCATTGACCCCTGATTCCTACCTCTCTCTCATTTCTTCCCAGGACTTCCTCCCCTTTCTTTCCCTAAAAAGAACCTCCACAAGCATCTCCAAAGATGACATAGACCCTGAGGGATTTTTTTTCTCAGGGCCTCCCTTGTGGAGTTAATTTAAATAAAAGCTGAAGTCCCCGACGTTGTTCCAGGCTTTACCGAGTTTTTCGAAATCTCACGTAGGTAGTGGTGACCTTCCTCTAGTTTTCAAAGTCCTATGTGCAAAATTTCATTAATCTCAGAATAAAACTAGATTTGTATAAAAATCAAATCCGCACCACCCGCCCACTACAGACACTCCTTTATTATAGACTAGTTGGTACACGGCATGTGTTGCAATGCCAATCAAAGAAATCTCCATGTCCTTTCCACCTTCCCCCTCCCTCATCTCTTCCCTCTCTGCGAACCCCACCTTCCCCCTGCCTTTCCTCCCTGCCACTAAAATATTTGAAATACACACAGAGCTTACCGTTATATACAGCCTATGTTATTCGCTGATAATGAAGCTTTCTACTGGTGAAAGAATTTTTTAAATCGGATTAGGCGTGAAAGCGTAACAAACAAACACACGCACTTCTGCATTTAAAATATTAGGGAATTATGTATTTCTATTGGAAAGCTGCTATGTACCAGGTACCAGGACAGAAGAGAATTTTTTTTTCTCAATGAAATACTTTATATTTTCATAAAAACTATCACAAGAGATGTATTATATTATTAGTGATCCAACGAATACGAATATTCGTATTCGCCGAATAGTGGACAATATTCATATTCGGCGAATAAATATTTACAAATACTAACTTATATGTGCCGGTGGAGGTGTCGCTAGTGGTGAATAAACATGTCATAGAAATGTCAAAATGTCTATGGATAAATATTTTTCACATGCTTGCATGCAACATCCAAACTGAAAAAAGAAATCGCCTGTCACCAGGGAATCTACAGATGTGTTTTCTCAATAAAAATTTGACAGTTGTAAATTTTAATTACTTACAAACGGATAAAGGTTAAATAAATGAGTGTTTTATTACTCTGCCAAGTTATTCATATTCGCCGGATAATAGATTTGATATACGTATTCGTAAAAGTAGTATTCATTGCATCACTAATTATTATCAACAATAACAAAACAAGTTTCATTTTTATACAATTTAATCAAAGTTTGTAAAATCTACAGTAAAAAATAAATCATTTAATTAAAATATTTATTCTATCAACAACTTCCTTGGAACCCAAAGTACTTTTGTTAAAGAAGTACCTACATAACATATTATTTTAGATATGGACATAATGATTGGAGAAAACATAAGAATATATTTAAATAAATTTTATTGACCTTGATAAAAACAAAGACTTTCAAATACAGCGAACATATTTTGTGATATCATTTTAATTAAAAAATATCAACACTTAGTTTTATCCACTTTTATTGCTTAAAACATTTTCTTAACTTTTTCATAAGCAATGCTCACTCGGTGCTAAGTAAACCCTGAAGAAGTAAGCATTGCTTAGGAAACATGTTGGATTTTTAAACAATAAAAGTGGTTAGAACTAAGTGTTGATTATTAAAAAAAAAATTACTTATTGCATTTTTCAAACTAAGCATATTTTATGTAAATTAGTACGTAGTCGTCTATTGTGCAAAAATCTAAATTTGGTGCAGTGCTAAAAAAAAGCAATTTAATACGAAAAACAACTTCACACATACTTAGTAAATATCATTATATTTAAGTACTTAAATGCAACGCAAAAAAAAGGAATATTAAGGCCGCTTGTGTGGATAAAGATCAAATCTATTTCAAATGCATTTTAAGTGAATGCTTCAACAGGGCCAGACTGAAATTCTTTATTATTGTATAAAAAAAAATTAACATGATAAACAAACAAAATAGTTAAAACTTATCTTACAGTGATATCAAATTAATAATTAGGATTTATTCAAACTTCACTTTGATACATAATTTTTTAAATATCAGTACATAATTTCTTTTCCTATCAATATTCTTTCCGTTATATTTGCATAATTTTTTCTCGTATTCTGCATAATTGAATATTTGCAACTTGCAACACATAAGGCAATTTATTTTTCATAAATTTAGTTTGTTCTGCGAGTAGTTTAAAACAGATTTTCAATCACAACATTGTAGTACAAAATATATTATCTACACTCAATGACATGACATTGAAGGAGACAATATTTTAAATATTCAATAATCAGTCAACCATTTAAAATACGAAAAAGAATAACATAAAAGATAATTAGAAACGTTGATGAAGCAAAAGGAAGATCTGAGCCAGAAAATAAACTGAGGCTCAAGAAGACATTTAGTTTGGGCAGCTGCTCCACCAGGATTGGAAGAGAAAAGTAAATGACCAACAGGGATGTTTTTTCTAGGGCAGCCATTTTTTAGGTATCACTTTGTATCCAGCGTAGATTATGAATCCTACGAAAGCAACCTTGATTGTAACCTTCATTACTCGGCTGGACATCGAAGGGGGTGGAATTCTGAAAGTAATACAATTTTCAATAAGACGAATTCACTTCGTAAGGTCAAAGCTCGGGAACTCATCAAGGCAGTCTGAGTGAGGTTTAATTAAGGGGGGAGTCGGTCTGGTCCAGCTGACTTTTTTTTCGATGCATTGTTTTTTCTAAGATAAAATTATTTTTTGTTCACGAAACTTTTGTTTGAGGGTCTGACCAAATCGACTGGAATCCTGGAGTCCTTGGAAAACATTTGAAACATGAAATAAATAAAAAAATCATTAACCTGTGACAGGCCGGGAACGCGGAATTGGGGGCGTCATTCGCGCATGCGCGAGAAAATAATTCAAATATTTGAATAAAACTTTTTGTCTGCGATTTTGACCCTTATATGTACAGAATTTGTATGAAGAACAGTGTCAAAATCGCTTGCGCCATCATTACTCTAGGTGGTGTTAAAAATTTCATTCACCTTGTCACCCTGGAATATTTTTAAAACGATTTTATCCGTGACAATGCGCTGTCATAATTTGCCGCGGATTTAACGGTCGCAATAAATGCGTGAATCGCGAATAAAACGTCGTAAAACCTATTAATTTACGTAATAAATGCAAGTAATGTGGTTTTAGTAGATAGTTTATTGTGTTGTGAACGTGTTTCAGTCAATAAAATATACAATAGCTCAAAATTTATCAACAAAACATTCAATTCAAAATTCAAAGTGGTGGTTTTTTTAGTGCTTTTTTTGCGAATTTCCGCAAAATGGCCCGGCATTTGACCGGTTAATCTATGAATGTAGAATGCGCATTAACCACGTTTGCAAAAATGCCAGAAAAAAATTGACAAAAAAAACCATCTTAATTTTGCAATAACTTTATCATGTAGTAATAATTTTTCATAAATCGGTTGGTCGAGGTTCATCCACATATAAATTTAATTTTATGTAATTTAAACTTTGAATAAAGTGAATCGGATGAAAATTCGATGAGCTACGATTCCAGCCAACTTGAAAAACTTAAGTGTTGAGAAAAACGACTTTAAAGTTTTTGCTTATAACCGGGCCGCTCCGTTTCCGGTCTACCTGCTTGGTGTGTTCAAAGGTCGAATTTGATGCTATTACTTTGGGAATGTATTCTCCACATGTTTTTTAAGGTAACGTAAGTTTTTTTAGGCAACAAAAAAGGTGATTTTTTGGTTCGTCTGGACCAGACTCTCCTCAAGTGCTTCTTGCAGATAATAAAAAGTGTAGCAAGTTTTCACCTGGAGATTAGGCGCATTACCATATTTTCATAACAAGACTATGTTAAAATTCTTTTTTGAGTTTGTAAGAAAAAGACATTGATTGGCCCAATGGGATATTTCACTGGGTTGACATTATGTATTAAATGGGATCAGATGAAATAAGAAGCAGTCATGTATTAACAGCGCCAAACTCACCTCATAATAGGTGGGATTTGTTTAGATGTGACCTTGCCCCAGTTGTCCAGGATTCCTTGGAGGTGTCCAATACCAACTACACCTACTACCTTCATTGGACCATTGACAGCTGAAAACAAAAGGGAATAAAATAATTTATTAACCTATTTTTAGAAATAAAAAACGATATGGACATATTGTCAAAAATAATTACAATTTTGCCATTACTTCGATTATTAATTTTTTTTCTGAAATTGTGTTTTTGCGTAATTTTTGCATCAACTTTGTAAGGCTTTTCACAATGGATTGATGACTTTACTTTTGCTATTATTATTTGTTTTCACTCTGTTAAATGTTCCTAATACATAAACAATAAATAACTGCTTTGATTTGATATGAAAAAGGACCAAAAATGAAAATCTGTGTATAGAGAACTAAAGTGGTAGCCTAGGTTGTCACCGCCATGAAAATTCTGGTCATCTATTAAAAAAATAAGGTGCTGCCAAACCCATGTGAGCAAACGTGATGCAAATATGGAGTCTAAAAGAAAGCGATTGCCGAACATACTATAGTCGATGAATGGCTGCGCAAGAGTAATCCCTGCATGAGTGAGGAATCTCGAAGGTCATCTTTGACCCCTGCCAGACGACATGGCAAATATATAAAATGAATGTATGCATGTTTGACCTTTAGAGGCAGCGGCTATTTGCAGGGAATGCGTCAGGTAAATGTCCCTCTCCCGTACAAATACCCTCTCCAGGGCCGGGAACTCTCCCGCCATCTCGGCCAGCATCTCGGTAAGCAGGTCCTTCTGCTTGCAGCGCTCCACCTCCTCTTTGCTGGAATTATAACAATACCGGTTATGCATTGTAATATGTTTTTGGTTTTATTTACGTGAAAATAATAATTAAACACATTTATATCACAAGAATGGCGTTTGGCGCACTCTCTTTGGATTTTTAGTGACACTACAATATGGTTCGAATAACTGCTAAATCATCAGACATCATATCATTAACTACAATGAATCAGAGATGTCGCCCGCTTGTCGGATTGGAGAGAAAAGTGCAGTTAGAGGATATTTTTTTTAAATATCTTATTGTGACCTGTAAAAATAACTGTCTTGATTCTGTGGTTTGAAATTTTTGCGAATCATTGTGAATTTAACTCCTGTTGTGTAAAGTTTGACAACTGGCTTTGTGTGTGTTGAAAAATTACGGAAATTGATTCAAGTGGATGGATTATATTTCGGAGGCCTCCAATGTTGCAGAAATCGATGATCAAGGTTAGTGAAACTGATTTTCCTTTGAAATATGTCAGATCGGCATTATTTGTGATATTTCTTCGCGCAAAAACAGATTTTTTTTTTTACATTAACTCCACACAGGAGGCCCTGAGGAAAATAACTTCCCTCAGGGCCTATGTCATCTTTGAAGATGCTGTGTGGAGGGTCTTTTTAAGGAAAGGAAGGAGTGAACACGGATCTTGAAGAGACCCATGTTGTAGGAGGGAGGAAACACGGAGGCCGGCAAATCATTCTACAGCTGAGCCGTTGAACTCAAGAACGAGTCATAGAAACGACTCGTTCTCATGTGACTAATGTCAACCGTGTATAAATGTTGGGCGCGTGTTTGGCGTGTTTCCCGACTATGCACCGGTGCCGAGGGAATCAATGACGCTAGTTCCTCGGAGCATCTTCCATTGTAATACCGGTAGAACAAGGACGCATTCCCACCTGACGCCTGTGCTCTAAAGATTGCAGTCCGTCTGTTAAGATGGGAGAATCTATCAAACGGACCGCCCGTTTCTGCACAGAGTCAAGGTTTTTTTTAGGTATTTTGGAGCTCCAGACCAGAGGTGGCTGTCAAATTCAACCGTGGGGCGCACTTGCGATTTATACAGGGTTAGTAGTTGTGTACTATTAAAGTATCTGCGGGCCCTGTACAGTACGCCCAGTTTCTGAGAGGCTAACTTAACTCTGGTTTCGATGGAGCCCCCGTACCTGAGCTGGTCACTTAGAGTTACACCAAGCATATCGATGGAGGTCCTGTTCGGAAGATTGCTTCCATTGAAGGAGACTTCATAATCAATAAGATATTTTTGAGCATTTAGCTCAGAGAGCCTGGGGAACTTACACACCCAAAGCTTGCTTGCAAAGTATAATGCAAATGAGTGAAACCCTCTTAAGAAGTTTGATTTTTTCGGTCCCTCGGCCCAAAATTGGCCCAATTTTTCCCACATATAAGGTTTTCCTGCTTGAAAATTTCTTAAGAGGGTTGCGCTGTACTAAATTACCGGTGTCACAATACATAAATACATATGCATACATAATAATAATATAAAAGACACATTCATGTAACTGGGAATAAATATATTTTTATTATTATTAATAACTCAGGTACGCCTCACACATCATACATATGTTTAGTAATGTTACATTGTTGTGCAAACAAGCTTATTGGTCCAAATCATTGACGTAATATACTTGGTCGAAGGTCCAAATGGTTAATGTAATTTATTAAAACTTGCTTCATGTAAAAACCCTAAGTAATAAAATAAACAATACAAATTAACTGCTGGGAATAAAAAAACAATGATTTTGATTTCATAAACAAAGAAGCACCATTTTATGTTAATGAATCATTATCAAATAATAATATTTAGATGATTTACATAGCCCCGTTTTTGTGAAAAATCTCTTTAAATCTGTACAAATATATAATATACTTCTATAATGATCTATCTTATGACTAACTATAGCCGCTATTCTCAATATGATTATACGATTTGGCAGGTCAAAATTACGAAAAAGGATGTGGTTTGAATAGAAGAAACATTTAATAATTTCCAGCTGAAGTCTCCGGCGATGCTCTCTGGGCTTTACACAGAGTTTTCCAAATCAAATGTAGACAGTGACCTTCCTCTTGTTTTGAAGGTCACATATTATGCAAAATTTCATCAACCTCGACATAAAATTCTAGATTTGCATACAAATCAAATCCACACCGCCCGCTTGCCAACCCGCTCGTCCACCACATACAGACATTCTGAAACGTATCATGTTCGTATAAAATGTAACCTTGCGGCAGAGCAGAGACCAGGGCTCAGGATAGTGGGCCAAGTAGTTATCTGTCATGTAGGTAGGGTTTTCAGTCAAATAAAAGAAGAGGAACTTTATAAAAATGTATTGAATCCAAACCAAAAAGCAACAAGGAAGTGTACAAACTTCGTACCAAGGTAACAAAAGGAAATATAAAAAATACACATACCAGATGGACTCCTAATGGACACGCTAAACTAACTATACGGAAATAACCCCGGTAGACGAACGCGATCTTGCTTCGCAGTGAGAAAACACGAGACGGGACGGGAACTCCAGTCTTCCCATATGGGAACGGCGCGGAATCCAGAGCACCAAGGTCGTCCTTCTAATTGGGCAGGAGGCCGCTATACCTCCAAGGAGCGCATTCAGCCACGGGCCATCTCGACGAACTCCAATCAAAAGGCACGTGGCCCCCAACAGTATCCAAGTCTGGCGTATTACGGTTAGCAGACCGTGACTTTGCGACGCGGGGTCGTGAAGGCATATTATAGTAGCCAACACCAGGAGCAATTCACTTCACGATTCCTTTTCCAGAAATAATTCCACAAAACGGCCAACCAGCCACATCGGAAAAAAGTGGGACTTTCACGTCATCCACTATAAATAACTCGTACACGAACCTCGCGTGTTACGTAAAAAACACCCCGCGTTCTTTTAGGTTTAAAATCGACTTAGATTCTCATGATTAAACGTAAATTTAAACACCAGGATGGTGAGTGACCAATTTCCGACCCAACTGCCCAAGTTGATCGGAAGGAAGTGCCCATAAACAAAAAGGAACTCTCTCTTTTCCAAAAATTACCAGTGTCCAAAAAAAACACCATAGACAAAATAACCACCTAAGCAAGAACTGCATTAGTCACATAATTATTTATGTGACAATAGAGAACTCCAGTCCAATTTTTTTATTTTTTTTAATGAATAAAGACCTTCAAACTTAAATAACTTCATTTTTATTTTTATTTTTATAGTTAGTTTTAATAGTTAAAATAATTGTCAAAGTTTTAATTTTTAAAGACTCCCAGAAACGCACCGTATCTATGGTGGTCTAATTTTTTTACTTTTTAAGTTGTCATTTTGAATCAGTGATGTTATGTCGAGGGAAATTTCCCTAGATCTAGGGGAGAAAAATATTTTTTAGGGATAAGGGAAATCAGGACAAAATCTAGGGAAATTTCGAACTCTGGCAAAAATTTTATTACATATGACAGTATTACTGGTATTATTTATATATATACGTATATATATTTTTTGGAATTCCTATGAATCTTAATTATTTTTCATGTACTTACATGCCATGTTATTTTTAACACTGACAACTCAAAATGATATTAGGGAACGTACCCATACTACGTGACACGTTCGGGGGGGGGGGGGGGGGGGGTCTTCAAAATACCACGCTTGGTACAAATGAGCGGCGGGTTGCTTATGATTTTTATTTTGCAAAGTGTTTTTTTTTAATTTGGAATTTAGTTTCTAATTCAGTGGTGAGTGTATTCGTACTTTTAAATTATTACTTCACGTAGCAAAAAGTGTTTTATTTGGAAAATCACGGTATTATTAGTATATTTACCAAGTTCCGATATCTTTCCAATTAATTATCATATTAATTAACATATAACAGGATTAGTGTTACACAATAAGGTGGCTACGTAGGTAATTGCGTAAATGTGAAATTCTAGGGAAATTTCACTTCTAACTGTTGGCAACACTGTGAAGAACCCAAAATAATCATGGCGGATAATGACTTTTAGGTGTGAGGTGTGTTTTTTATTCAAGATTAACTGCTTTTAATATAGAAAAACATTGGTAAAATGTCCACATTTCACGGCTACTGTTATTGTATTTAATCAAAGTGCAATATAAAAACAATAAATCATCTCTTTCATTGCAAATACATGTGACATCGTGTTTTGTGTCAGGTGTTACTTTGTAGGTACATTGTTTTATGTATAATACATACAGAAACACTGGTATTTATAATACACTGATCATGACGAGTGTGTAACAACTTGTGTAAAAAGCCCTATACTAAAAACAATTTGAAAATACATAAAAACAAACATCAAAATATGACACGACTTTAACCTCAAATAGACAACATTTATTGCAGATTGTCCGCAAATATAGCCCTTTTCGTAAATTGTTGAGGGCCTAAATTATGTTTCAATAAACACAATAACTATTATTTATCTAAATCTCTATAAACAGTATGAAAATAAACCAAAATCACGAAATGTTGAATTGCGTAGGTACGTGTGCACAAGTCATTTCAAATGTCAATACAATACAATACACAGGTGACAGGTTAACTGTGACGTCACGGTTAACCATTTCAGTAATGCCAACTTAACGCTGTGTTTTCCGAAGAGGTTTAAAAATGCACTTTTTAATAATTTATATAAAACTCTGCATTTAATATTATGAAATAAAACTTATATATTCAGAATCAGCGTTTCTTGGTCTATATGAACATATTTTTTTAAAGCCATAATATTTTTCACTGGAGTTCCTTATTCTCCTTAATATATTTCAACCAATTTACACAAAACCTTGACAAATTATATACCTAAACCTTCCTCATGAATCCCTATTGGTTAAAACCACATGAAAATCCATTCAGTAGTTTTTGAGTTTATCGCGAACAGGCAGACAGATGCGGCAGAGGACTTTAATTTATAATATGTAGAGATGACTTACAAGAATTTCGATTACGAGGTCCAGTGGATTTCAAAATAACAGTATGAATAGGCATACCATCAATAGCCCAATTACTACCACATTTTACTACTCCCTGTTCCTTAAATGAAAAACTATAATAAAAAGAAAGTTTAGCGGCAGGACTATACTATTTATACTGATGTGAACTGACCTGATGTCCTTGGTGTTGAGGAGATGCCACACGAGCCGGATGGTCTGCCACCAGGACAGGGCGGAGAGAGCCCGGTGCATGGTTATCTGAATTGGTCTATCACCAAAGTGGATAATGCAGTGGGGAACATTTTTCACCTAAAATAAAATAAAAGAATTTTACCTATCAATTTATTTTTATTTTTTTTCCATCGATATCTGGAATCAATTATGAGAGGGAGCTTGCTCATTCGCCCTTTGTATTTATGTAAGACTACCACTTACAATTGAAATGTAACTTGAAATGGCTTTAGCCGTGTTTAGTGACCAGATCTGAAAAGCCATGTACTTTCCCACCTTCCTCTTATCCATCTCCTACTGGTTGCGCCAGTTTGAATTTAAATCATTTTGTCTATGATAAGAAACTGAGTAACTGCTTTGTTCCCTTATTCCAATTCCTACCTATATAAATTGCCAAAAACAAAATAGCTTTGTTTGCTTTACTTGTGCCTAAATTATTGTCACACGAAAACTGTGAACTGCCTGTGATATACGCAAAATTTGTTGTTGTATTTTGTTCCGCCGGCAGTTGCTACATGTATTTGGTTGCCCGCTAAAAGAGAGTGTTATATTACGTAGTACGATTGCATGTGAAGTTTTCGGCCCGCTATTGTGTGATTCCATTCTAAATATTGGATTGATTTACCCGCCGATATTGTGTAATATCGCCCGCCGCACGCGTGTTGAGTGAACACCGTGTCTTTTTATTGGAATTGGACCCGCAACTGAGTTCAATTGTTAAGCTTAGTAATTAAGTTTTCCCGCCGCGGCTGTAGAAACCACCGTGTTTTGCACAGTATTGTGAACATAATAGAGACTAAAACCAGTGGCCTTAAGTGGACTATAAAGACCTAAAGTGGACTATAAGGACCTGAAGCGGACTATTGAACGTGCAGTTTTGGTGAGTTTTTGGCACCCTTTTTAACCGGTCAAAGGCCAGGCCATTTCGCGGAAATTCACAAAAAAACACTAAAAAAGCACAATTTTGAACTTTGAATTGAATGTTTTGTTGATTAATTTTGAGCTATTGTATATTTTATTGACTGAAACACGTTCACAACACAATAAACTATCTACCAAAACAACATTACTTGCATTTATTACGTAAATTAATAGGTTTTACGATGTTTAATTCGCAGAACACGTATTTATTGCGACAGTTGAAATCGCGGCAAATTCTGACAGCCGATTGTCATAGACGAAACCGTTTTAAAAATATTCCAGGGTTGCAAGGTGAATGAAACTTGTAGCGTCTCCGAGAGTAATGATGGCGCAAGCGATTCTGACACTGTTCTTCATACAAATTGTGTACATAGAAGGGCCAAAATCGCAGACCAAAAGTTTTTTGTCGGAAGTATTATTCAAATATTTGAATTATTTTTTCGCGCATGCGCATATGACGCGCACGCCGGCGCATCTCCGGCCTGTCACCGGTTAACCTTCCTTCATTGGGCAGTTATTCAGTGAACTGTTTATTTATTTAGAATATGCGCTCATCCCCCTTTGCAAACGGATTGAGAAATTGTCGCAGCCATTTTTGTTCGCCCAACCACCTACCTTCAGCCTCACAACGTATCTCAAGGGGGAATGTAATAGTCTCACTGGCTCCAGACGGGGAGCATTTGGTTTTTCACGATTTAACCCCTTAGAAATTGCTGAATTTAATGTATGACCCAACACAGCAGGCTACTTTTGAAGAAACCTTAGTATGTGTATCTGCAGGCAACAACCTGCAAGTATGTATTTGTCCGTCAAAAATAAAGAAATTAGCTTTGGCAGCAAAAACATTCCCCAACCCTACTGCAATTTATAATTGAAAGAAAGGGGGCATGAATAGGGTTGCCAGAGACGTCCATTATTTTAAAGAACGTCCTGTATTTCAGACCCAAAAATTGATCTTGTCCCTTAATTTGAAATCTTCAATAGAGGACAATACTTTGTCCTTTAATTTGGAAAAAATGAATCAGCGTGGTTTCTGTATACTAAAGCCTCTCCTGACGAAAATTATAGACAATAAGAAGTGTGAAAGTGTTCTTGAAAATTGGATTCAGATTCTCAAATCTACGGATGAATACAAGAATCTGCTAAAAACAATACAATACGTATATTCCATCCCAGTTTCTAACGCCCAAGCCGAAAGGATTGTTTCCTTGTGTATGAATACGTGGACCAAAAACCGAAATAAGTTAGATATTGACACTGTAAAAGCAGAACTACAAATATAGCAAACTTCAACATGAAATGCAAACATTTTTATAATTTCATTATAGAAAACGAAGAAGCTCTTAAAGCAGCCAAAAGTAATACCAAGTATACTTTTAAATGCAAAAAGACTTATTAAGGTCGTACTACCCACTTGGCATCGATTAACCCCTCCGCAACGTAAGCAGATATAAGCGTTAAAAATAGGACAGCAGTCAAGTACAATAAGCGTGTTTATACGTCAGCACGTGTGTTTCCATATAAATCGTTATAACTCCGTTATTGTTTTAGTTACATCCCTATAACAAAAAGTCAAAGGTCGATAGTAGATCAAGCTGCACATTTCGATCAAATTGTCTATGGAAATACATAACAGGAATCAGCTGTCAATCGTGTAGCTGACAAAAATATTTACCTGCGCAAATTTGCTACCGGCAGCTCCACCGCGCTCCACATTTAAAATTTTATTAAATATTTTTATATGAAATGATAAAAAAATGAGGTGACAAAAGTGTTTATTACACATATATACAATAGAATAAGTATTGTTGTTTGCATAATCTGTGATTTTAGTACCGTTTTCACATAAAAACATCACGTGAGTCATTTTTACCTGTTTTTAATGTTTGCGTTCTAAATTTTAATATTTACAAATGCTAATATTTATTTGTAATATAATAATTTGAAAGCCTATTTTGTAACCTTTCTAAAACAGTTTTTACTATTCGGCTACGTTCAGAAATGTTTCATTAATAGAGCTTTAATTGTGAAGCAGTTATAACTAAAAGTTTTCGTAAAATGTCATTTCGTTTAACCCCTCCGAATTTTCGAGAATATTAGCTTTTGGTGTCTTAAACGAAATGACATTTTACGAAAACTTTGTATTATTACCGCTTTACAATTAAAGCTCTATAAATGAAACATTTCTGAACGTAGCCGAATAGTAAAAACTGTTTTAGACAGGTTACAAAATAAGCTTTCGAATTATTATATTACAAATAAATATTAACATTTGTAAATATTAAAATTTAGAATGCAAACATTAAAAAAATGTGAAAATGACTCACGTGATGTTTTTATGTGAAAACGGTACTAAAATCACAGATTATGTTAACAACAATACTTATTCTATTGTATAAATGTGTAATAAACACTTTTGTCACCTCACTTTTTTATCATTTCATATAAAAATATTTAATAGATATTAACAATGTCGGCCGCCCGTAGGAAATTTGGCGGCATAAATTATGTGTCAGACTGCGCGTCTGACAGAATGTTCTTTTTATGTATTTCTATGGACAACTTGAATAGAGATGTGCAGCATGATTCACTATCGACCTTTCACTTTTTATTTTACGGATGTAACTAAAACAATAACGGAATTATAACGGTTTCTATGGAGACACACGCGCTGACGTGTAAACACGCTTATTGTACTTGACTGCTGTCGTATTTTTAACGCATATATCTGCTTACGTTGCGGAGGGGTTAAGACACCAAAAGCTAATATTCTCGAAAATTCAGAGGGGTTAACGACAAAGTATGTTACATTGCGTATTAACATTGTTTTTTTTTTTATTAATAAATGTCGCTTCTGATACCATAACAGCATGTTGTTAAAAAAATATTGATGTTCTTTATTTTCATCCTGTGTCCTTTATTTAACCTCTTGTTTGCCGGGGTAGGCCAGCAAAAAGCTCCACCAATTACGATGCGGCACCCGGCGGCAGAAATGACACTCGTGTCTAGCGATTCTGACACTGTCCTTTACAAATTCGTAGGGTCAAAGGGTCAAATTCGTAGATAAACATATTTTTCCCGCGCATGCGCAAGAACTGCGCACATTCCCGCGCTCCGTTAAATTATTAATATAAATTATTTGGAGTGACTAGGCGCATTGCAGGTTTCGCTATGGTAAAGGGCGATAATAGAGCAAGCGATTCTGACCGTGTTCTTCATACACTTTCTTTATACATAAGGGTCAAAATCGCGTGACACACCGGTGCACGAGCGGCAAACAAGGTGTTAACCCTTCAAAAATTTGGCTATTTTTTCGGATGGTCAAAATATTTTCGCTTTACAATAAAATGCAAATATTTGGAATATTTCTGAACACATTCAAAAACCAAAAACTGTTTTAGAATGGTGATAAAATACGCTTTTAAATTATAGAATTCGAAAAATACATATTTTTTTTAAATTATAAAATTTTTGCATACAAACATAAAAAAGTTTTCAAAATGGGTCACCATATGTTTTTTCTAACTAAAGTTACTGATAATAAAAAAAAAATAAAAACAGATATACATTTTATTAGACAAATGTATAACAAACACATTATTGAAACGTCAATTTTTTGTCGCTCTATGAAAATTTTTTAAAAAAAATTCCCGAAGTTTCAAATTCTTTTTTCAATTTGCGATTCAAAACTTTGTGTAGATAAAAGTGTACATTTTATTTTTTTGGTGGCTATTTTTTAGATTGGAATATAAAGCATGATGTTTTTCCTTTCTAACACCGATTAGAACATATTTCTAACTATGATAGTAAGGGAGTTACGGCGTCTTATGTGAGACCTATGTGCGTTGGGACAAATCTGGTCTCCTGTGATTAAACGGGTTAATCGTATCAAATCCTCTAATACATAAAACGGGAGCTGGCAACCCTAGGCATGAATCATTATTAGTTTGAGAGCTCGAGCACAAAAATTGCCAATATTTAACCCATATTACAGCAAATCACATCTACGCACAGCAGTGCCTCATCTTTGTTTCTATCTACACACCAAACAACTTTCAATGTCTCCACCACTGTGATACTCCATGCAGTTTGGTCACAGCAGGTTGTCAGCTTAGTTGTATTGTCTATGAATATACCCATGAGTAATGAATAAAATGTATGTGCATGATCTACAAACCTCCTGCAATGCTTTCCTGAATTCTCCTCCCGGCGCCATTCCCAATTGTTTTGTGATATGTGCAGACATGTTTAACAGTAAAATATAAACAAGGCCATTAAACAGACCATTTTGCTGGACAGTTGCTCTGAAATCAGAAAAATATAATTTAAAAAAATTAAATCTATTTTGCTACAGTTCCTTCATTTGAAAATGTAGAGGCAATTTTTTTTCACTGATGCAAATTGTGTCCTAATTCAGGAAAACAGTATGTGAAAAAGTAAGTACTTAGATAATGACTGTTAATTGACTGTAGTGAGCGTATGAAATGTTGCTGCTTGAAATCTCTCTAGCTGTGTTTGGTGACCAGATCTGAATAGCCAGATACCTCCCCAACTTCCTCTTCCCCATCTCCTTCCCCTCACTACTACCTTTAGCCTCACAACCCCCCATACCCCAGTTGGGGATGCCACAGTTTAACTGTGTCCAGATGGGAGCAGTTGGGCTCTTGCGCGATTTTCATGTAAAAAAAGTATATATGTATACGTATTGAAAGTCAAAGAAATGTATACGTAGCCAGCGGTTCCATGTCAACTCAGAATGAAACCAACTCAGAAACACCTAAGAAAGGTCACTAAAATCTATGAAATAATAATTAAAAAATAGCAGGTAACCCTTACCTAACTTAACCTATTTAACCAATTTTTTTTATTTTATTATCATCACTCTTAATGCCCTTTCTGAGGTGCTTCTGAGTTGTCCGGTCACCGTAGCCAGCAACCCGGCATGCATTGCAATGTCGCTCAAAGAAAGAAATTGTTTCACCCAGTGTCCTTTCCCATGCATTCCTCTTCCTGCCCCCATTCACCTTCAGCATCCCCTTCTCCCGCATTCTCCTTCCACCTTCCCGCATCCTAACGTCCCGCGATTCCCCCTCCCGCGTTCCCCTCCCCCATCCCAAGTTACTCTTCCACCTTCCCACCTCTCCCGTCCTTCGTTTCCCTCCCGCCTCCCAGATTCCCCCCTCCTTCCTTCATCCCTCCCTGCTGCTAAACTATATGAAATATATTAATTTTTCAAAATCGCATGCCATCTATCTATCATCTATCATATTGCAAATTATTTATACAAATTTCATAACGTCAGAGCTCACCAATATATATATATATAAACCATCGCAGATGTGCACACAACAGATCACCGAGTTTCATCGCAATCGGATAAGTAGTTTAGAAAATAATTTTATAACACCAGAGCTTACTATTATATATAGAAACCCCAACAAATCACCAAAGTTTCATCACAATTGGATAAATAGTGTAGGAACACATAAAGGACAAATAAAGAAATATTCATTTTTATATATTAAGATAAGATATTTAAATTAATTTCGATTACAATAAAAAATATATGATGTCATTTTTCCATAAACCAATATTTTTTAGTTTTATTAAAAAAAAAATCAATTCCAGACATTGACAACATGTGTAGGGTATTAACAAATAACATAATGCAGAAATAAAACATTATCACTGTAATAATTACAATTATACAGAGAGCTGGTCGCAAAAACCGTCAAGATTCAATTAAGTAATGGCCGACTTGTTTTGAGTGCGCTCTATCATATAAAAATCTCGTGTCACGGTGTTTGTGGTCGCACTCCTCTGAAACGGCTTGACTGATTTTAATGAAATTTTGAATGTATATTTAGTAGGTATGAGAATAGGTTTAAAGTATACTTCATACCGCTAGGTGATTAGGGTGTCCCTATCTAGAAAAAAAAATCAATTTTTTGACAATTTTTTTTTTTTTTTTGGAATCAAAAAACACCCATAACCCCAAATTTTCACCCATCTATCCCCACCCTCCCATTTATTAATCGCGACCCTCCAATTTTTTAATCATGATTTTAGTATTTTTGTGTGAATAAATTTAACCGTCGGCGTCGTTCGTATTTCAAACAGAACGAAATTATTTATGTCGTTGAATGACAGTTTCGCCTCATCACATGCGCAAGTCATTCACGAGAAGCGTCGCGTCATTTTGATATTTCACTCAGCATCATGTTCTCACGTGGGCAAACCATCGAGCTTATTTGTGTTGGCTAAAGACGGACTGACAAATAATATAGTACACTCAATTTCTCTTCGAAATTAATATTGATTTTCTTTATTTCATTTTCCTACTTTAGTATAAAAAATATATTAGTTTTTTTCACTTTACGTTTAACTTTTAAGTAATCAAACAATGAATATGTCCGTAACTTTAATGAAATACATTGAATAGGCCACTTGCATGGATTTCATAACGACTTGGAAAAAATCGTGTGGATAGATCTTTTTACTAAGATTACGAAAATGTTAGTAAAATTTTTTAGAAATGTAGTCTTTTTTTATTTTTAAATAAATAAATCCATTATTTGGGCCCGTGACGTCACTACATGAAAATGTCCTGTCTCCGAAAATGTTCCTATTAATTTTGTAAAATTCCACACTGATTTATTTGTTTATATGGCAATACTTTGATTTCAGGCGAATTTTTGAATTTGACATTTAACGTTCAGTAGATTTCTGCGAACTTATCATTTGGTTTGACTCTTTGACAGATGTTATGAAGAGAACCCCATACATTTTACGAAGTCGGTACGTGTTTAGAGGTAAAATGGTAGTGATGCTGATCAGTGGCGTAGTGAGGGGGGGAGGGGGGGGGGTGGATCGCCCCGGGTGCCACCCGAAGGGGGGTGCCACTCGACTAAGATATTGCATACACGTCACCAAGATAGAACACGGTCTGTTATTTATATTTTCGTAACTCTTATGGCTCCCCGTGGAGTGCCCCGAATTCTGTGTCTGTCGGTCTTTTATGGGCGGAATAGCCTATATTCTGAAATTCTCTAGCCACCCCCCCTCAGGATGGACCAATTTTATGAAGTCGAAATTAGCTTTTTGAATTTCTCAAGTTAACTTTAATAGGTGACACTACGCCCCGGGGGTGACATCCGCCCAAGGTGCCACCCATGCTAGCTACGCCACTGGTGCTGACTTTAACAAAATCAAATTTTATAATATTCTTATTTTGTGTTCCGTATCGATGCCTGGAATCCATTATGAGAGAGAGCTAGCTCTTTCGCCCTTATAGTTTCAGTTTCGCGCGTGTTTATTCCCTATATTTGCCCTTTTTTTATTCGACTTGCCACATTTTCTCTCTGCTGGCAACACTAGTGACGCGCATCTCAGATCACGTGATGTTATTGTTTGACATATGACGCCGTTTTTTCGCGCCGAAAGCAGTTTTCGTGTTTCGCTGTACTTAAAAAACCAATTTTGAGTCGAAAATCGAAGTTTATTCCCTGCTCTTTCAGTTTAAACATTAAATATACCGTGATAGATAGTTTTCTGAGAAATTGACTAATTGTTTAGCGTGTTTTTTTCGGTTGTTTACGTGTTAAACTGTGCAACAAAATGAGTGATATCGACAACAAAGACGCTTCGCCGGTTGGAAACAATGATCAAGCACGAGTTTCTCGGAAACGCCGTATGCCGCGCGAAAGTTCTGGATCCGACACTTCGGAAGAAATGCATTACTATCGGGATCCGCGGGTAGACATCCTGATGCAACAGATGTCGGCCATGACGGACGTTTTATCCGGGAATCGGTTAGAGTTCGCGGAGAAAACGGTCTCGGACAAAGAAGACTCCGCGGGAGAGATGCGGCAAGAGGTAGAATCGGGGTTTTTAGAGATGCCCGCCAGCCTAGCCGCTCAGAAAAACGTTTTGGAGTTCTGCAATCCAAGCACATTGGTGAAAGAATCGCCGATTCCGAAGGCGGACGCAAGAAGAGTCGCAGTTATCTCGGCTCTTCAGCGTTTTGGTTCGGAGGAATGGTCGCGTGTTCGCTATGCCGAAACACAGAAAGTATACACTGCCACGCCCGCCTTCGTAGAGCTGGAGGTAAACGAAGAACTGAGGAGGTTTGATAAGAACAACTCCTTCGCGGCCCTGGACCGTTCTCTGGGAGCCCTCTCCAATGCAGTGCTATCCCAGACAGAGTCGGTCAGAGGAAACATGCAGGCACTGGTAAACTGGGCATCCGAACCAGGCACCTGCTTGACCCCTGCGACGCTGTTTGACAAGATTCAGGGTATGTTTGCCAAGGAGTCAACATACAATAAGACCACGGACGACGTCCTACAGATTTTATGCGGAAAGCGAACTGAATGCCTACAAAGTAGGCGAAAGGCCCTGCTAGAGGGAGTAAGGGACCCGTACATCAAGGAAGGCCTTGCCAGGATTCCTCCGAGCGCCAGTCACCTCTTTAATAAAGAGGAACTAGCAAGCTATATCGTGGCAAACGGGGGACGAGACAAGATATTCGGTAGTGCATCCTCGTCGTATATCCCCCGTCAACCTCAACCCTCTACCTCACAAGCAGCAAGACCGGTGATAGAGGCTCCACCCTCCCGACCTAGGAAGCCCTTTCGATCTGCCCCTAGGCCGGAGAAAGACAGGACGTACAGGCAGCCCGCCAAAAAGCCAGAGCCCTCTCGCAAGGCGGCCAGCGATCGGGGTAGGAGGCGATGGAGGTGACTGGAGGCCGGAGCCATTCTGGGGAGGACGCCTAAAGGCGTATCAGGAGGTGTGGAGGGAGCTGGGAGCATCACCGCTAATCCTGAACATTCTAAAAGGAGCAAGGATACACTTCATATCAAAACCTCCTCTGGCGCTCCCATCGGCCGAGCTGAAGCAGAATTTCAAGACAAGGTTGTCTCCAGGCATGACCGCACACATCGAAACGATGAAAGCGTCAAAAATCCTGGAGGCAGCAGACGACTCCCCAAGCTTCCTGTCAGGTATGTTCCTTACCTCCAAATCAGACCACACCCTCAGGCCCATCTTCAACCTGAAGGCCTTGAACGTCTTCATAGACTCAAAGCCCTTCAGACTCTTCAGTCATTTTCGGGTCCCGGAATTCCTCCAACCCGACGACTGGCTGATAAAAGTCGACCTCTCCCAGGCTTACTTCCACGTGCCGATCGCAAGATCACACCGGAAGTTCCTGCGCCTCGTGTACAACGGAGAGCTCCTTCAGATGACGTGTCTGCCCTTCGGCCTGTCATCAGCGCCAAGGATCTTCTCGCTGCTCTCAAACTGGGTAGCGGAACTACTAAGGAAAAAGGGACTCAGGATTGTAGTCTACCTAGACGACTTCTTAGTAGCAAACCAGTCCAGAAAACTTCTCACCTCCCAAGCCGTTGCTATAGTGCACACACTTCAACAGCTAGGCTGGTGCATAAACCCGGACAAGTGTGTCCTGACACCCACGCAGAAGTTGGAGTTCCTGGGTATAACATGGGACACGAGAGCAGATCAAAAGTCTCTCTCCGACCGCAAGTGCGCTGGTCTTCGCCAAGCCTTGCAGGTTCCCTTGGAAGTCGGCAGTTGCTCTCCCAGGCAGGCTCTCGGTCTACTGGGAAGACTCAACTTTGCAAATTTCGTGATCCCTCGTGGTCGCTTGCATTGCCGCATACTGCAGAGGTTCAGCCGCCGCATACAGCACCTGAAACCATCGCGGCCCGTTGCTCTGCCCAACGCAGCACGGCGGGACATACAGTGGTGGCTAGCAGCCATTGGAAGGACAAGCCCCATTCAACCTCTCCCTTTCCATCACTTCCTGACAACAGACGCAGCGGACACAGGATGGGGTGGACAACTAGACGACACCACAGTTGCGGGCCAATGGACAGGGGAACAGGCACTATGGCACTCAAACCGGAAGGAAGCATACGCCGTGTTAGAGGTCATCAAAGATCAAGCTCATGCCCTGGCAGGGACGAATGTCTTATTGCAGACAGACAACAAGACAGTAGTGGCTTATGTCAACAAGGAAGGGGGTACAAAATCGTTAGCCCTTCTGGAAACAACGCGGGAGCTACTGGATTTCGTAGACCAGATGGAGATATCTCTGACAGCCCAATACATTCCAGGAAGATACAACGGAATTGCGGACCGTCTCTCTCGGGGCGCACCGGTCCCAGAGTGGCATCTACTAAGTCCGGCAACGAAGGAGATATTCAAAAAATGGGGTCGCCCTCAAATAGACCTGTTCGCTTCAGCCACTGCTCACGTGGTACCAACATACGTCTCCAGAGACTCAAGCGACTGCTTAGCCTGCTTTCCCAACGCGTTCAGTCAACCTTGGGACTACAATCTAGCTTGGGTATTCCCTCCGCCAAACCTTGTTCCGAGAGTGCTCACCCACCTAAATCAGGCAAAGGGCATGTTCCTTCTAGTCGTCCCAAAATGGGAGAAGACTTTCTGGAGAAGCGACCTAAAACAGCGAACAGACGAACCTCCCATACGCCTGCGCAACCTAGAGGGAGTCCTCATAGACACATCGACAGGACTACCCCCTCCCAGGATTCAGGATCTGGAACTAGAGGTCTGGAGAATTGCGGGTGGGAACAAGCCCTGACAACATGGAGTCAAGAAGAACGCCAACTCCTCAAGTCATCCTGGAGAGAGTCTACACTGAAGACCTACAAACCTGCGTGGGATAAGTGGCGTAAATGGGGCACTCAAAACGGTGTGGACGTCAACAATCCCCCACCAACTACGGTTGCCAGGTATCTAGCCCACCTATTTGTTCAAGGAGGCCTAGCCCCAGGGACCATTCAGGTCCACAAGTCAGCCATTGTTACCTTCTGCGGTCCAGCTCAGAATGCGAGAAAAATCAGCTCTGATTTCTTGGTAAGACACGTTCTCAAGGCAATCTCAATGGCAAGGAGGACCAAGGAGAAAGCCCCTATCTGGGATCCCAGACAAGTAATAGACTGGCTGGTCAAGAATTCCCCCACAGAAGACTCGCTGTTTGAAGCGTCACGGAGGGCAGCAATACTCCTCGTCCTGGCGTCAGGCAGGAGAGTTCATGATTTGACACTGCTCAGAATCACCCCAGAACATTTCATCGACAAGAGGAACTCTATTACCCTGTGGCCAATTTTTGGGGCAAAAACCGACACAGCCAACCATAAACAATCAGGTTGGAAACTGACGGGCTCACAAAAAGATAACATCAACCTCCTTAAATGGTTGAGAAAAGTCGTTGCCCTCTCTACAGCCAGAAGAGGTCCACTACTAAAGAACCTATTTGTGACCACATCAGGAGAAACAAAACCGGCAACGCAAACAATAATAGGGGGATGGATCAAATCAGTCCTCAGAGAAGCTGGAGTCCATGCAACCCCGGGAAGTGTACGCTCGGCTGTAGCCTCCTTAAACTGGTTGGAAGACTACCCCATAGAGGAGATTCTTGCTAGAGGGAATTGGAAGTCCGAGCACACCTTCCGGAAGTTCTACCAGAAGGAGATAGCGCACTCCAGAAGCGAGCACCTTCAGCACTCAATGGCTCCATTCTTTACTCCAGTGTAAATAGCATCACATATAACGCTAAGTTTTCAGATCACCAGGTGAGAGCAAACACATCTCATAATGGATTCCAGGCATCGATACGGAACACAAAATAGAATAATTTTACCTACCAATAAAATTTATATTTTGTTTCCATCGATGCCTGGAATCCAGGTAATCCCTACCTGGTGCATTACGAGTCATATGACAAACAATAACATCACGTGATCTGAGATGCGCGTCACTAGTGTTGCCAGCAGAGAGAAAATGTGGCAAGTCGAATAAAAAAAGGGCAAATATAGGGAATAAACACGCGCGAAACTGAAACTATAAGGGCGAAAGAGCTAGCTCTCTCTCATAATGGATTCCAGGCATCGATGGAAACAAAATATAAATTTTATTGGTAGGTAAAATTATTCTATTATTATTGTAATTTACAAGTACAAGTATATTACATTTGATTTAGTAATATGGACGTTGAACATTATAATGATTTATGATCAATAAGATGGATCAAGGAAAAAAATATTTATGAGATGTAATATGTTTGGTATGCCTCGTTATTCTCCTGTGCCCTTACTTGTGGAAAACGTTCTTTTTTTTTAAAAATGATTATCGGCTGTGTAATTATCATTTTTTCGCACCCATAAAATTATGTCCCGTCTTTCCGGTTTATAAAAAACTAGCAGACCCGGCCACACATTGCTGTAGCTAACGAAACACAACGCCATTACCCAACCTTTATAAAATCCACACCACCCGCTTGCCAGCTGCCCGCTGCCTGAATTGAATTTCTCGACTTTTCTCTACTATAATAACCTTCCTCTTGAATCACTCTATCTATTGGTGAAAATTGCATGAATATCCGTTGCGTAGTTTAAAATATTTATGCGCACATACATTTTGAGCGACTTCATCAAATAAAATAATTCAAATCAAATACCTACTTACTCTAGGACATCTATTTTCCAATTTCTTCCGTAGAACGAATTTCAAAAGTGACTATAGTACGGCCCGCCAGCCGTTTTAAATCGCACAAAAATATGTTTTCTTTGAATTTCTCGGCTTTTCTCTAATATAATTTACATGTAATATACATATAAACATTCCTCTTCCATCACTCTATCTATTGGTGAAAACCACATGAAAATCCGTTGCGAAGTTTAAAAGATTAACGCGCACATACATTTTGAGCGGCTTCATTTTATACTACGTAATGATGGTCTGATTTTTTGGATTGAAATTTTCAAAAAATCGCCAGGGTTTCAAAAATACGATTAATAAATAAAAAATACAGGATGTCTTAGAATATTTGCCTGCCGGAAATTTTTTTAAAAAATGTGATGCAAGTGGCCTATTGAGAAAATTAATGGTTGGTTTTTTTTGTTGTTTTTATTGGCGGGCATACATCGTTTACAGTGCTCCATTCCTCTTTCTGATATAGATCCCAATCCCACATACTTACAATATATTAGTTATTTTTTATTTAACCACCAAAATATTCACTAGAAATAATTTATATGGCAGAACAACGTTTTCCGGGTCAGCTAGTATATATATTTATGGCACGTAATTTGAATGGATCTGCTTAAAAATAGCTACATATTTCGAAAAAGCTATTTTTCCCCATAAGGGTTCAATTGTAATATGTCATGCATCTCCATTTAGTTACATTATTTACTAGTTAGTATAAATGAATTAGGGTTACCTGATCTTTTGAAAATCAATATTTTTAGCTTCTTCTAAAATGGTCTTCTCATCTAACTGCAAAATATTAATTCGTTGTGCGCACAATTCCACCATAACTATGTGCGGCTGGACCGACTGGATTATCTGAAATTAAAATTATAATTATGAAAACCCTGCTATGAAAGAATGGACATTTAAATGACCAAATGGCCACGGAAACATCACCTGTCAAATGAGCAGATTAATCCATCCAGAGATTAAACAATTGAGTGTTTAATTTACATCCAAGCTGGTTTAACTTCACCCCTTTTCATGTTTTCCTGCTTTTTATGTCAAAACAAAGTCCCTATTTATTCCACACATTCTCGTGCAAATATTCCAACCAATTTACAAATTAAAAAAAATTCAGCCCACGATTTTACTTACTTGAAATTATAGCTGAAACCCAAAACTAGACTAGACTGGATCTACTTTTTTCAGCAAAGTCATTATTACAGTCAAAGTAATTATGATAATAGAATCAATATAAAAACAATAATATTTACCTTAGAAACATCGTTTTGGGATTCCTCGCTAAAGTGAGCGGTGCCGACAATATAAACCTTGGCTCCATCCGGCGTTCTTAGAAGTGTGACGGTGGGTGGCAAGTTATCATCGATGTTCGCAATCCTCATGTTCGGCAGACCTGAACTAGGAGCCGGCTTAGTCTCTATGAATAATAAAAAATAAAAAATAATATTTATCATTTATTACATTCATACATCGAAATATGCAATATCTAAAAGTGTACACTCTATCCAGTTCAATACTCGTAAATGCATCCAAACAATTATTTACATTGCCAATAAGCTTGTAAAGAATTAAACATAAACAATTTCATTTCAAAATGTCCTAGTGTACCAGACCATACTCCACCTGGTGTTATCGGTATATTAATAAGTGAAGCAAAAACCTTGTACTCCTTTTTACGAAAATTGCGCAGACGGAGGAGAATGAAATTTCGCACACTTATAGTTTATACAGGGTGTAACAGGACATACTCAAGGGATTTTAACCAGCAATTCCTGAGCTTATATGGAGAAAAAAATGTCTGAAAAAATGAAATTTTGGTCTCCGGTGACTTTTTTGATGACTTTTTATTTTTTTTAAATTTTTTATCTTCAAATTCAAACAAAAAAAAATTCCGCTTGTTATCATTGGTACTCAGCCGAGTAACCGACCAACCCCTCACCCCGCCTCCAACTGTCCAACACCTACCGTTTTTTAATGTTTTTGTAGAAAAAATAAATTAAAAAAAACATCAAAAATATCACCGGAGACCAAAATTTCATTTACATTTTTTACTCCAAATAATGTCAGGAATCGATGGTTAAAATCCCTCGGGTAAGTCCTGTTACACCCTGTGTAGAGAAGGAGTGCAGAATGCTAATATTTTTTTAAAATTATGCATAAAAAAAAAAAAAAACATTACACATACTATATAATTTAAATTAATTATGGTCGAATTTCGACCATTGGGCGACCAATAGTCTTTATATAAAACTGAATGTTCCTTTGTTTGTCCGTTATGCATTCCTAAACCATTCATATGATTGCAATGAAACTTTGGTCATTTATTGTGCGCGTTCCCGCGATGGTTTCTAGATACATATAATGATGAGCTCTGGCATTATGAAATTATTTCTTATACCATACATCCGATTGCGATAAAAATTGAGTTGTCGTGCGCACACCCGCAAATGTGGATGCAGCGCATCTACATTTTTTTTTCAATTTTGAAAAAAAAAATTAAATTCATTTTCAGCTACAACAACATCAATAACGTCATATTTTTCAATCTTAACACTCTAGCTCACTGAAAACTCACGGACCACCACTGCCACGAATATTTCTTTATATAAGGCTGGGATTAGACTCGTAAATTTTTTCCCGTAAATCGCTCTTGTAAGCGATTTTTTGCCAAATTACCAATGTAATCGACACCAAAAGTCACTTAACGTAATTTATAGCAAGTTACAGAACTTATTCTTTCGGAAGTTTTTTGACAGGTCTAATCGCGCCCGCGCAAATTTCTAGCCTTCTTACAGCTTATAAAATCAGTTTGATAAGATAAGTGACTTGCCGCAAGAAATAGTTCCGAAATGCGTCGTTGCCGCCGTTGCGAATGCCAAAAATTAAAAGACAATTGTTTTTGTAGGATTTTTTTCCTACCAAACTAGTATTTATTTCCACTTATTTAAGTTTTCTGGAAAATAAGCATCCTTCTATTCAATTATCGGTCCAATCCCTTCCAATTTTAATGTTTCTGTTTTTAACATTTACGTGTTTGAAATTTTGAATTCGAAGTCGGTTGCTGTCAGCAGATGTCAGGTAGCTGTCATTCGGATGAAACGAAATTAATTGTCGCCTTTGACGGCACAAAAGTGGGTGGAGAATTGTTTAATTAAAGCCAAAATCTATTTCCATCTATTTCAATCTATTTGGGCCTTTTCGTCTTTATTGACGAAATCGCGTAAATTTTACAGTAGCAGGTCGTTGACAGGAAGCCATCTTACCGCAAAGAAATTTACAGATGTAAACGGTCGCATGAGCATTTACACAGGTCGAACTTCCGAACAACTTCCGTGATCATTAGTTACCAAAAGTCGGATGCATATGTGAACGCTCCTGTGAGTGACCTGTCAAAATCTTATGTAATCAATAAATTTTAATTACAAGTCTAACCCCAGCCTAATGGTGAGCTGACATTTTGAAATTTGTATAAAAAATTTACAATAGGTGGTGCACGAGATGTTTGAAAATTGTGTGTATTTTATACAGGGGATGTGGGAGGGTAGAAGACGGAAAATTTGGAAGGGGAACGCGGGAGAAAAACAGGGGCGGGAACGGAGATACATGGGAAAGGACACGAAGGAAGAAAAAATTTAATTAATTTATGGACAAGCCGCCGCATTTTTATGCACAGATTATGGAAATTATACTTCATTTCAACAATTATTACAAGAAACAACTATTTAAGAACACAAAATAGGTTATTAGGTTCTTAGTTTAGGTAAATTAAGTAATTCATGCGTTTTTAGTTTGAAATGAAACTTCGCAAATGTCAAATCCATACAAAAAAACACGGCCGTAATGGAGATGGTGATTTTTAAACTTTTAATGAAAATCGAATTTTAATGCATATTTTTCTGTCTATCCCGACTGAAACCGATGGTTCTTGTGGTAATTAAGTTTAAAAGTAGTTTACTTTTCAAATTTTATGCCTATTTAAAGTGTAGTGGCATGCGGCGGCTTGTCCATACTTTACCAAAATTTCTTTCTTATGTAACATCGCAACGCAACGGTTTAATGATACAAAAGCTAGTTTAATGATACAAAATCGTATATGGTATTAGATATACACGCATAATAACATTTTACTATGGTGACGATTAGAATCATTTTTCTTTCCTCAGCTCAGCATATAAATATTTGTAGATGTCTGACTACTGAACTGGAGATCGCCATAAAAATACATACCAATATTATCTCTTAAATTAAGAGGTTTAAAATCTGTTTTTCTAAGGAATGTTGAAAAATCATATTTAAGCCATATGTAGTTAAACAAATACAGCATGAATGTATCAAAAAGCCTGATGATGCATTTTATGAACCACTTTAAATCATGCACTGAGATAAGGGGTAATGGTTTAATGACTATGTTTTGTGAACAATCTTTATCAATTATCATGATTTGAGGAAATGCTAAATTTAGAAAACTTTTTCAAACGGATAAAAAATTAAGGAGCTTTAGTTACAAAAAATAAATATGATATTATCACAAAAATATAGAATTTCAGAAAAATTGTTTTAAATCTTGGATATTTTTTTTTGAGGTTAACATAAATTGTAAATTGTCATAACAAATATGAAACAAAATAGTGAACTTTAAAATTTAAAATTAGATTAATTCCCAATAAACTTAATATATAAACCATAGATATTGCAGGTACCTTTTGTCAACTTATTACATAACAAGGTAATAATAATATTCTTATCGCTGAATGTTTACAGCAATAAGACCTCATCAAGGTCATAAATAATTACAATAAAAATAAAAATGTTATTTATAAAATCTTGGAAGGTTTAATTAGTTGATGATATGAAGAATATTTTAACCTCCAGGCGGCGGGAATAATCTTTAGTTATTTCAGCGAACTTGCCTCTCACGCGGGAGCCAACTATAGTTATTTCTGGGTTTGAATCCTTGCTGTTTCGTGTACATGCAAGATAGAGGGCCAAATTCTACACGTAAAAATTCTCCAATCATATCTCTAGCGACATCTATCTAAATTTATCCCGAAATATTATTTGTTTATTCTCAGGAACCATTTAAAGCCAAGGAGACAGAATTTCCCCGTCAGTTGATTTGAATCTCGCGCGTCGGTACCAACCATTACTAATCTCGCGCAGTCGCAGTAGAACAAACAAAGGCGCTTCAATAGAACACTGCGCCGATTGTTCAATTTTTGCATTTTTTCATTCAGTTACGTACATCGATTCGATTGTTTTAATTTGTGAAAATAAAAATACTTTTTTCGCATTTAGGTATATTATGGTGTATTAGTGTTCGTTACTCTTAATATTCAGCCTTGTTTAACTCAATAAAACTTTTATTCGTAATTATTTATATTATAATATTCAAAATGTCACGGGGTCTTAGTGATAAAGAAATTTTTGAGAGCGTGTTAGATTTAGAATCAGACTTAGAGTTGGATAGTGACGGTGAATAATGATGGTGATGATGAAGTTCAAAGTAAACACAGTGTAACTCTTCCCAGTACCAGTGAACCCGGTACTTCAAACATCCGTGAAAACGCATCTTCGACAAACAGTGACATTTTTTCATCGTCTTTCATGAATTTGATGATTTTTCATCAGGAATCACAAACATGTCATTGACAAAAGATTCATTAGACGTAGATTTTTTTGAACACTTTTTGAATCTAGAAATAATGGAGAAAATGGTTCTAGAATCCAACAGATACTATAGAGCTACAGTTAATCAAATATCATTAACTCCCAAATCTCGACTCCGTCAATGAAAAGATACATCAGTGCCTGAAATGTATATATTTTTTGCAATAACTATGCTGATGACTAGGGTTTCTCACATATCGATCGAGGAATATTGGACAACGGATCCTATTTTAGCGTCTTCTCAATTCGGAAAGATTATGCCAAGAGATCGATATCAGATTCTTCTTCGAATGCTTCATTTTTCTGACCCTGCCACACAAACCCCCGGAAACAGACTTCATAAAATAAAACTTTTGGTTGACCATTGCAGAGAAATATTAAAAAAAAACCTTTATCCCTTACCAAAACTTGTGCATTGACGAAAGCATAATCGTGTTTAAAGGGCGTTTGAAATTTAAGCAGTATATCCCTAGTAAACGTCATAGGTTCGGAATAAAATTATTTGTACTATGCGACGTTACCACGGGATTTGTATTAGATTTTATTATATACTGTGGAGAAGGAACCGACATCCAAGACGGGCAATGTTTAGGTGTTTCTGGAGCAGTGGTAACCACATTACTCACAGATTATTTTGGCAAAAATCACACAATATGGACCGATAATTGGTACACAAGTCCAAAACTACTTAAATTCTTACACGATCAAAAAACAAACGGTTGTGGAACAGTAAAAGCAAATGGAAAGGGAATGCCTAAATTTAGTAAGTTAAAAAAAGGTGACCATGAATCCAAACATACAGGCCCCTTGTTAGCCCTCAAGTGGCATGATAAACGAGAGATTCATTTGTTAACAACTATGCACGATGCTTCTTTTGCAGAGACTGGAAAGTGTGATAGAAATACAGGCCTACCAATTAAAAAACCGAAGTGTGTACTAGACTACAATAAATGTATGGGTTCGGTTGATAAGACTGACATGATGTTGAGTAATCTAAGTTGTATGAGAAAATCCATAAAATGGTACAAGAAGGTTGCTTTCCATATTATTGATTTATTCTTACTAAATGCACACATTCTTCACAAAACAGTTTCCGAAAAGCAAATGACCTTGACTCAATTTCAATACGCAATCATTAAACAACTTTTGGAGAAATATCACATACCATCAACACGAAATCAGCAATCATCCGATAGCCCATTACGTTTGGCTGCCAAAGAATTGGCGAATCATATGCCCGGTTTTGTCCCCCCTACAAGTAAACGGTCAAATCCATGTCGTCAATGCCATGTTTGTGCAAATACAACACTTAGAGTTAAGGCTAAAAAATTTACACGTTACATGTGCTTAGAATGTAATGTTGCATTGTGTGTGGTTCCGTGTTTTAAAGATTACCATAATAAAAATAATTATTAACAAAAAAACTATGTGCCAAAGTGAATAAAAAGTAGTTTAAAATATGTTTATATAATTAATGTTAAAAACGAGAAAAAAAGTTAAATGTAGTACCTAAGGGTGATGTGGTCAATAAATTTTAAAGTGCGCATAAAATATGCCCATGTGTGTAAAAATACTTTGTATTATTATGACAGCAAAACAGTTTCTATGTTTCGACATTTCGGCGCATTGATCGGTCCTTTGTAATATGAGACGCGCGGCAGACTCAGGCAGACGTAAGTATCAGGCAACATAAAGATAATTCTGTAATGTTTACGTCTGACTTTTGTTGAATTATTTTTGTTTATATTAACACCATTCTAAAATGACATTTGGGATTATTTATGGATAGTTAAAGCATGGACGAGTTTATTGACCTGAATTCAAACAAAGAACAATCATTTAAAATATATCTAATGACGGTTTTAAAACATAATGTTGTTCGGCTCGATCAAAATATTAAACGTGCCGCGTAGTAGTGTCGGCACACGCACATTTTAACGCAGCCTAGAGGTTAAAGACAGTCAAACTGACGTTAACCAAATAATTCTAATCTTATCAACTGCAAACATGATGGATTATATTATGCAGTGATAGCTGTATAGACTACACTATCATTATATGAACATGTCCAAATAAGCGGTATTGAGAAAGTGATAAAGTTTTAATGAAATTGGATAACGTAACTATAGTTACAAAAACAGAACATATTTTAAGTTCCATTAATAAAAACATAAATGTGGTACGGTAAGCTTAAGAGGAAACCACGAGATGCCACGAATATTTGGCTAACCATTCGGCCAAATACCGAATACCAAATCATGAAAAAAATTAATATAAATTTAACGTTTATTGTCTTCACACACAAATTTCCTAATATTCCCAAATAGGTGATTTTTTCTTAAATGGTGCCATTTCGTAAAGCTTTTCGCGAGCAAACAGACATGTTACACACTACAAGTAACATAATTTGATGTAACAATAGACAAATAATGCGTGTTGTTACACGACCTACTGGCAAATGAAACAAATATGTAGTTACAATGATGCAGGTCGGAATCTGTCACCCGCGAAATGTACTAAATGTCGCCGAATATTCGGTATTCGGCAAAATCACTATTCGTGGCATCTCTAGTTTTATTCATACAAACGAATTCCCCAATTCTTTGTTTAGATTTTGACACTACTGCAAGTATTTTTTTAATATAACACAGAAATCAACCACTAGGGTGTCTGTGCATTTTGCTTTTTTGATAAATTACTTCTTATTGGAGTTAGGACCCTCCAAAAATCGTTAAAATTGCCTGGTTTGAACGCCGTTAACAGGTATTCAGTATTCAAAGTAGACAATGTATTTTTTTAAAAAGCAAAACGTGCAGATATAGACTATTTTCATCTAATATAGTTAATAAAAAATGAGTGCAGTTTTGGAGGAGAAAAATGGGGAATACAAAACCACGATTTTGATGATTTTATTTAGGTTTTATCAGCCTTAGTTGTAGTTGCCCTTTTCGCTCAGTATTCGAGGGGAGTAAGAGTGACAGTGACATCATCAGTTCAATAAAATATCTATTGTTAAAATTTCTCGGTTGCATGGTTAGGTTAGGTTAGGTTGGGTTCATTTAATTGATTAAAATATTGAACTCCTGTGTGGAGCTAATGTTAAATAATATATATTTATTTATTTATTTATTCAACGCCCAGAGGACTTTTACATGTTTGGTAGTACAATTAATTCATGACAGATGATTTTTCAACAGATAAAGAAATAATAAAAATAAAATTAGATAAAAAATGCGAACAAGTCACAAAAATACAAAAAAAAAATAGGTACAGCGATTTGATAAGTTTACAAAAATACAGACATGTTTAGGAATAGTTTTGGAATAAGTTTTTTACAAGATCCACAAAATTCGCCAAGTTGATGTTAAATATGTCGACATCACCTAAGTACTGATTCCCCATAGTGTGAAATGGTTGTATAGGAGAGTGGGCAATGTAGTTCTGCTTGTGAATGCTGCAGTAGAATAGTGTATTTTGTCGCGTGGTTACTGTCGGTATTCGTAAGTTTATGAGTTGTAGGAGTTCGCAACAGTCGAATTTAGAGTTAGTATTTTGAATAAAAATGTTAAGTTGTTTATTTTACATCGGTCTTCTAGTGTATGTATTTTTAGAATATTTAGTAATAGATCATATTTTAAGTCTTCTAGTGGGATACTTAATTTAAAATTTATAAAATGCAGAATTTTTTTTAATATATATTAATAAAATTTGATGGTAGAAAATCAACAGACTTAATGCATTTTTTAAACACACTTAAAATGAATATACTAACTTTTTACGTTGAGGGAATCACTCTCTTCTTCGACCGAGGTATCTGCATCACTCTGCTCTCCAGAATTGAGAGAATCCTCTGAAATTTAACAAACAAAAGTTACAAAACAAGCAAACTTATGAAGAAATATTAACCACATAGACGGCCATTGGGTGAAAAGTCTTACTGCATTTATTCTGCACTTTTAGTATTCTTAGCATTTTTATAAATTATCTAAGACTGCTTAGGACAAACTAGCTGTAGGTAGTAAGCAGTAGGTAATCCAATTTCCAAGTGAATTAAGTATAATACACCCCCAATTACACAACTATCCATACTGAACAGGGTATTTGAAAATGATAGTTCTTGCTATTATGTATTTACAATTTTGGAGGTGGGTATGGGTACCACCGCCCTGGGAACCATTTATTGGATAACCAACACCTCTGCCATAGGTCACCCCAAGTGGTTCCATATGTTTGGTGACTTAGCAGGGGTGCCCGGGTTCATTGAGTGAGGTTTGTCCAGGTCTTGGCGGCAGATGCGTTTACCCACTTACTACATGGCGGGCCGGATCGAAAGATACTGGTTGAGGGAGGCCTTTTGACCTTTCAAGCCCCATTGCCTTGCACTGCAGTTGGAGGGATTGACTCATACGTCCGTAACTCCTGGACACACTGACCCTCGATTCCTACCCACCCCTCATACCTTTTTCCTTCCCTTCCTTAAAAAGACCCTCCACATAGCATCCCCTAAGATAGCATAGGCCCTGAGAGAAATTTATTTTTCTGAGGGCCTCCTGTTTGGAGCTAATATAAAAAAAAAATTATAATAGAAATGATTTCATCATTATTTATAAGACTGCAATATGCAAGCAAAAAAACTAGGAAATAATCGATTCCATGACAACTCAGAATCATGCAATTTCAGCACCCCTTTAAAAAGTCATTAAAAGTTATGAAAAAAAAATTGAAAAGTAGCCCATAACCTAACCTAACGTAACCTGAATACATATAACATATATATATTTTTTTTTTATGTGAATACCTCACCAGCTGCTCCCGCCTGGAACCATTGAGACGACAGCATTCCCAATAGGCCACTTGCACCACATTTTTTTTTTAAATTCCGGTTTAGGCAAATATTCTAAGACATTCTGTATTTTTTTATTTTTTTTAACCATATTTTTGAAACCGTGGCGATTTTTTGAAAATTTCAATCCGAAAAATCAGACCATTTTTTATAAACCAGAAAGACGGGACATAATTTTATAGGTGCCTAAAAACGATAATTACAGTGAAACCCTCTTAAGAAGTTCTCTCTTAAGACGTTTCGTGGCTTAAGAAGTTTGGTTTTTTCGGTCCCTCGGCCCAAAATTGGCCCAATTTTTCCCACATATAAGGTTTTCCTGCTTAAGAAGTTTGTTTTTTCCGGTCCCTTGGAAAACTTCTTAAGAGGGTTTCACTGTAATACGATACGATTGTACCACCCCAGCCAGGAGCACTCCTGTCCCGGTGAGACCGGTACACCAGGGGGGCACTGATTTGTTAGGACTTGGAACACATGCTCTGAGGATAGGAAGGAGGTTGGAGTTTAATCGACCGGTATACATGGCAACCTAATAAGCCAATATTGGAGCTTTTTCCACACAAATGACACAGTAGAATAACGAGGCATACCAAAAATATTAAATCTCATAAATATTTTTTTCGTTGATCCATATTATTGATCATTAATCATTATAATGTTCAACGTCTATAATACTAAATCAAATATAATATATTTGTACTTGTAAATTATAATAATAATAAGAATATTATACAATTTGATTTTGTTAAAATCCGCACCATTATCATTATACCTCTAAAACACTTACGGACAACGTAAAATGTACGGGGTTCTCTTCATAACATCTGTCAAAAAATCAAACCAAATGATACGTTCGCAGAGAACAAACAATAAATCTAGTGAACGTTAAATGTCAAATTCAAAAATTCGCCTGAAATCAAAGTGATTTTATAAAATTAATAGGAACATTTTCGGAGACAGGACATTTTCATGTAGTGACGTCACGGGCCCAAATAATGGATTTATTTATTTAAAAATAAAAAACTGTACATTTCTAAAAAAATTTACTAACATTTTCGTAATCTTAGTAAAAAAAATCTATCCACACGATTTTTTCCAAGTCGTTATGAAGTCCATGCAAGTGGCCTATTGTGAGGCTGAAGGTAGTGGGGAGTGGAAGGTGAGGGGAAAAGGAGAGGAAGGTGGTGGAGTACCTAGCTATTCAGATATGGTCACCAAAACCATTTCAAGCAACGTCTCAATTCTGAATGGTGGTCTTAACACCAGGGCGATACTGAGAGTATCTTCCACTCTGGAGTGTGCCGCAAATATATTATATGTATATTATTATATAATGAATTTTTACTGAAATTATTATTGAATGATAATGAAAACTATATTTTTATTTATTTGATTAAATTGCGATATAACACAAAATAATCAAATAAAATTCATTTGCGCACGCCGAGATTCAATACCACGAAATTCAGAATATGAGGTGATTTTTCACAAAAACGGCGCTATATAAATTAGCCAAATATTTATATATTTTTTCATCACTTTTAATGACTTTTCAAAGGAGATGTTGAAGTTGCATGATTCTGAGTTGTCCGGTCACCGAAATAATCATAGTTTGGTATATTGTTTATATTTTAATTGATAGGTAAACATTTCAGTTTGAAAACAGAGCCTCATTATCGGTGTTAGAAAGACAAACAATAATCAAAACACTATTCTTTATGCTGACAATAAATTAGTTATAAATATGATTTACAATCAAAATAAAGACAAATTTAAAAGCAGCAGATTTTCGCTGCTTACATTTGTACAAATGTGAAAACAGTCGCCAATTTAAAAACTCCTATAAAAAGACATTTAGTTTCACTTCACTCATGTCTGAACCAGGCGCGGCCGGTGCTTTCAATTTTTGGTGGTTCACCGAGTAATTCATCAAAAATTAAAACAAAAGTAGGTAAATAAATAAAAAATAAAATTAGACAGAGCCTAGTAACTCATAACTCGTACAGTGCCCTTGAGGTGATTATTCACAAAAAAAAACGGCGCTATACAAATTATCCATTTATTATTACTATAATTTTATGTAAAAGTTTTCTTTGCGGATTTACTATCTTGGTTGATAATTAAAGGTAGTTTTGGCAGGCCATAGGCTATAATTCTGCTTTTATTTTCATGGTTCATATATTCTTAATATAGTCTATATTTATTATTGTATAACTTTTAATTTTAAAAAGGCAAGGAAATTTAAAACAGCTATATCTATTGAATAATAACACAATAACAACACTCAGTAAACGTTTCTTTTTGGCGCGCCCCCCGCGCGATAGTAAACCCCCTTTACTGAGTGAATTTTGCAATACATATCTGACAAAAATGCACAAACAAAAGGTCCCAAAAACTAATGACAATGTCAAATCGGTTCCCTCTCCATCAAGATAATATCGCACCCGCTGACCCGTTGACTCATCGTTACATTTTACAAGAGAAAAATATAATTACTATCCTATTCAAACCCTACTACGAATGGTCATTTCGCTGGAACGATTCACTTCGGAATTCCTCAGGCATTTCCGTCAACCGCGCAGCGCACGGCAGTCACCATTTTTTCGCTACGATTTTGTATTTTGACGGTCTGGAGATGTTGCTGGGGGCTTCATACAAATGATAATTCTCGAACGGGCGCTTTGCTGAAACGCGTGGAATGGTATGTACCTACCTCGGTTCCTAGGCGATATAACTTGCGCGCGGGAAGCAATGCTTTGGGCCACAATTATTTATTATTCTCTACCAAATTCATGTATTTTTTGATAGGAATTCAATATTTTTTTTAATTTAAAATAATCTGCGCAATTTTATAATTAAAAATATTATGTAATACGATGAGCTGCAAAATGTTGTTTAATTTTGTTGGCGGTTCGGCGCACGAGTGCACTTTAGGACGAGCCGCGCCTGGTCTGAACATGGCCGATTTAGGTCTCTTTCAGAAATATTATAGTTTACTGTTGAGTTTTAATAAGATAAGTCTTAAAATTTTATTGTGTTGTGTGGGAACAAAAAAAAATATATTAAATTACACAAAATAATATCATGTATTGTACATTTAAATAAGTGAAAATTAATTTCTAGCAGACTGTAGATGTTATTAACGTATGACAGAAGAAGCCTTAGAATGAAGAGATTAAATTATCAATGGACAGCGTACAAACTAAGCCGTAACATTTTGTATGATGTGCTGAAAATTAATAGTGTCGATACATAAAGCAAGTGTAAATTGAGTCAGTTCCACCCCAGCATTAATTCGCTTACGCGATATATAAACTGTACTACGCCATATTCATATTTATATTACATTAAATTTAATAGACAATCAATGCTGCCAATCATAGAAAAATTATTATTGCCGTATAAAACAATAATTTATTCATGTTATGAAGTGGATGCATTATTGACAAGTTTGAATGTGTATTTATAACAGAAGAACATTGAAAGAAAGGTATTAGAATAATTACATAGACAAACTCTGTTTGTCATAGAAACCATTAAAAACAAGGGATGTATATCTAAAGAGCCGCTCAAAAGTTAGCAGTACATATAATCCATATGATGAAGGCACGCAGCTTGAACCTCAACCCAGTACCAGTAGTACCAGGAATAATTTGAATTAGGTACATTTGTTTTTATTTCGACAAGAATTTAATTTATAAGTGGTACCTCCAACAAATGTCATATTTGATTGTCTATTAATTAAAAAAGGAATATTCCATATATTCGTGTATCGAACTTCGACAAGGAATATTTTGTATTATTCGTGAAGCTGACTTTCTTCTATACTAAATAAGTTCTTATCTACATGTAAATAATATTTAAAAATTACTTACCTGTTATAATCATCATGAGTGAATCATCACTATTGGATCGTTTGCGTTTGCCATACGACTCATCCATTTTCTGTTGGTCCTCTCCTTTTTCCTTGCTGATAAAACCGACAGAGTCGCTGCTTATATCGATCTTAACATCTCCGGCTCCTTTTCTCATGGGGGTGCTCTTGACCCGGTCCGTGAGGTTCCCGAACAGGGACTCCTCCTGGCCCAGGGTGGTGTTCACGGAACCCTCGCCATCCCCCCGCTGTGTCGTCAGATCTATGAGAAAAGATTTATCTGAAAATGTTTTGTTGTTGTAAGTAGCGTCATTTTTGTATGGTGTCATTGATTGTAGATTAAAAAGTCAGTAATAGTGCATGTAGAATGTTATATGTCAGTGACAGGTTTGCATGTCTTTAATAAGTATGCAAATTATTGATTTCATGTCATGGACCACATGTTATAAAGCAACATTGGGCAACAAATGATCAGTTTCAAAATGAAAAATCTGATATCTGATGTCTAAAACGCAGTCATAATAATACTAACCTTTTTTAAGCAAACAATACCTAACCTAACCCAAACCAACCTATTATACATAAGTTTTCTGTTTTGTTTGACTGTTTTCTGTAGAGTAGAACAATTCTGCCGCAATGATAGCCTTTTAAAGTCAAAAACAAAGTACCCTAGAATCCATGTTGGTTTATTTTATAACAGTAGTTATTGATGTTACAAAACCTTGCCATATTTTGCATAATTGTTAGATATACAATAAGGTCCTCTGCGTGCGAACTCTATCTAAATTTCCTTAAATGGACAATATACAGAGTTAATTTCAAGCGACCTCCCAGGTAAGTATGGTCCTGTTTTCATTAAATTTTAGGCAGCATCGCGTTCATTGGTCAAAATATTGTACACATATTTTCGTATCGGTGATCAATGAACCGATGTATGCAATTTTTAGCCATAAGTTGTTTATAATTGTTTGCCTAGCTTGTAGTTTTTTAGATTTTAGAAATGTATTATAAGTTTGTACAGCGCCCTTGAGGTGATTTTTCACAAAAACGGCGCTACATAAATCATCCAAATATTATTATTATTATTATACAGTGGTAGGTATGCAGTACGATAATGTTAGTATTTTAATTTGTTCAAAGGTTAATTAAATTGCTCAAATTAAAATATTCTTATCTACCTTAGCTAAAGATTACAAATTAATCCAAAATTATTTTTTTATAAGAAATTTGGTAAAGTTGCCAAATTTCACTGCACGCATGCTATTTATTTACTACTGGAAACAATTTTTTAAGTTGGGGATATGGAAAAACATACACAAAATAGGTTATTAGGTTCTTAGTTTGGGTTATTTAATTAATTTATATTTATTTATCTCTCTCGACGCCCGAAAGCCCTCTTTCCGCACATTATATACCTGCATATTATATAAATGCATATTTTATAAATGATTTTTGCACCTCTCAATAACACAGGAAGGTATTTTTACATAAAAGAGTCTAGAGGGATGTGTTTGTGGCAGATGATGACAGCTTGTCTGACGAACAAACTTATGTTCAATAAATGCAGGATATCTCAAGCATGTTCACTCGACCTGGTTTAGTGAAACCATGAGCTCCGGAGACCCGTCCCAATACTATGGAATTATGGAATGCGATTTTAATATTTATGCTATGAAAACTGTATAGAGGACGAAATTAACATTTAGCTTGCGCTAACAACATTGTCGATTCTACTTTTTATTTCATGAATGTAGCCGCGATCTCATACGACGAAAGCAAATTTGCATTTTACGTAATTGAAATTTTGAATGCAGTATTTTCCATCGCCCCGAATGCAAAAAGTTGTATTTTACAGTAATGTTGAATCAAAAGATTTTTTCTAAAAAATATTCGTACTTAATAAGTGTGATTGCGGAAGTTTCGGGACTTACATGCTGAATAATGTTCGTAAATAACAGTTCACTTGATTTCAAAACAAAAAATGAGCTTATGCCATGCGAAAAGTTTCAGGAACTACAGGTAACATTAAATTTAGATGTTAACAAATTAAACTTGCATTCAAAACAAAAGTTTTATCACAAAAGAAAGTCTAACCTGCGGTTATATCTGTCAGATTTCCACTCATGTCAAACGACGTATCGTCACCGGTTAAAGTGCTGTTCGCAGTAAACATGGAGGCATCACTATCGTTCATTTGACTCGATGAATGCGACATGATTATTTTAATAACAAATCGACAAAATTCACGAACTATCCCATATAATATTATGCGAAAGCTGCTTTCGGCGTACGAAAAAAATCGCAATAGAAACAGAATTAATAGAAGGTAGAAGGAACGGAATCTATGAATTGTCTATGAATCTATAAAATCTGAAATCTATTGTCTATGTCAGTGGTCCTTAACCTTTTTGAGCCGGCGCGGCGTACCCCTTGTCTCTTACTTCAAATTTGTTGTTCCCGTACCCTCTATCTATATTTTTTACACGTGTAATGAAAGACGTGTTTCATTTGTAATTTTGAATACTCTCATTATTACATGAATTTAACGTGAATTTAACGCAAACGTCTCGCGTGATTTTTCGTGTTTATGAAACCGAACAAAATAATGATTCATAATTAATAACTACGAATTATTTATCATTTTCGAATTCGTAATTAATTCGCAATTCGTAGGTACTGATTATTGTCTAACTGACAGAAACTGATAGTAATAAAATGTATTTCATCGTCTTAATTAACATGGCGGTCCTTGAAAAATGATATTTCGCATTTTTAAAGATAACAAAATAACTAGCTAACTAACCATCACGCCGTTTCTCCGCAGGGGTAGGCAGAGAGGACGGACCGCCAAACATCCCGGTCTTGGCACAGATTCCTTGCCTCGTTTACATTCATACAACGTCTCATACATTCTCTTCTATTATTCTGACTCTTGACATGGCCCGACTCAAGTATCTGATTCACTTGGTCGTGCCATGTCTTTCTTGGGCGTCCTCGACTTCTTCTACCATTCACATCTGCGTCATATATTCTCCTTATACTCCTTTCCTCGTTCATTTGCTCTACATTCCCAAACCATCGGAGCGTTCCTTTCTTGATCTTACTCATCACGCTTACATCAGCCTTGCATTCTTTGCGGATTTCCACATTTCTCACACGATCATACATCATAGATGACAAAATAACCATTAAAATGCAATATTTTTCAAGTAATAGTAATAAGTAATTCAGTAACGGGAATTACTTATTACTAACCATTATCTACCTAGTACAATTTGTTTTAACTTTTTAAAGTGAGTTTTGAGCGTGGACTCGGTAGGGAAATATTTACCAAAATATTTTCTATCCTGAGCAGTGGTACCAACATATAAAAATAAGTATCTGGTTGGTGCACAATAACATTTGGAAAATAAGTCACTCCGGTTCAGGTTTGGTACATTTATGCTCCGGTTGAAAACATAGTAATAATAAATATTTTGCCAGAATCATGAAGGCCGAGAGGGGTTGGTTTATTTATAACCTTTTTTTTAAAAGAAAGAAAAACTTTGCCGGGTTACGAATAACCTGACAAAATTTGAAAATCTGCTACCACCACAGTAAGCGGAAAATGTTGCTTGTGTCGTGATGGAGGACTTAGCCAGCCGAGGGATTGAACATACAATGCCTAGGTGGAACCCAAACGCGATGCCAACTCAGCCACTAACCGATCGGTTGACATGCTTGACCTGCCAAGTATTCCTCAGGCGTCCTCAACTTCTTCAATAATTCTCTACTGTATTCCACATTGTTACTGATAAAAATCTATATTATATCGAGTGATATGTTTTTAGATTTTCACGGCCAAAAGTATTTTCGTTATTTGTTTGTGGGGTGTTATGCTGTGTTGCACTACCTCCTTCTTTAGCCAACATTTCGGACAGCGTTACAGTGTCCATCATTACGGCAGATGTGTCAAAGACACATGCCCAAGAAGGAAGTAACGCAACACGGCATAACACCCAAAAACAAATAACGAAAATACATTATGTCGACTTTAATTTGACTCCGTATCTCATTCCAGTACAGATATTATGTCTTCCTCGGCGACCCCGACTTTTTCTATCATTCACTACTGTATACCACATTGTTAATGTTAAAAAACTATATTTCATTGACTTTGTTTCGAAGCCGAATCTCATTCCAGTGCAGAGATGATGTTCTTCTTCGGGCATCTCCAAATTTTTTTCTACCGTTATCTATTGTGTACCACATTAAATCACTGTTAAAAGCTTCATAATACTTACTTTGTCACTTATGTCCTTTTTAGTTTGTCTATTATAATGTACAAAAAACATAAGTGCGAGGAGATTATCTTAGATTTACCAAAAATTATTTATTTAATAGTGAAAAGTGAAAGAGATCGTTCTATTCGGACTACATCTGGACTTCGAGCTACGTCATGAGCTTACGAGAGACAAGATGCTTTTTTCCAAACAGTGCCTCTATGAGCGAACCATATATTGATATTCTAGGAACCTTATGTTGAGACTAGCCTACTATCCCACGGTCCATTAAGGGCCATTCACCAGCCAGCGGCCGAGAATTCATATTTCGTCGAAAGATGTTCTTACAATCGTACAGGACAGTTCCAATGAGAAAGAATAATTATTCTCCGTACCAGATTTTGAAAACAATAACTCAATATCGATTTTATTTCATTCAAAATTTGTTTTAATTTACAAATGCTGAAAGGCGCAGTGGCGGATACAGAAATAACTCAAGGGGGGGCTAAAGATATAAGAAAACTAAAAAGTAGACAATAGTGGGGAGAATACGAAGCACCGCACAAAGAGGAGACCGACTATTCAATCTCATTCTCTCGCAGGCTAAAACATATAGATGTATATGTTTGTCATATCACAACGGTGCTAAAGATGTTTTCACTTCAATAAATAAATAAATAAAAGTTTGGCGGACCACACATTCAAAACTTGGCTGGCCACAGGGAATAGTAGGGCTGCATTACACGATCAAGGGAATCAAATACTTGAGTCGGGCCATGTTAAGGGTACCTTTACATGAAACGACGTATGAATGTGAGTGAAGCAAAATTTTCAATTTAGGAGGCGAGTGTGGGTACCGCCGCCATGGTAATTATTTATTGGATAAACAACACCTCTGCTATAAGTCATCCCAAGTGGATTGCTAAGTTTCGTGACTTAGCAGGGATGCCTGAGTTCATGGGATGTGGTTTTTCAAAGTAGCGGCGGATGCGTTTGCCCACGTACTATGTGGCGAGCTGGAAAGAACTGGTTGAAGGAGACCATGTAACTTCTCCAGCAGGAATATCTCGACCCATTGCCTCGCATCGTAGTGGGAGTTCATCTCTACTGGACACACTAACCCAGGTCCTAACCACCTATCGTACCTTTTTCCTTCCATTATTTCCTTTACCTAAAATGACTCTTCACATAGCATCTCCAAAGACAATTTGTAATAGTTACTCAAAAATGGCAGTGGATGAGTTTGTGTATTCGGGAAGTATGTTTACGAGAAATGGGAAGGCTGATAGAGATATTGAAAGAAGGGTAAATGCAGGTAACTCTGCATTTATGGAGGACTGGACGCCGTTGGCGCTAACAAAAACTGCCGAAATAAGCGAAGCTAGCAGTCCACAATGGAGTGCTGGTACCAACCCTGATGTATGGCAGTGAAGCATGAAACTGGCAGAGGAAGGACTAAATGATTGTTATAATATATATAGAATTGAGATCCCTGCGGCGTATATGTGTACAGCCATGTATGATAGTGTGAGAAAAATATGAATAGAATGCGAGGCTGACGCAAGCGTAATAAGTAAGTTTAAGAAAGGGACGCTTAGATGGTTTAGACTTGTATAGCGAATGATTGAAGGAAGATTTTCTTATATTTAGGGGGAGCAAAGGGGGGCACGCGCACCCCGCGCCTCCCTTCTGTATCCGCCACTGGAAAGGCGTGATGATAAAACTATTAAAATTATGTACTTTTTGTTATTATTTTTTGATCATAAGTATTTATAATTTTTCAATAATGTCTAAGCAAAATAATAATGTAAAAAAATCTTAAATATATTAGTTTTAAGACTGTAAATAAATATCTATGGATATTTTTTAAATGATTTTATTTTAACTAAAATTAAACTTCTATATATGTACATATATAGCTTTCCCAGATAATTTATTTATTTTACTGCATGATTATAAGATTTGAAATGTGTGTTGTATAATACAAAATTTTCTTTGAAAATTTAACAAATCTGTCAACGACCTATGGAAAAACCTTATTGTACTAAAAATTAACATATTTTCTCAAAATTTAAAACATAGATAAAAGAATAATCTTTCAAAATCTATAATTTCTTGTGAAAAAGAGTCAATACGAATAAAATTTGATTTAAAAATGACATATTTCCGGTTTTGTCTGGTTATTCCCTCTTAAGATGAAGTTATACATGAAATCCTATTTAGATTAATCTTTACGACTAATCGGTTTACAGTATGAACATAAAAAAATATGCTACGGATAAATTGAAGCTTTTACTAGCTTTTCTATGTATTGGAAATACAATAAAATTATTATTTACAAAACAAAAAATATAAGCGTAAACCACAAAAAAATTTTTTTTTCATGACGTAATATAAGAAAGAATTTAAAAAAAATACCCCTTTATGGCTAAGACTATTTTTGAGGTTTTGTATGTTCTAACTTTTTTTCATTCTTATAAAATTTTGCACAAAATAAATAAAAACCACTTTTTCGCTTACTTGCCTCGTGCAAATAAGACGCTCGATTTAAAATTTTGAAGGCACGAGAATGAAATATTTGTAGCGTTAATATTCCTCTTAAGGAATTGACATAAACACAAGAAAACGTACTTACGTCCTCTATATTCTAAGGTTGCTACCTACAAACCCTACTCACCTCTTTTTCTCAACAGGTCCCCTTTTTCTTAGCTGGATGCACCCCTTTTCCCAACACGCGCTTCGTTTTCTATTCTTTGAGGATGACGGTGGCTGTTTGGGGGTGGTTAAGGACCCTACCTAAATAAAGGGACGTTGAGCAAAGAGAACTGTTGAGACCCAGGCACCCCTGCTAAGTCATTAAATGTAGCGAACTATGCAGAGGTGGGTTGAACTATGCAGAGGTATTGGGTATTCAATAAATGATTCCCAGAGCCCAAAAGGAACTGTTACAGTCAACAAGAGCGTGGCGGTGGCTGTAAGCCAAAAATGGGTCTCTTATGTTCTAAATGTACTAAGGATCCTACCTACATATTACATTTCGGTTCAGTTATGGTCGAGGGGTAAGGCTCTTGACTCGCAAGGGGGATCAAATCCTGGCATGTGCAAATAATTTTTATTTGATTAATTTGTGTTATTTCACAATTAATTAATTAAAAATAATATGTAGTATACTTGCAGTACGTTCCAGGGTGGAAGATACACTCAGTATCGCCCTGGTGTAAGACCACCATTCAGAATTGAAATGTTGCTTTAAATGGCTTTTGGTGACCAGATCTGGATAGCCAGGTACTTCCCCACCTTCCTCTCCCGCATCTTCTTTCCCTCCCCACTACCTTCAGCCTAACAATATACCCCAATAAGGAACTCCAGTGAAAAATATTATGGCTTTAAAAAAATATGTTCATATAGACCAATAAACGCTGATTCTGAATATATAAGTTTTATTAAATAATATTAAATGCAGAGTTTTTAAAAAATTGTTAAAAAGTCCATTTTTAATCGGGTCATAGAAACACGCCGTCAAGTTGGTATTATTAAAATGTTTAGTGGTGACGTCACTGGTCACCGTAAAGTCATTGTATGAGAATGTAGGTATGACACAAGCCATCTTTTAACAACTATTCATCTAATTAGTTTATTTACATACTGTTTATAGAAATTTAGTTGTTGTGTTTATTGAAACTTTATTTAGGCCTAAATAATTCAGTTTCAAAAATGAAGGTAAGTATCTCTTATTAGTTTATCTCTATTATTGAAAATATTCAAAAACTACCGCACAACAAAAAATAATAATGCTACTCTAGGAAGAATACTTCGAATTTCAAAATGGCGCCATTTGAACAGCTGATTGCCCGATCTTATAGTAACTTTTCGGAAGTGATGATGTCACACGATTTACTACGCATACGGTGGTTTTCGGGGGATCTTGAAAAATTAAAACTTTGACAATTATTTTAACTGAAAACTAACTCTAAAAATAAAATAAAATATGCAGTTATAGTCTGTCAAATAAGAGTAGAAAGTATAAAAACTGGAACTACTAAATTTGTAGACTGGCACCACCAATTTAACTGTCAAATATTTTTTTGAAGTGCAATGACACTGAACGTATAGAACACAGTAAACCACATTTTTTCTTCATGACATAAATTTGATTAAAAGGTGTTTTATAAAGCGATTTTCTTTAATTTAATTTAACATAAATTTGAATTTAACAATAGATAGAAAGGAAGAATCACTAATGATGAGTTTAATTACACTACTTTTAGATCTGAATGAGTTAAATATATTCAGATCTCTAATTAGAGACACGATCTAAAGCCCGGGCAACGCTAGGTACTTAATCTAGTATTAAATAAATGTGAACAATTTCTAAACTGTGCTTTATATTTTATTACATTATAGTTATTCTTCATTATGTTAACACAATATTGCAAAGGTATAATAATAATATACCCATATGCAATTCTAATTTTGAGATCGGTGGGTATCTATACTGCAATGAAAAAATATTTTTTCCACTATTATGCCTTTTTATTTTTTTATAAAAATGTAGGTTACACAGCTTTACTTTAACACCATGAGTTATGTATTTAGTATTGCCATTTGATCAACAGTGGCGCCCTCCTATATTTTCTACTCTTATTTGACAAACTGTATTTAAAGTTAGAAGGTCATTATTCATTACAAAAAAATTGGGCTGGAGTTCCTTATTGGGGACGCAATAGTCTTACTGGCTCCAGACGGGACCAACTGAGATTCTTGTGAGGTATTCATATAAAAAAATAAATAATAAATTGCAATCATTTTGGCACCAAAACTAAATTTAATCCCAGTCAGTCAATACCTATATCTCATGATATTACGAAATATGAAATACCAACTTAAGTAGATCAGCTAGAGGAAAATTTGGTGGATCTCTCCTAAAGGTAGGCACAAGAATTTAATAAAACAAGTTGTGTATCTTACATAAAAAATATTTATTTTATTTCAATAATTATTACATAACTACTTTGTATGGAATTTCTTAAGTACTTATTAAAATATAAATATTATTACCTTTACAAGACACTTATATAAATATGGACGATAAACATGTTCTTCAAGATTGTTATTCAAATTTACACAATATCTCTGAAACGAATATGAATAAAATTAACTTCTATAAAAGTTTTAACTGCATGAACATTCTTACACGTTCGTAGTACCTCATTATTAATTGGGTCGATTTTATTGCACCTTTACCCACAAATTGTCCTCGGTCTAAAAGCAACTCGGTCAAAGCTTATGTGATTTAAATTATGACTATAATGCTTGACATTAACCCATTGATCGCTTTTATTATTATCCTGGCAATCTATGATTACGGTACCGTGACGGCATAAAAAAGCATAAAACGTACATTCTTTATCTTAGTAATACTGCAGCTCTTTCTTAGACATTAAATAATTATGAGATACACAAAATACTTGTCTATTTCCTCCAAAGTATTACTTTTTTCTTTGGAGGAAACAGATATACATATCGTATTATGTTAAAGCTACGACGACGGGAATTGCATTTCATTTTCTTTATATGTGTGAGGGAGATGTGTGATAATGATTGTAAGTTTCCTTTGGGGAGTGCAGACATACGCCCACTGTTCGTTTCATTATCGACTGTTATTATTTAGTATGTAAGAAAGAGCTGCAGCATTATAAGTTTAAGATCAAAAGCAAAACCATTATCAGCAAAAGCGCATTGACTGTGAAATTTTAGAATTTTTGGAATTCACTCACACTTCAATATTATCCTTGTAACTATATTGCATACTTTCAAAATTATCGTCACGGTTTGTAGGATTGTAGGGACCTACGGAGACGTCACGGTACGGTGTGTGAGAGACATACAAGAAAATTATTACTTTTTTTCTTTTGGAGGAAACAGACTTACGAACATTGTGTATCTCATCTTTTGAAAGAGCTGCAGCATTATTGGGTAAGGAATGTAAGTTTATTGCCTTTTTTATGCCGTCATGGTACCATAGAATCGCCACGGTAATAATAAAAGCGCTCATTCCTAATTTGGCCATTTTTGAAATTAGCACACTTTTTTAGTTTAACACAATCATATTTAGATCAAGGTGTATTCGGTGTGCACTTGTTGCCTCTACCCGATTGTTTTGTTAATTTTTTCCCGTATCTACAACAATCAAACACAAATGCTGCACAGGTTACAAGGAAGCACACAACCCAAAAGATAACCAGCGCTATGACTGTACTCTCTTCTGCATATTCCCACAGATAGTTGGATCGCTCGTATCCCGTGTTGAGAAGGACTTGGGTTCCGTTTGGCGTGGGGCAGTGGACTTGCACAATGATGTCTTGTTTCTGGACCTAAAAGTAGACACCAATCAACCGCCATTTCAAGGAACAAATAATGCATCTGAAGTCATCAAAGATATGGTTGATTAATTGTTAAGTGTGCAACATATTTTTGTAAATTAAATGGTGAAACATAAACAGATTTAGGGGCTGTTCAAGTATTACGTAACGCACTTGGGGGGGGGGGATCTTGTGAAACGTTACTGTGCGTTACGAGGGGGGAGGGGGGGTTCGAACAATGCGTTACGTAACATGTTTTTCTTTATTTAGATTAAAAAAACTAGGGAATTAAAATCTTCCAAGTTGGCAATCCTTTTCGTTCTCGAAATCTCTTGTTTAACGTATTACCGCAAACGCGATTAAAACAAGAAAAAAGGTATTTAAGCGACTTTCCAGTACTTTGCGCAACTTAATTGTGACTTTCAGGTAAAAATTGTCACTTGGGCGTTACGTAACGTTTAGGGGGGGGGGGGGGGGGGGGTGATACGGAAAAAAGTTACGGCATATTACATGGTGGGGGGGGAGGGGGGGTCAAAAATCTTCTAAAATTGCATTACATAATATTTGAACGCCCCCTTATGTAATTCCAGAACGGATTTTTTTATCACAGCAAATACACAAACATGTACATGTAAAATACAAATGCAAATCAATTATTATCAATACATTATTGTACTTCAAAAGTAAAGTTGAATTTGTAACCCCCTAATGAGAAGTCAAATAAACATACATTTATGCTACAATGTTAAAATACTTATCATCTTCTAATCTGCTAAATAATAAAATAAATAGCCCCGAATTGCTATCTGTCATTGGTTTAAATGTTTCAACTAGTACCGGGCGTTGACGATAATTCTATCCAACGCCAACGTCGTTATCGTTGGCAATTTTCAACTGTTGAAAATAACGTTGACGTTGACGCAACTATAATAGGAGATCGACACGATACTAACAAAAAATATATCAAAATCGTATTAAGGAATCCCTTTTAACGGGTGGTTTCCCGAATCATTGATGTATTATTAATTATTATTATCTCTATGCCCCACGCCCCACACACGTAATAATAATCCTATAATAACGTTGAAAGTTGAAACTGTTGGAAGACGTTGGTTTCGGTGTTAAAAATATTACCCTGTTGAAGTGTTAAGAGACGTTGAAGATATATTTTGCTTATCACTGATAAATTCGCTTGTTGCTTGGCGCTACGTATCGGCCGTATTGGACGGGAAAATAAAAAAAAAAGTGCAGTAGGTACGTACATTACCAAAAGACCATGTCTAATTGGGTATAATATCGTTCACGAAGTGTGATCTCTTGACCCTTTTGACTTATCATTCCAACACTGTTGAAAACAATAGGTTCAAAACGTCGCTGTTAGGCGACCTGCATTGATAATTATCAATAGGTTATTTTTTGCTTGTCGTTGATAAATTTGATTGTTCCCTGGCGCTGCGTATCGTATGGCGGATGGGAAATAAAAAAAAAACATGCAGTAGGTATGTACATTACCAAAAGACCTTGTGTAATTGGGTATAATATCGTTCACGAAGTGTGATCTCTTGACCCTTTTGACTTAATCATTCCAACACCATTGAAAACAATAGTTACAAAACATAACTGTTAGGCGACCGACATTGACAATTATCAATAGGTTATTTTTTTGCTTGTCGTTGATAAATTTGATTGTTCCATGGCGCTGCGTATCGGCCGTATTGGATGGGAAAAAAAAAACGTGCAGTAGGTACGTACATAACCAAAAGACCATTTAAAATATCGAGTAATGTTGTTCACGAAGTACAAACTCTTAACCCTTTTTATTTATTAGGCAGTTGAATCGTTGACTGCGTTGAATAATATTCGCATGTAGGTATTATATTTCAACTGTTGGCGCTAATTATTTTCAACAGCGTTGGACGTTGAAATAATATAACTATTGTTTCCAACGGCTAGTTATATTTTAATACAGTACTAGTTTCAACGAAGCATACCACACACACTACGCTTTTTGTAAAAGAAGCCAACAACATTAATGCAGCAAATAATTCACTAATTACTCACGCAACCTCCACTATGAAAAATTACCACACTTCATTTTTCATGATTCACTTCTAACACACAAAATTAATTTAAAAAAAAAATTTAACGCAGTGTAAATTATTTTAAATCTACTCATGCTTAATTTTTCATTAAACTTTTACGGTCAATTACAATTCTTGAGCATGTAATTCTTGTTTTCAAAATTTCTCTTTGTACTCTCAACACACTTTTTTCCTTTTTTATTATTATTACTAATATAGTTATTAGTTTAATCCCTAGAGGCCGGAGCTCTACAATTGCAGTGTTGAAGAAACATGCCTATGCTTGATGCAAACATTTTGAATGCAGTGTCAACCTTTTATATTCATTTTGTCTTCAGGATATTACCTCTCCTAGATTAGTTAAAGATTAAAAAAAAACAACATGTATGCAGTTCACACGCGGTAGACGTGAAACCCTCAGAAAACTAAACTAGACAATAGTGGGGAGATTACAAAACAACGCACAAAGAGTAGATCAATTATTCTATCTCATTCTCTCGTAGGCTAAATCCTATAGATGCATGTGTTTGTCTCTTTTTAGTGTCGCTTTTCATTTCATCGAGTTTCAAATCACAACGGTGCTAAAGAAGTTTTCACTTCAAAAATGTCACTTTTCAGAGTTTATCAAAGTCAGAAAAGAAGTTGAAATTTACCTGCTTATTTCTACACTTGGCTATCTGATTGGCCTGTATAGCTTGTGGACTTAGTTCTCTTCCCAATAATAGAGATATGACCCATCTGGCCGGGGACACATATTCCAGCCACCTCGTGTACGGAGTCATGTCCAAATGGTGAATGGTAAATCCGCAAGCAATGAAGGATATCGTCAACAACACTGCACTGGTGTAAGAAGACCACTTATATGGTGGGATTGCGTAGGTTACAGCTTTGACAAACATCTTTATACAACAGAGGTAGAGAACCATGTAACCTGGAAAAAATGTTAATTTAAAATGCAGTCCTTAAGTTTAACTTTGTTATCGCACTGTTATACAGCCGGGAGGTGAGAGGCACAGTGAAGCCGTTCAGCAGTTTTTTTTTTAAACTTAACCTATTTCTTACCGAGGTATAGATAGAATCCATTGTAGTTATCAAATCCCTGCATATAGAGCCCAGACATTGAATAACTTGGAATCAGATAAGCTAACCATATGCATAATGTTGGTGGCATGTCGGTTATTGTCTGGAACAAAAACAATTTTTATTATATACAAAAATGTTCATCTTGTTTATCTTAGTAATATAATATATACTTCTATTTTATTATGATGACCAATCCATACTAATATTATAAATCCATACTAATATTATAGTGCGTGTATTTGTTTGTTACACTTTCACGCCAAAACCACTAAACCGATTTTAAAAATTCTTTCTGCAATAGAAATGTACATTATCAGCGAGTAACACAGGCTGTATATAATGGTAAGCTCTGGGGTTATGAAATTTGTATAAATGAAAATGTGTATATTTCATACATTTTAGCGGAAGGGAGAAAAGGCAAGGGGAAGGTGGGGTTCGCGGAGAGGGAAGAGACGAGGGAGGGGGAAGGCAGAGAAGGTGGATGCACGGGAAAGGACATGCAGGGAGAATCAATTTATTTCTTTGAATTGCATTGCAACACATGCCGGGTACCAGCTAATAGGTAATAAATCTAATAAATACATAGATCAAGTAATAAATTGATGCAAAATTAGATTATTTCTCCAAATAACTGAGTTTCATATATGCCTACAAAAAATCAGACACAAGCCTTGTAAATTTACTTTACATAGCGACAAGTTAGGGCCTTCGCTCACGGAGAAACTGAAAACTGGTTGGCAACTCAGCTCACGGCACAATTTTATCAATTATTTTATCAACCTCCTGAACAAAATTCGATATTTTTCTGAGCTGACGTATCGTAAATCACTCAAGATTTGATAGGTCGTGAGCTGCTACTGTGGCATCATATAAACTTACATCAGTTAAGATAAAGACGGTTCGTCCATACAGTCCAATGTCGATATCTCTCTCGATGAACTTTCGTTGTGAGTGTATTGGCTTGATGACCAGCAGCAGCAGCAGGGGCCACACACACACGCACATGGAGGCATAGTGGTAGCCGAGGCGATCGTGCTGCGTGAGGCCCGAGTCGCTGGCCGGGAGGTCCCAGAAGATGGCGCCCGTGATTAGGGAGACTATGGCAGCTAAGATTAAGCGGGTGATCCAGCTTATTATCGTGTTGGGCTGGGTGTATAAAAGTGTTTTTCTGGAAGGAAATAAACAAAACTTACATAATGTTACTTTTGCGGTGAGTCATCATTGACGACGTTTCGAAATATATGTGCATGGGACCAGTATGCCTGGAGCAAGGGTTAACACGTATTCTCTCTCCTGACAAGGAACAAGTAATTTTATTTGAGCACTAATTTCTTGTTTAAATAATTGAAGTATAACCACTCGAGCATGGGCGTAGGCACGGTGGGGCAAGATGGGGCTTTTGCCCCGATGTATGCCGATTCATGAACTCTGGAATTTTCAACCGAGTCGTGTTTACAATTTTTTTTCCTTCTTCCGTTTAAACCATTAGAATGGGTTGTTTCTAGAACTCATTATCGAGTTCAACAGCTCAGCTGTGGAACGATTTGACGGCATCCGTGATTCCTCCCACTTATATCGTGGGTCTCTTCAACATATTCACTCCTTTCTCTCCTCAAAAAGCCCCTCCATTCAACATCCCCGTAGGTGACGTAGGGAAATTTCTTCAGGACCTCCTTTGTGGAGTGAAAGTAAAAAAAATAAATCATTTTGTTAAAACCCACTTATTTGAAGGCGACCATTTAGGTTACAAGTCTATCAAACCTTCAGGGAATCCATTTCTGCTGCAAATGCATGGATTTCATTTCTTTTAATGTTGCTGCATTTTAGTCTGGGTATTGTATTATGTGCTGTAGATTGTTAGTCTGATTTTTTAAAAGTACTTTCATGTTTCTTGTAAGGATCATTGATGATTAAATAAACAATTATAAAACGCACTTGACAAGCATCCAAGCCTGTGACACAGGGTTGGCCTTGCAGACGGGACTAGGCAGGGGGATGGGGGGCACCAGGTGCAAGCTCCCCTCTCCTTCCCCTCCCCTGACCCGTGCATGGGCACTCCGGAACACCTCGGCCAGCTGCTCTATGCGCCCTGACGACTCCAGCATGGCCGCTGCAGACAAGTCATCTAACGTCACCAAGTCAACTAAAACAGAAATCACATTGTAGTTTTGAACTACCAAACGACGTTCACATTATACAATACAGAACTTAAGAATGTTATACAATATAGAACTTAGAATTAATATTTAATAATATTCGCAAATTGTTCCCAAGTGGAAGATCTAATATAATCACCCTGATTATATTAGATAACAATTATTAATAATCAAAATATCATTCAAAACGGTTTCAGATACCATTATCCGAGGTTACTTTGCTCCCAAATGTAATACTTTGCTCCAAATAGTGATCACATTTAAATTTAAGAAATTACAATCAATATGACTTTTAATGTTAAAAGGTAGACGAATACTAACTTTCTGTTCTATTTTTTTTTGTGCTAATGGCACATGTTGTGAAAATAAATGATCATTTTAGTATTTATTTTTATTAAATTGCTGGAAACATTCTGAACTTATTATGACAGTTTTCTGCATCTTTTATTTTATTTTTTCTCATCTTAAGTAAATAATAAAGTAAACTGTTGCGATAAAATATAGTGTGGTTTCACTGCTCTTATTGAAAATGATGATATTTTAAATTTAGGTGCAAATAGTAACTATTTTGCAACAAAGATTTTTTTTTTCAGCTACCAAAAATTTCCATGTAAAATTTCACAATTTTTTTTTTTATTTTTTTATTTATTTATTTGTTTATTTAGCACAATAATTAATAGTACTATTTTAGAAGCAAACAAACTAAAAAATAATCTAAATAAACTGGAGTAAAGTAACCTTGGATTACAGCATGTTTTTGCATTTCTTTCAGCCTTTTGACGGCCGGCGTAGTGCAGCGGTAAGGCGCTTGACTAGCATTCCGAAGGTCGCGGGATCGAATCCCGGCGTGGCAAATAAATTTTATTTGATTAATTTGTGTATTTCACAATTTATTCATTTAAAATAATATATAGTATATTTGCGGCACGTTCCAGAGTGGAAGATACTCTCAGTATCGCCCTGGTGTAAGACCACCATTCAGAATTGAAACGTTGCTTGAAATGGCTTCTGCCGTATTTGGTGACCAGATCTGAATAGCCAGGTACTTCCCCACATTCCTCTTCCCTGTCTCCTTCCCCTACCCACTTCAGCCTCATAACATACCCCAATTGGGGATGCCATAGTCCCACTGGCTCCAGACGGGAGCAGTTGGGACTCATTTGCGGTATTCGTGTAAAAAAAAAAAAAAAGCCTCTACTATTTTAATTAGATTTTCGCAGACAGAAAATAATTTTTAAATAGTAGGTACTTACGGTAATAATCTGAGGGGTTTTTAAAGGCCGGACATGGATAATCTATGGATGCAAAATACGGTATCAGATCTCTTCTGTATCCACTGAACATGGTGCGGCCAGCCGAAATCAGCACTACTTTAGAGAGCATGGCAAATATTTCATACGTTGGAGGGTGAAGGGTCATTATTACAATCCTGCCGGTACTGGCCCAGTTCCTCAAGTATTCTATTAAGAAGAAAGTATCGAAGATGTCCATTTCTTTAGTTGGCTGGTCAAGAATTAAAATCGCTGTGTCTAGAAGCATGTGGCAGGCGACGTTTAACCTTCTTAGCTCAGAGCGAGTTAAACGCCCAACATTGGTCAGCCTGACTTGCTCCAAACCTAACTCTTCTATCAGGATATTTATCTGAAATGAATGAGACTAAGATAAGTATCGACTTCAGAAACATAAATATCGACATATCGACGTCAGGAAACTTATGAGTGTGTTATTTGTTACTTTAAAACTTCTACACATCGATGCAAGTAAGAACTGCTAGGAAAAAATAAAAACATTATGTAATGTATATTTAGAATAACATTTGCGATACAGCAGAAAGGAATAAACAATACTTACACGATCTTTTGCATCAACCTTGATCTGAGACATCTTGGCATTAGGCCATTTAAGTTGTGCATGGAATTTTAATGTTTGTACTACTGTCATGTCGGGGCAAATGTTTATGTTATTCCTCACATAGGCTGTGGCATTTTTCAATGTTGCTTTTGAAACCGGTTGGCCATTCAGAATTATATCTCCAGATAATTTCTGAAAACAATTATGAAAGAGAAATTAATATCACATAGTTTTATTTTATGCAAATATTTCAATGTACATTCAATTCAATTCAATTTTATTATTTCAAAAAAATTACAAAATTTTACATTTCAATGCGTTTTTAAATTACATTTGTACTACGTTGAACAAAAACTATACAAGCATTAATAGTCTTGCCTTTTAAAGGTAGCTTCACTAATGCTAAATATGTCGATATCCGAATTAATTCTGTTTAACAGCAAGATTGCTCTCCCGACCGGCATGACCATTGGCAAATTAGTCCTGCAGGCCGGAAGATAGAACAGTCTATGTTGTCGGTGGCGAAGGTACCCATCGGGTACATAGAAATGAATGATCTCCAAGATAGCTGAGTTTTCAAATCATCCGCGAATCAATCTGAAGAAATGCGTAGCAAGGTGTACATCCCTTCTGACCCGTAGATGGTTCATTCCGAGCATACCCAAAAGAAAGTCGGTGCTGAAAAGCTTCTACACATGAGGCGTAGAAGTTTTTCAGCAATTCTACATAGCGATTCTATATCTTTTGTGGGATTGTTATCGAGATAACGGACGTGATCTCCTGTCAGATTTGTGTGATTTTTACATATTATTTACTTTCACATATTTTAGTTTAGATTGTTTTAAAAACGAATTTCTGAAACTACGCATGATTATTTATTCATTTAATGTACGTTGTACATAGAAAAAGCAAATAAATCTGACAGGAGATCACATCCGTTATCTCATAATGATCCCACAAAAGATATAGAATCGCTCGGCAGATTCTAAAGCTGGGAAAAATAAATGCAAGGACTATTCAAGAAGAGACCATACCTGTTGTAATGGTTTGGGTTCAGCAAATTTGTGCAAGACAGTGAGTGCTTTATTAAAATAATTGGTCCCCGACTCGATAAGGAAAGGGGGATGAAATTGATGATGATGTACAGATGTACAATATATCAAGATGAAGAAAATTGTTAAAAGGAAATAATAAATTAATGCAATAACTAAAAACACTTTGTTTTTACCACAATAAACTTTATTAAAAAGTCGACATGTTTCGAGAACGATGTTCTCTTCATCAGGACATATAATGTACTAAACAAATGACCGAACATAGAAAGACAGGCATGGGTAGAAATGGAAGTAGTGGGGGAGGAGAGAGGTGGAAAGGGGGGTGCTTAGAAGAACAAAGACAAAAAATTACAATGGAAATATGTTTATGATAGGGTTATTCACAAAATTAATTTGATTGTTAATAATATTTAAATTTCTATTGACATTTTTCCTAATTTCTAATATTTATAAAAGATCTAAGTGAAAACCACTAACGTTAGTGTGTAAAATTTTAAAACCAGTATTTATATCAAATGAATGGTTAAATTCAATTAGATGGTTAGCAAATTCCGAATAATTATTGCTATTTAGACATCTCAAATGTTCCTTAATCCTCGTTTCAAAATTTCTGCAAGTTTTACCTACGTAAAAATGATTGCAGTCATTACAATTCAATTGGTAAACTCTGGATTTTTTCAGTTTTTGGTGTTTGTCCTTGTTATTTAAAATATAATTTTTTAATTTATTATTCGTATAAAAAGTAGGCTGTATTGTATTAGGAATTTTTTTCATGATTAAATTCTTTATCTGAAATAATAAATTTTTACCTTTCCAATGCCAGCGAGCACATTGAGCAGTCCTGTGGCTTCTCCTTCTGCAGTAGCCATGATGGCCAGAATTTCTCCCGCTTTTGCTTCACAACTAATTCCTGACACCAGAAGCATCGAAGGATTTTCACTAGATGCAATTTCTAAATTCTTTATCTGAAAGCAATGATAATAATCATTTAATATATTTATCCATATTTTTTAGATAGATTGTAGTAGTAAAGATTCACACAAATATGTTTAATACCTGTAGATTAGGATAAATATAAGACGTGTGGGGAGCATGGCCGTCCCCATAGTCCCCACGCATCACGGAGGGGGGGTGGTGGTGTCCCTTCCTGGTCTGCATGAGAGACAGATGGCTGTCAGCTTTGGAAATCGGGCGACCTATTTGACTAGAATAATAAAACACATATATTATTATAGTACACCTGATAAGTTGATGGGACCAAATGTGTCCATAGAAGTTCTGGTAAATGAGCAACTTTTTAAGACAGCATCGGACAACCTATTTGACTAGAAAAATAAAACATAGGTCTATTAGAGTATGTATACCCAATACATTAATGGGACAGAATGGATCAATAAAATCTGATAAACGAGCAACCTTTCACGATAATTTTTTGTCGGCAAGATTTCTGTAATATCAATCAAGATTGCGTAAGATTATCATGCGTAACCTATTCTTTTCGACATATTGCCTTGTCTTGATGGTGAGTTCGCTCGGCTTCCGATATTACGACAATATCGCCGCGCCAAATCTATTTCTTTCTTACTTTGTTAAATATATGCATCTCTGTTTGCCACCCACCTGCTACCAAAACTATCATAATTTCGAATGTTATTATTTGTTTGAGATTGTTCGTTGTTTTGTGAATTTGTCAAAAACATTACAGCAATCTTGTTGGGACATGACAAAACTGAACCAAAACTTTGCCCTGCAAGACTATTGACAGCAGTAATAATTATCAGCACCTTTACACCTAAAAATATCTGCTATTCAGACTGGGAGTGGGCTTATTTCTTGAGAATGTTTTGATCATGCTAATATCTAAACTAGATTTCAGCGAAGGTACTTGGAGGGCCCCATCCTTTCCCGCCCTAGAATAAGTAAATTGTGGTTACTCGTTCAAGGCTTTTGCAAGGACTCTAATTTTTGTGAAAGAACTCTAAATGTATATGAACGAAGCTAGACTTCCAAGTGTCCGCACATACAGTATTAGGGAGCATTATGCAATTGCTTACAATAGTATGGGATAGCAAAGTGTTAGTAATCAATTAAGGCTATCAAGAGAAAATAACGAGAAAAAATAGGGCAGTGCTCTTTATTCCTAGAGATCCACTTGGTGATCCGAAGAGAGAAAAAAGAAACAGGGCAGAAGAAAAAAAAAAAAAAGACAAAATTGCCTGTAAGACTGCAAGCATCCACAAAATAACAGAATAGAAGAGCGGCAACAAAAAACGAAGAAAAAAAATGGTAAAAGCAAAGGTACTGTCTTGTTGAATTAAGTTATTTCATTAGTTGTTAAGGGGCCGTTCAAGTATTACGTAACGCACTTGGGGGGAAGGGGGTATTGTGAAACGTTACTGTGCGTTACCAGGGGAAAAACAAACTTAACATGTTTTTCTTTATTTCGGTAAAAAAACTAGGGAATTAAAATCTTTCAAGTTGGCAACCCTTTTCGTCCTCGAAATCTCTTGTTTTATTTACTACCGCAAACGCGATTAAAACAAGATAAAAGGTATTTAAGCGACTTTCCAGTGCTTCGTGCAACTTAATTGTGACTTTCAGGTAAAAATTGTCACTTGGGCGTTACGTAACGTTTAGGGGGCGGGGGAGGGTTTGGAAAAACGTTACGGCGCGTTACATGGGGGGGAGGGGGAGTCAAAAATCTTCAAAAATTGCGTTACGTAATACTTGAACGCCCCCGAATGAAAATGAGATGAATTACCTCTGTTCACCATCGTTTCCAAACTCAGCCATGCTGTTTCTCCTGTTGTTGTAGGACTGGCGGGTCCCGTAGTTCCTGGTCTCCATAGCCAGAAGGTTGGCCTCGCTGACGGATTTATTGCGAGTAGAGGTCCACTGCTGCTGTGATTGCTGCGTCTGCTGCTGGTTGGAGTGGTTGGACTGGCCCGGCCCGGCCCTGATACCCGCCTGGTGCATCGCTACCAAGGGTATACTGGAACCCTGCACAAGCCAGAAAAACTTAAGTCCAATTTGCAGAGGACATTGCAGAATGAATAGAAATTCTTCTTGATGATTGGAGACTTTCGTTAGTGCTTATTTAGTTCGCCACTGGCTTATTGTGAATGAAACATTTGTGCACATTTCAAAAAAGTTCAATGAGTAACATTGGGTACAAAATTACCCAATGTTAGTGGAAGATGGGAGTGGAAGTTCTATAATAATAATGTAGTGTTTTAAAAGAAAACAAGCTTTTTTATATGCATTATTAAAGTAGGCAACTTACTGGATAAGATGGCTGAAGGTTTTGTAACCGGAAATCTGGATCAGATCTATATTTTCTGTTGTATTTGTATTGCTGGGAAGTTTCATTGTCTGAACTATCATATCCAGATGAGTTTTCCCTGTTTCCCCGGCTTGCCCTGGACACTCTACAATAAATCAAAACAATAAAAAGACATCAATATTATTCAATGGGTTCCACTCATATTAAAAGTAAAACTAAATGACTATGTAAATATTTAGTTTACCTGGGAACTGGCTTCATTTCACTCCCTATGGAAGTCTTGGCTCGAGGAGTGCCGGACCTTTGGGAGCCATTGTGGTTTGGAGGAAAGACTCGGGGGAGGCCAAATTTTAGATATGTATACATGTTAGACCCCAGAGCAGATCTGTTAAGAAATAAATAGAAATCAGTGATTGTTATGTCCTTGAAAATGCACAAATATCATATGAATAACAAATTACATAGATGCTTGGTTACGTTGTAATATCCTACTCGTCAAAAATAAAATAAGTCAAGAAGGGTTGACTTACTTGGGGCCATATCGAGGATGTGACAGTATGGACTGTACCGTGGTGTCCCTCAGCTGGAAGTTCCCGTACGGAAGGGGACTCTTGTCCGTGCTGCCCAAAGCACTGTCAGTAAAGTCGGAATTCAGATTTTGCCTGGAAATAGTTAAAACATCATTAATACAATTACAATGCTTCGATAAGATTCTGAAAAAATTGGAAAGATTTTTAATGTTCAGTAAAGCGAAGACCGAAATTAATGATTAACGATATATGAATAATTTTAGATATTTAAAAAAACGAATGATGTTATGAAAAATCGTTTGGATAGGATTTGGATTTTAAAAAGTGATGTCAATGTCCCTGTGCTTTTATTTATCAATGTAGTAGACCGGTCAGTGGCTGAGTGGGCATCGCGTTTGGGTCCCACCTGGGCGTCGCATGTGCCTTTCCTCGGCTGGCTTCATCACGTCCTTCATCACGACACAGGCAACATTTTCCGCTTAGTGTGGAGGTAGTAGGAGATTTTCTTGCTTAATAATAAAAAAAAGTGCTTGGAGTGATTCAATTTTCGTATTTAGAGGGATTCGATTTTCGTATTTCGGAATCGTTAAATCAGATTATAAAAACATTAGAAATAGTTGCAAATCAATTTTCTTTTAATATTTACTTAATACATACCTACGGAGTTAAATAAATAAATATTATTCTTAAGTTAGCCCACATAAATCATTTGTGATAATAATTTACAAAAATTCATTTAAATTCCATACAAATTCCATTCAATTTCATACAATTTCCATTCAATTCCACATAAATTCTGTTTAATTACATACAAATTACATTCAATACCATAAAAATTCAATACACAATTCACCACAATTCCATACAATTTGGTTAAGTTCCGTTAAATATCATAAAATTCCATATATATAGTTCAAATCAATTTCAAACAATTTCATGAATTCCGTTTAATTCCATACAAATTCCGTTGAATGCCAATCTTAAATTCCTCCAATTTCATAAAAATTCCAATCAATTCCGTTCAATTCCATTCACACCATTCTTAATTCCAATCTCAATTCCACTCAAATATGTTCAATTCCGTTCAATTTAATTCAAATCCATTTAATTCCAGTCAATTCCATTCTCAATCCATTCGATTCCATTCTCAATAACATTCAATTCCATTCTCAATCCCATTCAATTCCATTTGAATTAATAAAAATAAAGTCTCACCTTCAGCTTATTGCTGATTTTTTTACAATATTATATATAGGAAGTGGTGTGTAATTTTTGTAGTGTTTGTATGTATGTATGAGTTTTTCTGGGATTGTAGAAAAATGGATTCATGCGTATAATATTTTATTTAAAATAGGTAACCATTGGTGAGGACATTCTCATAAGAACCTTGCTATGTTTGTAAAATAGTAACAATATTATTTCATTTGTCCTAAAGAGGAGAGTGTTGGCAGTTGTGAAGATATATTAGCTTAGACTAGAGATTTTACTTACTTCTTTATGAAGAGTGGGTGTAAGGTAACACTTTAGTATGAAAATCTGTTTACATATCAGGCCCTTAAAACTTTCAGTATTTTGTCAGGGTGTGCGCTCGCTGAAAGTGGTAGCGGTGCCTCCACACTGTTTGGTGAGGGGTGATGATTTTAATGATCAAATAGTGATAGTGAGTGAGATAGATAAGGGTGCTCTAGTGACAATTAGATGGACCAGGCGTGCAGATCTTCGGACCGTACGGCTTGGGGGTCGTGCAGGAATGGGTTGGAGGGCACAGAATAGCGCCGCTCTGCTCCCGGCCGCCCAGACATAGACATGACAGGGAGTGATGAGTGATCAGTGTGAGTGAGATAGATAAGGGTGCTCTAGTGACCTGTAGATGGACCAGACGTGCAGGTCTTCGGACTGCATGGCGCGGGGGTTGTGCAGGAAGGGGTTGGAGGGCACAGAATAGTGCCGCTCCGCTCCCGGCCGCCCCGACATAGACATGACAGGGTGTGATGAGTGATCAGTGTGAGTGAGATTCCTCACTCCCGGCCGCCCCGACATAGACATGACAGGGTGTGATGAGTGATCAGTGTGAGTGAGATTCCTCACTCCCGGCAGCCCCGACATAGACATGACCGAGTGTGATGAGTGATCAGTGTGAGTGAGATAGATAAGGGTGCTCTAGTGACCTGTAGATGGACCAGGCGTGCAGGTCTTCGGACTGCATGGCGCGGGGGTCGTGCAGGAAGGGGTTGGAGGGCACAGAATAGCGCCGCTCCGCTCCCGGCCGCCCCGACACGGACATGACTCCTGCCTCCGACCTCCTACCTCTGTACAACCAAACCAAACCAATCACATTAGCTACTTGTTACATTTGTACAATGCGTTGCTATAAATAAAGTGCAAGATATCAACACGCAGGCACATAGGTTCTTCTAGTATCCAAGTAAAACATTATAAATAATCTTAGAAATATTTAATATATTTTAAGGATTACGAGGCATACCTAGATTTGAAAAGGAAGCAATTCGATATACTCATTAGGTGCTTTTAATATTCCCGCACTTAAACTGATGAAAAAAATGAATAAACGTACGTTCCTTATCACAATAATGCTGCAGCTCTTAATTACACATTAAAAATAGTGGTAAGACAAAAGCAGAGATACGCAATGCACGTATGTCTGTTTCCTCCAAAGTACTTTTTCCTTCTCACCATTATTTTAGAGTAAGAAAGAGCTACAGCATTATTGTGATAAGGGACGTACGTTTATTATCTTTTTTGTTCCGCCACCGTTCCATAAAGGTATGAATTATCAAAGATTTAGAACTAGATTTCTCCGGTTGCTAGTTGGTCATTCCACCGGGCAATCGACTCCCCAAATATAATATAGTATTTATCATTTTTATTACAAATGTTCAATTTTCATGAACGTTTACACCGCTTTATTTGACACAACTGTATTGTAATTCTACATATTTTATACTTCGTAAAAAATGTTTATAAATTATTAGAAAAAATCGTCATAAAAATACAAAATAATTAAGTGGTGCAAAAGTGATAGAAGCGATAGCAGCAAAGATACAGATAAGGAAGGGGGTAGGGAAATTCAAGGGTCGTACCTGCAGAATGTTAGTGTAGGGTTCTATCGACGGATTTCTTAAATTAAAAAAAAAACGAGTTTGCTTTAGACCACACGACTGAAGTAAAACTACAAGACAAACCTCGCCCAATGAACCCAGGTATCAATGCTAAGTTACCAAACGTAGCAGACGGGGTGATCTATGACCTAGGGGTGACCTACGACCTTGGGGTGACCTACCATCCTTATCCTTATCACTCCCCAAGTCAAGCGTGCGTAAAGGCCCGACTGTTCGCCTAGCAATCGATCACCGTTCGCATCGATTACCGTTCGCATGACATTTTTCGTAACAATCACCACTTTTCGTAACGCATTCACCAGCTTACCCCCAAGTCGAGCGTGGGTAAAGAAGTATTTACTTAAAAAATAATACAAATGGGACCGTTAATTAAAAAGGTCATAAATGTACCATCTTTCCACTCGACAAAATACCTACACATTCACACAAAGTAGTCACAGAAACATATTTCAAAATCCCCGATCGACTGAACCGGTGTCATTATGATTTCAATATTTTCCCACCAAATTATCACATTAGCGTGGTTGGCTAACGTCGCAAGCTTTCAAGGCCTTGCACATTTCCTTCGCTGATTCATTCATAACGAACACCAGATAAATATTAACCAATATAGTTCACAAAATCAACTTTATGTCTATAGTTTCCCAACAGACGCAGTCGGTAGTCGCCCATTCGATTATAATATTCGTATAAAACAGTATTTCTCAAAGTTGGCGATAACGCCCCCTTGTGGGCGCTGGAGGCTTTCAGGGGGGCAGTAGAAGCTTCAAAGAAATTAGGGGGCGTTAAGGGCCCGCAACCCGAATTTCTACCGATTTCTTACATATCTCCCTTAAACACGTTAAATTTTAAAGCTCTTAAAAATATATATGTTATTCTTGAAGATAATATCTAGACATTGCCCGCGCAAATTATGTATAATTCCCTCGATAGAAAAAAATGCTCCAAAAAAAAGAAAAAAACGCAAAGAATGCTCCAAAAATTATTATAAACACGTTTGTTTCAGTTATTTTACAAGTTATATGTACGAAAAAATTCACAGCGTTTCTTTAAATGCTGTTTAAGACAATGCCGGCGAGATTTTTGCTCTATTTTAAACGAGTCGTGTTTTATTAAACATTTTCGAAATTTTCGCATCGATTTTGTCGCTGTAAATGTTAGCGCTCTCCTCTAACATTCGTAATTTCGTATCTCTCCATCTTCTTCTTTTCGGGCCTAGAATCTAGACATTACATCACTTCAGATGCGATTTACTACCTACTCGAATGCTTGAGTCCCGTATAGACGGTTTACAAACGTATCCACCTAGACAAACCTCATCCCATGAACCCGGCACCCCTGCTAAGTCACCAAACGTAGCGAACCACTTGGGGTGACCTGTGGCAGGGGTGTTGGTTGTCCAATAAATGGTTCCCGGGGCGGCGGTACCCAAACCCGCCTCCCAAATTAATTGATTTTCGATTTTTTTTCAAACAAACGGTGACTTACGGTTGTTTGTGAATTCGAGACTTGTCGAAGTTCTTCCTTCACTTCAGATGAATTTTAAATTCAAAGCCTTCTTTTAATGTTAATAAAAATACTTCTAAATATGATTAGGTAAGAGTTTTATTTCCTCTCATTGAAACATTCTTTGATCTCAGAAATAGGACATGGGTCACACACTATCTATCCTACCCATATAATGATGCGTGTAAAATACATCATTATTTGCAGCAACTTTTTTTTTAGTAACTATATATTTTATAAGTTTGTACAGCGCCCTTGAGGTGATTTTTCACAAAAACGGCGCTATATAAAATTATATACGCACCAGATTTAAATGTCCGGGTTTAATTTTCCCCACAGGAAAAACTAAACCCTTTCACACACTTCCCAAATGATCATCTGGTCAATCCACGTTATGCAATTGCACTATATGTATTATAATTACAAAACAATACAAGAACAACATGTCAACCTACCAGAGACCAGATGGGAAAATAATTCACCGACTCCAGATATTTTCATATCAGAGGGTTCGGCTCTGTGGAATTCCTAATTGAACCTATAAATCCTACTGATCCCTCAATATAAATATTTAAAAAATCTTTTGTAATCCTACATGTATTTAAAATTACCGATTTTTGCATTTTTATATATAAATTCTTTGACAAATCTAATACGCCTAAATTTTGAATCAGAGACCTAGGTATAATGCCAGTAGCCGAAATAACAAATGGTAATATTTTTATATTCCGAGAATGCCAAATTCTTTTAATCTCATTTCCTAAATATGTGTATTTTCTAATTTTTTCAGAAACAGTTTTTTGAATATTACAGGAATTTGGAATAGCTACATCAATGATATAAGTTATTTTTTTAATTTTGTCATGTAAAACTATATCAGGTCTATTATGACTAATTGCTCTGTCTGTTAGTATAGTTTTATCATAATATATTTTATAAAATTCATTTTCTAAAAATGAATTTGGTTCATATTCATAATATGGTACTATATTACGGCAGTCAATCAAGTTATGTTTAATTACCAAACTTTGGTGGATTATTTTTAAAACCTGATTGTGCCTAAATGTATACTCGGACGGCGCTAATATAGAACATCCCGATATAATATGATCTATAGTTTCCGGAAAAGCCAAACATTTTCTACATAAATCATCAATTTGATTTATATCTTTGATTATATGCTTCCTATAATTTTTAGTATTAATGACTCTATCTTGAATGGCAAGCATAAATCCTTCATAATCCTTCATAAATCCTTCATAAATCCTTCATAAATCCTTCATAATGGCAAGCATATTACGCACCAGATTTAAATGTCCGGGTTTAATTTTCCCCACAGGAAAAACTAAACCCTTTCACACACTTCCCAAATGATCATCTGGTCAATCCACGTTATGCAATTGCACTATATGTATTAAAATTACAAAACAATACAAGAACAACATGTCAACCTACCAGAGACCAGATGGGAAAATAATTCACCGAATAATTCATTTTATTATTATTATTATTATTATTATTATCATTTTTTATTACTATCCAAATATTATTATTATTATTATCATTTTTTTATAAAACATGTTTGGTATATATATAAAATAGAAATTATATTAGTAGTCCTCCTCACTAGGAGATCCTGTGCTAAAGTTTTCAGCGACTTCTATGGTTTAACTTCATGGTTTGGATAAGGTTTTCCAGAAACTTCTACGACAATGTTTTAATTATAGGTAAGTACTACTAAGTTCCTTTACACTTAATGTCCTTAATGTAGCTATTTTTTGTTTTAATTTGTTTGATACTAAGTGGGAGTTTGTTATAGACCTTTAGGTACCTACTGCTAAAAATTCAAAACTTCTTTGTCCAAACGAAGAGTTACGCTTTTAAGATAAGTTTTTAAGATAAACAACGTGTAGTAATGTAAAAATGTAAGTAAAAAATATGGGGGGCACTATATTATTTTTTAATCTCAAATTGGGTGGTGGTCGCAATAAATTTGAGAACCTATGATTTAAAGTCTGAAGCAAAGCAATCGAGAATAAAACGACAGTAGTAGGCCAGTAGCTCAAACTTTAAACTAAAGCTCGGCTTCGGGGCAAACTTTCAGTTTATTATCACATTGCGATCTTATGTACCTACATTCCTACATACACTGTTTGTTAAAAGCCTCACAATTATTTATTTAGGTATTTAGACACGAAACACTGATCGCTCGACAGCATAGTAAAATGCAAATATAATAACCACCTACGACAAAAATACTGTTTGATGGCCTAAATGAATGTAGACAGATTAGCCAAAGATTAGACAGTGTAGCCGAGTTATCCATTGATTTATTTAATGATAACTTAATTAATCAAAATAATTTTAGTAATTTTAAATGAAGCTTTAACCTCGAGATTTAAATGGATTTTGAATTCTGTTTTATTTTCATTAGCGCCATATAGGTGGCCCTGAGGAAAATAACTTCCCTCAGGGCTTATTTGAGGATGCAGTGTAGAGGGTATTTTAAAGGAAAGGAACGAGAGGAAGTTCTGGAAAGAAAAAGGGTATTTGGGGTAGGTAGGAATCTGGGGTCTGTGGGGCCAGGAATGACATTCCCTCCACTGTGGAACAAGGCGTTGGGTCATAGAGCCCTCCTAGAGATTTCAAATGTTTTCCTTCAATCGGTTTCTCATGATCCGACGTAAGTGGACGCACCCGCCGCCAAAACCCAGACAAACTTCACCTTATAATCCCGGGTACCCCTGCTAAGTTACCAAACATAACGAACCACTTGGGGTTGGGGTGACTTATGGCAGAGGTGTAATCTAAGCTAACGACCACCCACCATTACATTTAAAAATTTAAATTCATTCGAACGAAAGAGGGAAATAATTGTTCTAATAGTAGGTAATTTTAATAATACAGACTTATGCAATCTCATCGATAAAAAAAAACGTTTTGTGGATATCCATTTCATGTCGCGTTAATTAATAAACCATACTCAAACTTATTAATTGTTTTTGTGTTTAATTCGTAGAACTCCATTTTAATTTTTCAAAGACAGTTTGAAAATGACCTTACAAGTCGAAACAGCTGTAACTAAAACACTAACCAAAAAACTTGCAGAACTCGATAATAACATTATCAAATTTAATTTTAATTAAATTTCTAAAAATACTCAAACTTCTTTCACACCTTCATAAAATTAGCCATTGACGAATGTTTTTTAGCCAAGAAAATTCTTGTACCATTCTTTCTACATTTTTCACTACTCCTTTCACGTTCAACTTTAATATTTGTATTAGTCGTTGTTCCGTAAACGCCGGCCTTCTGCGACAAATATTTTACAAAACATCTGGCAAAAACAAAACATTGTGGCATCGTCAAAATGTTTGTGAAAACGGTCGCAAGAAACCGGCCTTAACATGGATCTGAGGAATGCTGTTTTACAATTCTATAATATAATATACCTGTACTTTCAGGACCTTATGGCCGTTATACATGACATCTTTTTTCAGCCCGATTCCAATTAGACACAAAAGTCAACATTTTTCGCTTTACGCAATCGCTATTTTCATCTCTATTTTCATATCTACGATTTCAATAGTCATCACTGCAAACAACACATGAACCATGCTGTTTGCTCTGATGCCAACTGAAATCGTAGATATGAAAATAGAGATGAACACAGCGATCGCGTAGAGCGAAAAATGTTGACTTTTGTTATTATAAGCAATAATTATCAGCCTGAAACACTTATCAACATTGAAAAATCTTCCGAGAAAAGATACTTGCCGCCAACGGGACTTGAACCCGTGTCCTTCTGATTTCCGGTCAGCTGCTCTTGACCACTGAGCTATGGGGGCTTAACAAATACCCGCCAAATAATTCAATATTAATCAATATCAATAAGTGTTTCATTCAACAATTACTGCTAATTATATTTTTTCCACCTGAAAACAACCAACTTTATTTTTGCGAGAGAGACATTGTAAATGTTAAATCCCTCGCTAGGTGGCGTCGAGACAAATTATGACTACATTTATTGGGGAAATACTTAAACTTGTCAAATATTAATTTATAAACTAACGTTTAGACAAGATTTTTATGCATAGCACAAAGGGTAACAATTATTATAAGCAATAATTATCAGCCTGAAACACTCATCAACATTGAAAAATCTTCCGAGAAAAGATACTTGCCGCCAACGGGACTTGAACCCGTGTCCTTCTGAAGTATCTTTTCTCGGAAGATTTTTCAATGTTAATGAGTGTTTCAGGCTGATAATTATTGCTTATAATAATTGTTACCCTTTGTGCTATGCATAAAAATCTTGTCTAAACGTTAGTTTATAAATTAAAAATAATAATTAAGTTGACTTTTGTGTCTAATTGGAATCGGGCTGAAAAAAGATGTCGTGTATAACAGCCATATCTCTCCTCGAGTTCTTTTAGCACCTTTTCGTTTATGACGCATGTTTTTTTGTAACCCATGGTATCAGCAAAACACATATGTACAACAACATTTCTAAATATGTTATCTTGCTCATTACAGGTAAGTAGTTGATTAGCTTTTCAAAAAAGGCGCTAGATATTTCGTTGGAGGAAAACAGTTAATCTCTGTTCTTGTAGTTAATTATAAATCTGATGAGGTCTACAACAAAGGTAGGTATCTACCTTATCTACCTACCAATTCGGTGATTTTAAAGTAAGTCCATAAAAGGAACAAATTACATACATATCCGAAATGAAAATAACAGCACCTAGTAATAATTTATTTGGCTAAGTTTGTCCGAATTGATGATGAAAGAAACTTACAGATCCATTCTAGATCCCCCCGTCAAGAACAATTTAGGTTAGGTATTTAATTTAGAAGGACCGTTCGCTCACAGTAGGTATTATCAACATATTAAATAAATAGATTAAGATTAAAAGAAATCAGACTGTTTTGTGGTTTGTTTAAATTATGGATAAATTTTTATGAATGAAGTTTACTGTTCCTAGTGCATTCGGGTGCATTCACTTCCTATACCTACTTAGTCAATTATTATGCAAATTCAGAGCATGTCGCGCGTAGGTACACATGAATTGTTCAACTTCTATTGCTTTCAACCATGAGCAGTTCGTTATGACTTGTGATTGCATATTACCAAGTAGGCTTTTTTTTACAAATGTATAAAGATAAGTATGGTCCGATGGTTCCCCTTTTTTCCTCCAAATGCATGGTCCTCTATAATGTTAATATGTATCTACACTTAGGTATATAACTCAGAATCAATTCAACTCAACACCTCTTTGAAAAGTCATTAAAAGCTATGAAAAAAAATTAAAATAACCCTAACCTAACGTAACCTATTAAACCAATTTTTTATATGTTTTTTTCATCACTTTTAATCACTTTTCAAAGAATGTTATGAGTTGATTTCATTCGGAGTTGTCCGGTCACCACCTCACATAACACATAAATTTTTACGCAGCGTTAACACAACCAAAACGCAGTTTTAATATAGACTGATGAGCTGGTGGTTTCAATCAGCCGAACGATAGTAGATCTCGGGCGAGATCTCCTGTCAGATTTATGTGATTTTCTTTGGCTGTTATTTGCTTTTTCTGTGGGCCAATGTCAGAATTTCAGCTGTAAGCTGTCACGTATTTTAGTTTAGGTTGTTTTTACACGAATTCCTGCAAGTACCTGTGCATGATTATTTATTAATTTAACAGCCATAGAAAATCACACAAATCTGATAAGAGATCTCGCCCGATATCTATCTTGATCTCACAAAAGATAGAGAATCGCTCGGCTGTTTGCCTTAAGTTATAAGTTCTGATCGTCCAAATATTATTATTATTCACCATTTTATTCATTATAGCTGCCTGCTTAACTTGAACAAGCTGTTGCAAAAATTTTCATTCTTTACACGTACGGTGTAAAGAATATATACTTTTATTCTTGACAAATTAAGTCCATTTATCCTTACGCGAATCGTAAAAATGTGGCACATAATTTGCAAGCCACTCTGGAACCACTCTTGGAATATGTCCCTAGAACTACCTACAGAAGAGAAGTGCCCCAAAGATAGTTTTTCAGTTGCCGGGAGATCTTTCAATCGTCGACGCTGTAATGGCATTGCATATTAAATATATCATAAATTTTATGATCGTACAAGATTTATCATCGGCGCATTTGTCAAACTCACTTTTTTACGAAAACCGTCATGGTTGTAAAAACACGTGATTTAGCTATTTTGTGGTGTGTGCTCGCTTTAACAGTAATTAAAGATAATATTTATGAATCACAGAAATCGATCAAACCTTCGCACTTTTGTAACAAAAGGTAACGTTTTTCAAGATACAATACCCAACAATAATTACTTATACTCCGGATTTCATGAGACAAAACAATGTTCTTGGAATATGATGGGAATAAAATGAAACAATGACATTGAACTTCTGACGGAGAAATGAAGACGTAATACACAATTTGAGTGTAACGATATCGCAGGAGTACTGAGACTTGTATTTTTTATTTGAAGAGGATAAACCATGGGTTCACAACGTGGGCCTTGTGGGCGTTTGAGACTTTCAGGGAGGCAGTAGAAGACCCAGAGAAAATAAGGGGCCGTTGAGATGGCACAGTGAGGGCGTGGGCAGGTAAAATAAAAATCGGTATTGATTTTGTCTAAAAAAGACAAAAAAACACGCTAAGCACTCTAAGCACGCACTAATAAAGCAAAGTAAACTTTATTATTGATTAATTAATGTTATTGTGTGCATTGTAATCATTTTTATCACGTTTGCGAAATTTCACAAATTTCGGCAGTTCGGGAAGTGGATGAAAATTGAACTGAATGATTCCATTACATTCAGATCTGCATTAAATTGGATGATATGATTTTTTTTATTATTATTTTTTAATTTATAAACTAACGTTTAGACAAGATTTTTATGCATAGCACAAAGGGTAACAATTATTATAAGCAATAATTGTCAACAATAAATCTTGTCTAAACGTTAGTTTATAAATTAAAAAATAATAATTAATATTTAACAAGTTTAAGTATTTCCCCAATAAATGCAGACATAATTTGTCTCGACGCCACCTAGCGAGGGATTTAACACTAACAATGTCTCTCTCGTAAAAATAAAGTTGGTTGTTTTCAGGTGGAAAAAATATAACAAGCAGTAATTGTTGAATGAAACACTAGTATATATTGAATTATTTGGCGGGTATTTGATAAGCCCCCATAGCTCAGTGGTCAGAGCATCCGACCGGCAAGGACACGGGTTCAAGTCCCGTTGGCGGCAAGTATCTTTTCTCGGAAGATTTTTCAATATAAATGAGTGTTTCAGGCTGACAATTATTGCTTATAATAATTTTTTTTATTATTATGTATGTAATATTATCATTTTACGTGTAATATATTAATTATTGACACTATATCATGAATACTAAAAGGAAGGAGATAGCAATCCGATACTTAAAATACAAAAAATTGCTTTTTTAACTTTCTAAACAAAAAGGTATTATAAATAATTTTATGCATTTTGAATCGTAACAGTTGAGGCACCCCTCCATAAGTAAAAAAAATACGGAGATTTAGAAAAAAAAATGTCTAAGTGGGCGCTGGGCAAAATAGGGTTGAGAACCGATGGGATAAACGAAATATGTTTTATTATCTGTGGCACGGGGCAATAATAGATATTATTAGTACCGATGAACTGCGACGATGAAAGGAAAACTCAATTGCGGCATAGAGCCTACCCCCTTTTAAATTGTCATTTATGAAATCGGTAGAAATTGTTTCCATTAAAATAATTATGACTTCTGCCAACTAAACAGGTAAATAATTATACTATTAATGATTTGACTGATTGCTTCTGATGCAAATACACATATTCATAATTTCTCAGAATTGATTTCTCAATGGATTATAAACTCGGTGCAGAGATTTGCCAATAATGCATTCTGTAAAATCATATTACGTCTCTAATTTACTAGTCAGCGTCGCACCTAATTTACCGACGTGGTTACGATTGCATCACTCGTCAATACAATGAACTATAATTTATATTATAATGTAAATATGAACGACAATTCGTACACAAACTTTAGATCATCTTTGTACTTTTGAGGATGGTATACCTAATCAAGTGGATATTTTTTGATAAAAGTCTACGAAATATCTTTGCAGTATTTGGCACGAACTGCCGTTATTTATCGATTAAAATATTGCAATAAGTGGAACAAAAAGTAATCATTTTTCAACTTTTTTTGCAGTGATGAACCCATCCGTAAATTTTATAGAATTCACAAAAACAAAACCGGTTCACAAAGTTCTGTGAATTAATTGGGTGTTAATTATGTATCGAAACATGTTCAACTCTTTAGTGTTATTCCACCTCTTCCGGTTTATATACATTTTTTTTTACATTAACTCCACAAAGGAGGCCCTGGGGGAAAATTATTCCTTATTTCATCTTTGTGGATGCTGTGAGTATGGTCTTTTTGTGGAAAGGAAGCAATGAACATTGGTCTTGAAGAGACCCATGTTGTATCAGGGAAGAAACACAGAGGCCGGCAAGTCATTTCACAGCCGAGCTGTTGAACTACAAGTCGTAGGAGCGACCCGTTCTCACGTGACAAATGTCAAAAGTGTAAAAATGTTGTGCGCGCGTTTGGCATGTTTACAGGACTATTTTACGAAATAATACATTATAAGTTCCTACTTGCGGTATCACAGAATCAAACTTTACTCGAACATAGAGCAAAATTTTCGACTACCGAAAGCATTTTACTACCATTCATGGACTAGTGTCACACGACTTGTTCCTTTAACGCTGTCTAATCCTCCTCATCTTAAATCTTACTGATTTGCTCCTCCAAGGTTCCAAGGATAGGTGGGTAGTTACCTACAGGTAAAATAGGGTTTGTAAAATAACAAAATACCAGATTTTCATTATAATTATCATACATTCACGAAGAAAGAAAGACCGATCAAATTAAAGCCAAGAAATGCACCCCTTTAGGGGAAGGGAGAGAGATTTTTTTGAAAAGCACATGTTTTAAAACTGAGTCAAGTGAGGTATCATTCATTATGTTTTTATTCGTGCTGAATTGAAAGAGATCACTCCCAAGTCGATGCAAACAATATTAATTTGGTGAGTTAAAACAGGTTTTAAGTGTAAAACATTAAAATATACAAGCAAAAAATATTTTAAAATAAAACAACAACTTTGTAAACACCACTTTTGAACATTAGTAAAATTAAATATTATCACATCGGTTTTGGGCGAACTCTGATGCTTAACTTCATTTCTACTGCCAAGAAGAATGTGTTAAGAGGTTTCATGAATGCACGAATTTTGTCATTTATTTTGTGCATTTTGGTACTACTTTATCTATGCTTTATTCTTTATTTAAGGTCAAAAAAAATTCTACAAAATGCGGAAAAATATCTTCAAAATTAATTTCTTATTTCCAACTTCATTTTTAAAAACGAATAATTTGTACCTAACTCTTTTTCAAACTAATTTATAAATTTAAAAAAATACCAAGTGAGACTTTTTATTGTTAGCGCTACGTTGATAACGATAACCGAAAAAAATGATTGGTACTTAAGGTGAATTAATAGCGAGAACTCCAGTGCAGATTCCAGTTCTTCTTGTAAAGATGGCGTGCCCATAACTATTGTGATAAACGTGGGGAATATTAAATCATTTCATAATACCAGGCGTACCATCACGTCATCCATTGTAAGATGCAGCGTTTCAAGGCTTACGTCATTAAGTCACCGAGAAGAATTGTGCAGATTACAGATTGCTATCACCGCTGTCTGATTAGGTGTGGTCCAGTGGTTAGTGGTTTCCGTACTATGGCTTCACGGAAACCGCACATTACCGAAGATGCTAATATAAAACAATAGTACGTCACTAAGCACGTGGTAAGCATAATCGAAACTATTTTTATATCCGTTTCAGAAATATTTTAATAATCCAACAACTTTTCGGTGAACCTAATCTTGGAATTGTGGGTGCCTAAAATTACAATGAAGATTTCAATATTAAAAAAAGTGTTCCTAAAGCAAGGAAAACTACATCGTCACTTTTTGGGTGACGTTATGGAGCAGATTGGACTCAGCAGCATCAAATCATATACGAGTAAAACGACTAAGTATTACTCAGATATGGATCATAAAGACCATAAAAAAGTTCGACGTCGCAAGCATAAAAAAACTATATCAAAAATGTTCTGGTTCATCATCTCGAAAAGACAAAAAGATAAGCTCTTCACATAATCATAAAACCAGAGAAAATCAAATATTCAAGCTAAATATACCTAAGTATAATACTACCTTTGGACAATAAAGCTCTGAATTTTTAGCTGTGAAGTTATACCTACCTTTAACAAACTCCCATCACCCAGGATCAAACATAAAATCAATTAAGGCACGTATATAACTTAAGTCCATCTAATCTCGACTTCATTTATTATTCAAGATTATCCAATCAGAAAAATAACTGACAAGGATTTGAAAAAAAATCGTCATAGAAGTTACTGAAGTCGCTGAAAACTATCTATTAAACTTCTATCCAAAACCTAGTACCCAGCACAGGATCTCCCAGTGGGAGGGTTAAGAAAGTATTTTATTTTTTATTTTAACTTTATGAGTAAAACCCCAAATTGTAATATTTAATTAAATGAAGACAGTATAAGCGAAACTCAATCGAAAATCTGGAAACAGAAAAAGATATTCATTCTATTTATTTCATTTCAAGCCTTTCAATTTTGAATGGTTGTCTCTACATACTGTGTTTTATTTGCGTTATTCAGAGATAGAAATAGCAACCTCTGGACCCAAAGTACCTTACCGCAATGTAATCGAAGCCATCGATTAATTACGTCAATCGATTCTGATTGTACTAATTCAATCGAAGGAAATTTAACGAATTAGATGGCTTCGAAATGGATCTATATTATACCATCGCTACAAAATTCTCTCATGCGGATAGGCATTCCACTATTCCTGTTTGGCTCGAATATCTCATGTAAACAGTCCTTATAGGGGACGAATGCTCTGTGCAGTAAGTGCGTGTTCCACGGAGCTATCAGGCTTTTTGCATTTCACCTTTACAAGAGCGCTGAAGGCTGCCTGACATACGATATTACTCATCTCGATTCTAAACGACGCGGTACAAAGAATCCGGTATAGGAATAGTACTTCTTGCTGAAAATATACCATTCAGGTACCGTAATGTGGGGCGACTTTGATCACAGCAGATATCCTGCACAATTCGCTCTAAATTATTTTTTCGGCCAATGTGCACACAATAAAGCTTCGAAAATAAGTGTGAAATTAGTTGGTTTCTAGTTGTTTTTTTTTTCATATTTTCGGTTGAATTGTGAAGCTGTTTTTTACAGAAATTTTTAGACAGAGAAATTTAAATAAATGAAACAATATTTATTTGTTAGAACCACCACGAAACCACAGTTTCAGAACGACCGTTCCATCCTCCAGAGCAAAAATATAATGACTTGACAATTACAAAACAGTGGGTGATTACAATGTATTATTAAATGTTGTGGTAAGGGTGGGGGCGTGGCTAGGGATTAATGAAGAGTGGGGGGAGGAAACAAAACGGACATTGAAGAGCAACATATCTAAGACAGGACTATGATTTTTTGTTGTTTATAGATAATGGACTCATTATTATAAATTTTATAAATTCATCAACGCTTATAATAGTTTCGTGTCATTTTTATTGAAAACTACACTAGTGTCTATCGATATTATATAACCAGATGAATATTCGAACTCACATTTAATTTTTTTTTTTGGGTATTGGTGTAATGAACTTATGGTATTTCAAACTTGCCTCACTACGAAAGGTGATAACCATGTTTTTTTACTCCCCAAGCAAATATATATTTTTGACCTGAAAAATTATTTAGCACTGTTGTGATTTGCAACTCGATGAAACGAAAACGACTCTAAAAAGAGACAAACACGAACATCTATAGGATTTAGCCTACGAGAGAATGAGAAAGAATAATCGGTCTCCTCTTCATGCGGTGCTTCGTAGCGTCCCCACTCTCGTCTACTATAGCTTTTTGAAGGTTTCACTTCTACCGCATGTGAGCTGCACACTTTAATTTTTTGTTAAATATATTTCGAGAGTTTGAACATGTGCAGTAAATACGACATAAAATTTTCTGAAACAAAAATGTTTTTATAAAAAAGTTATTAATTTCAAAGTTGAAAATTGATAAAGTCACCTCATTTTACGGTACGAGTCTTTTATGAGATTGACATTGGTTTATACGAATGACAAACAATGAAGTTGTATATTTATGATTGCTGATGCAATATTAATGCTAGCATAAAAGAAACGACATACCTACGAGAAAACATTTGTAATGCCTTATACAAAACCAGTTTGAAATCCGTCAATGACGGAGAAAAATGAAAATTAATCACGCAACAGAGCTTAGTACCTACCCAAGCTAAGAAAATATAAAGAATTAAAAAAGGTATTTATTTTAATATAGATATCTACCTATATATTGTTATGGTTCCATTACAACTCTGAATCATGCAATTTCACACCCCTTTGAAAAGTCATTAAAAGTTATGAAAAAAAAGAAAAATATTCCATAACCTAACCTAACGTATAACCAATTTAACCATTTTTTCGTCACTTTGGGTGACTTTTCAAAGGAGGTGTTACCTAAAGTTGCATGATTCTAGTTGTCCGGTCACTATTATTATGTACTTACCTGAATTTAGACGGTTCAATTTTAACGATAGCTATGAGCATAAAGAATGTATGTAGATATTCGTAAGTATGAGAAGCCTATATTACCTATTTTTAATTTTTATTTTTTTATTTTTGCTAAGAAAGACAAACATTCCCGGATTACGAATATCCCAACATTATTTGAAAATCTCCTACTACCACCACAGTAAGTGGAAAATGTTGCTTGTGTCGTGATGGAGGACTTAGCCAGCCGAGGAATCGAACACGCGACGCCCGGGTGGGACCCAAACGCGATGCCCACTCAGCCACTGACCGGTCAACCGGTTTAAGGTACATAAATAAATAATAAACTTAAAGCTGAATAGTTAATAATAAGATATAGTTAAAGTTAATAATAGTTATTATATCATCATCATAACATGGTATAAAATGAAGTCGTTCAAAATGTATGTGCGCATAGATCTTTTGAACTGAGCAAATAATTTTAATGCGGTTTTCACCAATAGATAGAGTGATTCAAGAGGAAGGTTTATATGTATAAAACATGCTTATTGTAGTAGAGAAAAGCCGAGTAATTCAAATATTCAATTCAGGCAGCGGGCAGCTGGTGGTGTGGATTTTATGTTTCGTTAGCCACAGCAACGTGTGGCCGGGTCTGCTAGTAGATTATAGTTAATAATAATGAGCTCTATACTTTGTTTAAGGAGCTAAACGTCGCAAAATTTATGAAATTGGGAAGACTTCGGTGGCTGGGCATGTGGAGAGAATGACCGAGCATCAAGCACCGAAGTCCTGGCGAAGGCGCCTGGGAAGATCAAGATTAAGATGGAGCGACAACGTCCTCAAAGACATATCTATCTTGGAGCTTCTAAACTGGAGAGAGCTGGCACAAAACCGAGGTGAGTGGAGGAAGACTCTTGAGGAGGCCAAGACCCACCAGGGGTTGTAGAGCCAATAGTGATGATGATGATGAAAGCTGAATAGTAATAATAATACTTACCTTAGGATCATGAGTATTTTGCAAATAAGTAGGTCAATATTTTCGCTACCGAAATTAATTCAAGTTGAAGCTAACGAAATAAACCGAAACAGGTTGCATCTAGTTATATCATTGGGTTAAAAAATACTTTAGATATGATTTAGCGAGAGGTAAACGTATTCGCTACTAAGTTAATTCAATCAATCGACCGAGCCTACATATTACAGGAATCTGCAATCTGTGTAATTGCAAACCTGTTTCCCGTCTCGTTTTACCTAGAAATCTACTTAATACATGGATTTTGCCATGCAAGTGGCTGGAATTGTGTACGTGAAAGTACCTACGTGCTAACCCCGGCCAGTTTTAGAAAAGTGTTCTTAAATTGGCGATGGGCAAATTCACTTACAAATGTCCGATTACTTTACGAAACAGAATATTTTGTTTATTAACTAATCTAGCGATGACAGAATTTGGGTTTATCACAATTCCTATTATCATGATTCACGACTCTTGAAGAGCCAGTGACTTCTGTACGGAAATATTACGGTAGTCGAGTGATAAGGCTCACAACTCGCAATCCGGAGGTCGAGGGTTCAAAACGTTATTTGATTAATTTGTGTTCTTACTAATTTGAAATAATACGTAAAAGGTGTAATTGCGGTATAAGAGTGGATGATACTCTCAGTATTGCCCTGGTGTAAGACCGCCATTCAGAATTGAATCGTTGCTTGAAATGGCTTTAGCCGTGTTTCAGATCTGAATAGCCACCCTCACCTTCCTCTTCACCAACTCCTTCCTCTTCTCCAACTCCTTCCTCTTCTCAACTCCTTCCCCTCTCCACTACCATGAGTCTCAAAACATACCCCAATTGGGGATGGCAGTCTCACTGTCTTCAGGAGGTTGGGAGCAGTTGAGAGTTGAGACTCTTGTGCAGTATTCACAAAATGGTGACCGGGCAACTCAGAATCATGCAACTTCAATACCTCCTTTCGAGTCATTAAAAGTGATGAAAATTGTGAGAATGGTTTTGGTGGCACGCCTGCCTTTTCAAATATGCAAGAGCGAGACGGCAGAACTAGAGTATAAAAGGTGATGAATGTTCCTGCTCGCTCTCCTTACCTACAGACAGCTCCGTTAGCTGGCACGTAGCTTAAAGTCTTATATTGTGCAAATAATGTTCATCTCGACCACGCGTCTATTATTAGTAAGATCTGCAAGATCACAAATCACACGCCTACACAAAAGTCTAAATAAAAAAATTATATTAAAAGAATGTTATATAGCTTACGTTAGGTTAGGTTATGGGCTGTCAATAAAATTTCACAACTTTTAATGACTTTTCGAAAGGGTGTTGAAGTAGAATGATTCTGAGTTGTCATGTAAAAAAATATAACCGTCCTTCAGTTGATATTTCATTAAAATCATGACTAACATTCCGAAAAAAGGCAAAAAAATTACTTGTTAACCACGGTTTTTGTCACACTTGCAGATAATCATAAACATCCAAATCGACATCGTCCATGTATAGGTTATGTAGATTAAATCAAGACATTCGACTAATAAATATGTGGATGATCAAAATGTTTTTATTACGCCCACTGCTTTCCAAAATTAATTATTCCTGCGATTAATTTACTGTTTAAACTTGATATAAAGTGGTGCTGTGCTACCTATACAAGCGGCAAAAATCACTTATGAAAACAGGTTAAATAATTTAATTCAAAAATCCAGTATTTCATTCTAATCGCTTAGGAGACTTGCAAAAAATTGCTAATTTGATACCATCACAAACCAAGACGACTTGATTGACAGACTTGAGAAGACGAAGCAACGTGTCATTCTTATGGTATGTGGATCATTTTATTGGTTAAGTAGAATAAATTAAGGAGTTGAGTTGATAGTTTAATACGCTTCGATAAAATAATAATGTATCAGAATTAGTGCAAATACTTTCACGTGTTCGCAATAACTTATAGTTGTTATACTTCTCTTATTGACCGCTTTCCTATAGTAATTTACCATTAAAAGCCAACGAAACCATTATTTTTAATTTTTAATTATTAATTACTTTAAAATGTGAAAGTGGGAACTTAATCAGTGTGTTTTGGATAATTATTTTTTAATTTATAAACTAATGTTTAGACAAGATTTTTACGCATAATAATTGTTACCCTTTGTGCTATGCATAAAAATCTTGTCTAAACATTAGTTTATAAATTAAAAAATAATAATTAATATTTGACAAGTTTAAGTATTTCCCCAATAAATGTAGGCATAATTTGTTTCGACGCCACCTAGCGAGGGATTTAACACTAACAGTGTCTCTCTCGCAAAAATAAAGTTGGTTGTTTTCCGGTGGAAAAAATATAATAAGCAGTAATTGTTGAATGAAACACTAGTATATATTGAATTATTTGGCGGGTATTTGATAAGCCGCCATAGCTCAGTGGTCAAGAGCAGCTGACCGGCAATCAGAAGGACACGGGTTCAAGTCCCGTTGGCGGCAAGTATCTTTTCTCGGAAGATTTTTCAATGTAGATGAGTATTTCAGGCTGATAATTATTGCTTATAATAAGTGTTTTGGATCTTTTATTTATTTATTTAATACATGAATTATCGACAGTACATATAGTTTTTTGTGATATTTCACCCTCCATACTAGGGATGACCCTGTGTTATGGCGGGTGAAGTAATGCTAGTATTTCTATTTTACTTGCATTCAATAATTTATTAGTTACTAGGTATCTTGCATCTTGGACAGCTAATCTGTTTTTTTTACCGAGCTTAGCGAAATCCTGTTTTAGCTCGACCGTTTGGTAATTCGTCTGTTTGTAAATTTTGTTGTACATTCCGTTTCTGGTTTGGAAAATCTGGTGCATCCACTTTATTTTTCCGGCAAGCCTTACTTTCACTAGATACCTGCCTGAAAAAAAGTTTGAAAAAAAAATTGTGTTTTTGACAGTGACATTTCTTGGATCAAATAGTATTATTCAAATTTTGAAATTTAAAAAATTTTCACTAAGTATAAAATGATGTCGCTCAAGCTGTTTGTGCGCTTAGATCTTTTAAACTACGCAACGGATTTTCATGCGGTTTTCACCAACAGATAGAGTGATTCATGAGGTAGATTTTTAGGTATATAATTTGTCAAGGTTTTGTGTAAATTGGTTGAAATATATAATATATCTGGTCAAGCGGCAGCGGGCAGCGGGCAACGGGCTGACAAACAGGCGGATTGGATTTGATTTAACAGATGGCGTTGGTTATAAAGGTTTCGTTAGCCACAGCAACGTCTGGCCGGGTCTTCCGTATATTATATTAAAAAAATGTAAATTTTATTCAAATTAAGTATTTATTTATTTAATAAAATGAAACAATACAACTTTGTATAAACCACTTATAAAATGTGCAAATCCGACCGGTTTCGGAACAAACGTTCCTTCGTCAGGGAAAGCTTATACTTATTTAAATATATTTTTGAATGTAGCTATTACTTTGTGGTTATCCATTATAATAAAATGGAACAATACAACTTTGTATAAACCACTTATAAAATGTGCAAATCCGACCGGTTTCGGAACAAACGTTCCTTCGTCAGGGAAAGCTTATACTAAATAAGCATACTAAATAAGTATAAGCTTATACTAAATAAGTATAAGCTTTCCCTGAAAGTAGTAAGCTTATACTAAATAAGCATACTAAATAAGTATAAGCTTATACTAAATAAGTATAAGCTTTCCCTGACGAAGGAACGTTTGTTCCGAAACCGGTCGGATTTGAACATTTTATAAGTGGTTTATACAAAGTTGTATTGTTTCATTTTATTATAATGGATAACCACAAAGTAATAGCTACATTCAAAAATATATTTATTTAATAATAATGTATTACCAAAATATGGTAAGTAACACATTATTCCCAATGAGTACAACATATTGAAAATGCATTGTCAAGAATGGAGATTTTAGAAATACTGAGAGACATCCATACACATAAAACATAAAAACACAAACGTATGAAAGCGAGCCAATATTCACTGGTTTAAAAACATTTTCAGGAAAAGGGTTTTAACTAATATTCTCTTGTTAGCTACTGGTTACTTTATTTCATGAGGTAATGCATTGTATTGTCTATATGCAATATATTGTAATGAGTTAATACCAAATTTAGTTGTGTGGGTAGATGATGCTAGGTGCATTTGATTTTGGGATCGTGTTTTGTGCTGGTGTATGTCTGAATTAAAGGCTGGTCTGATGTTAGTGTGTGAGGATTTATGATCTATCTATCTAAGTAGGCACGTATACTTATAAATCTTAAAAGTTCAGAGGAAATTTCAGTTTTGATTTATTAAAAAAGAGAAAATTAGAAATAGGTATACTTTTTTGGGCACAAGGTCTGTACTTCTCCCGGCGAGAGATCGTACGTGAAGTTGTCGTTCTAGTTATCAATAATACTTGTAAACATCGTACATTTATCGTTAGTAATATATATATAATATTGCAATGGCAGAATAATTAAAGGTGTGAAACAAAATTTCAACGGAGCCTCGAATTTTTAAATTTTCTTTACTCTTCACATCCAAACTATATAAATTGTTATGTGGTTGGTGTTTTAAGTATTATTATGTATCACAAATTACAGCGTGTTTGGTTTCGTATTACTATATAGTAGATAGATTTAGTTAGGCAATAAATAAAGCAAAAATCGCTACGGTGCACTCCAGTCAAGAAATTCGCACAATACTGGGATATTTTTATTGCCGTCAAAGCAATTATTCAAATCAGTCGGTTTGGAAATGTTTCTCAATGAAAACAGCCTGTTCGACTAATTTGTGAGAATGCTGTAGTTTATTGTATGGAGTTGCACAAAACTGTTTTTGAACGAATTAGCACAAAAAAATGTATACAAAACGTGTTATAAAATTAAAATATTCCTACTTTTACATGAATTATGCTTTACTGTGCAAGAAGATATCCAAAGCAGACTGCTGTTTACGCTTACCAAAATAAAAAGTTATAATAATAATAATAACGTAGTATTTATATAGCGCAGTTTTGTGATATTTCACTTCAAGTGCTATAATTAGCAAAGCAAAAGAGAAGAGAGACAGATGAGTGATAGACTGATCAGAGCTGTGTTCAAAGCCCAAGACCATGAGGAGTACAGGGGTCTGCTTCATCAGGGCACTTGGAATGTGGGACATCGTTCTCAGAAATGAGGGATCGTGAGGAACAACGCATAATATTTTCCTTTAGGCTACTGTTACAATGACATACTGCACGTTGTAAGAAGATTTCAAGTGATCGAATACGGTTTTGGTAAAAGGTTCCAGCGTGCTGCAATACACATAACACAAAACAGGATTATTTCCCGAAAACTTTTGGACCGCTAGTTGTAGAAGTTCTGTGTTTCCAATTGGTCAAATGTTATCTATATAATTGGACTAATTATTTGGAGCACTGAGTAAATTAATGGATGGTCACGACTTTGAAAAAATACTAACAACAGGGTATCAAGAACTGATTTTGAACTGTGTATAGTATAAACAGTTTTATTTTTATAATTTTGAATGTAGCTGTAACATTGTGGTTATCCAATATAAATAAATGAAATAGTGTTTCTTTGTTAGAACCACTATATATGTTTTTTTTTAATATACGCCGACAGGTTACAGAACAACCGTTCCTTCTTCAGGGCAAAATATACTAACTTGACATTACAAAACAATGGGTGAACGTAATATATCACTAAATGTTGGGGTGGGGGTGGGGACATAACTAGGGATTAGTGAAGTGTGAGGGAAGGAGATAGAACGGACGGTGAATGAGAACATGTCTAAGATGGGACCGTAATATAATATTATTTGTTTATTGATAATGAACTAATTATTATTAAGGGATTTTTATTTAATTCTAAGTCTTCTAAGTTATACAAGTCCAGGTCACCTGATCTCTTTGCGGGGGAATATTCCATGGCCCCCTCGCTCTCCCGACTTGACCCCGGGTGACTTTTTTCTGTGAGGATACGTCAAAGCTGAGGTAAACAAACTTCGACCTCGAACCCTTGAAGCTCTGAACGAGGCGATTGAGGACGTCATCGTTGGAATTCCGCAAGATATGCTGGGAAAAGTGGCCGAAAATTTCTTTAAAAGGCTCAATATGTGTATTGCTTGCCAAGGCCGTCACGCCAGACGATATCATTTTCAAAACATCATGAAAAAAACGGCATCATTTCCCCGACCTAACGGCACCCGCCCGGCCCTTTACTCGGTCTGGGAGGCTTTCAGTGATTTTTTGAAACTAGTAACTCCACTCTGCCCCACCCTGTGTAAGGGTTTTCCTTTATATTAAGAAAAAATATAAAGAAAAATTATCCCTGAATTTTTTTTTTCAAAACTAATATTATTTACAAGTTTTATTTTTCTTCCTTTGTGTAACCTTACTGGTTTGGTAACTTCAAAGAGGCAGGCAGTTATTAAGGGATTTTTTTAAATTTAATTCTAGGGTAGAAACCCTAGAATTAAATTTAAACCCTTATATATGTAACATAGAAATGTTACATATATAAGGGTTTTCCTTTATTATTAACATAAAGAAAATTTATCCCTGTATTTTTTTTTCAAACTATAATTATTTACTAGTTTTATTTTTCTTCTTTTAATATGTAACCTTACTGGTTTGGTAACTTGAAAGAGGCAGGCAGTCATTTCGTCGCCAAAACTAACGATATAACTTGTCTAAATACTCCATCTTAGCTTGCTGTATTTCAGAAAAAAAATCATCTAACAGTAAATTAAATAATCAATTGAAATAACGTTCCACCACGCCAACAAAATAATGCTTGTATTAGGAAATTATTTCATCCAACGATTTGGGAACTCTCGTAAAATGTTCAATAATTATATAAGAAAAAGATAATACTAATAAATCTAACAAAACATGAAACAGAACAAGAAGCAAAAAAATAATAAAAAAATGTAACGGGAAATCGAAAATGAAAGTTTAATAATTATTTTAGCCATTGTAGGGGCGTGTAAATAGCCCCTGACACGAGGGCTGACTACCCTATGTAAAATTAACGAAAATTGAATTCTTCCCTATGTGACACAAAAAACAGTCGACCCAGCAACTCCAAAAACCAAAGTGAAAAACAAACAAACACTCACTCAGAGAATGCAGCTCAGCCACGATGTCCACACGAAAAGACACTTCTTTTCAATAAAAATGTCAAGGCGATATCGCATAATCTTGACCGATGTTTTGCACAGCAAGGAAGTTTCAACAATACACAATTAGTTAGTTTTCAATGATAAAAATAAACAGCAAAATGTTCCAAAACAACAGATGACAGTTAGTTTCACTTGTTTATGTACTATTTTTAAAATCAATCCATTTAGGTGTCTACTGGATGAATTATTCTTCTGACTGACCAGGAGAGACATCTCTTGGCCTTTTACTGACACTCCCGTCAGAAGTAATTGCTTGATTCACAAAGGTAAGGAAACGCATGAATACACTGCATCTCAAGTCACATAGGTTAAATTCAATACAATACAAAACCCAGAGATGGCGCCCTTATGGTCTTATAGCATAAATTATTCATTTAAAGAAATTAATGCCCAAATATATTTATGGCGCGTATCCATATTCCCCGCCTTGGAAGTTCGTAGAGCTTACAAAAGAAAGAGTATAAAAATACAAATGAAACAAGAAATGAAATAGAAATAAAGTGACTATTCACCGGTAATATTCAGGAATGACACGCATTGGAAATTCGCAGAATCTCACAAAATAAAGAAAAATAACTAAAAATACAATGTAATAAAGTTCAATTGACCAAGATAACGGATATTAAGTAATGCCATGTCTGGGTCAGAGATCATTGAAACAATGACTAAAATCAAAAAAATAAATAAATAAAAATAAACAAAAATAGATAAAATATAAAATTATTGCGTTGGAATGGGATATAATTTGACAACCGGACGTTTAAAAGAACCAAATCTTGTCTTTACCGTCGCAACGCGAACAATTTTATCCATTCCGGGATGGATTTCAGTTATCACGCCTAAAGGCCAATTTAACGGAGGGGAATCTTCTTGTCCCACTAGTACGACAGTTCCGATATCAATCGGATGATCAGAAGTAGTCCACTTCTGCCTGACTTGCAAGGTGTGCAGATACTCTGAACGCCACTTCTTCCAGAAGGACTGAACCATGCTGTCTAATAATTGCTTACGCTGAGTCAAATTGATTTTACCGTCTGCCAGGACAGAAGCAGGCAAGTACTGCAATGGTGTCGACATTAAAAAATGCGCAGGCGTAAGGACTTCTGGATAAGGGTCAGAAGACATAACTGTAAGTGGACGCGAATTCATTATGCACTCAATTTGAACTAGCACAGTCTGTAACTCCTCATAGGTGAGAAGCTGAGTTCCAATCACACGGTACAAGTGTGTCTTCATGCTCTTTATGTTCGACTCCCACATACCCCCAAAATGAGGCGCGCGTGGTGGAATCATTTTCCACTCTATACGACGCTTAGCGAGTTCGCGCTTTAATGAGGGCTCATATTCAGATTCAACCAAAAACTTGTAGAGGTCATCTAATTGTGCCTTCGCACCCACAAAATTAGTACCATTATCTGAATACAAGCATGTTACCGGGCCACGCCGAGAAATAAAACGGCTGAAAGCAGCCAGGAAAGCATTTGAAGTTAAGTCAGAGACCAACTCAATATGAATAGCCTTGGTCACAAGGCATACGAATAGACAAATATATGCCTTTTGAGAATGTTGTCCTCTCCGACGAGTCAGCGTAATACGGAGTGGACCTGCGTAATCTACACCGGTATGTACGAAGGCCTTTGCTTCTGCAACACGATATGACGGTAAATCTGCCATCTTCGGTGTAGGATGCGATGGATTTAAGCGGAAGCAACAATTGCATTTCCGCACCATCGCCCTAATAACAGTCCTAGCATCTAATATCCAATAGCGTTGACGTAAGATAGACATAAGAAGTCCTGGGCCTGTATGACAGTTCACGACATGAAAGTGAGCGATGATCAGATCGACAACACAGTCATGTTTGGGAAGCAAAACCGGATGTTTAACCTCAAAAGGTAAATCCGATTTAGAAAGCCGCCCCCCAATACGTAACAGATTATCTCCATCAAGAAATAGAGATAAACTCTGAAGTCTTTTGGAATGAAATTTGCCTTCCTGGAGTGCAGCAATATCTCCTGCAAAATGAATACTCTGCACAGCACGAATCACAGCCTTTTCAGCAGTCATAAGATTATTGACCGTTCCAGAGGAAAGTGATATCTTTTTCATGAATCGGAGGACATAAACAACAATCCTTAGTAGTTTATCCCAAGTGGATATACGCTGAGCCAGTTCACTCAGGACCGATTTTTCACACTGAAATGTTGCAATGAGCACATTAGCCTTGTGTTCAGGCATTTCACCAGTATTGGTAGGGTGAAACGGTTTTAATGGCCATTCCAAAGGTGGGCTGCGAATCCATGATGGGCCGTTCCACCATAAATCATGTGAAACGAGTTGGGAAGGAAGCATGCCACGAGAAAGGCAGTCGCTCGGGTTTTCACTACCAGCAACATGGTAAAAGTTCTCTGGAGACAAATTTTCTTGGCACTGAGCTACGCGATTACTAACAAACACCGACCAGCGATGCGGTGAAGAATGTATCCAAGAGAGCGCAACGGTAGAATCGGAAAACGCATATGTTCCTGCAATAGGAAGACGCTCAGAATAATTATCTTGAACCGTCCGTATTAATTTGGACATCAATACTGCGGCACAGAGCTCCAAACGAGCGAGGGTCGTCACTTTGGTGGGAGAAACCTTTGATTTTGCGCACAACAATCTCACTGTAATTTTTCCAAACAGATCAGTGGTGTGCAAATAAATCACACAGCCGTAACCATTCATGCTTGCATCGCAGAAAGCAACAACGAGCACCGTACTGTCTTTCAGGACACCAACATGGCGAGGGATTTTTATCATTGAAATTAGAGGAAATTCCTGTGTAAGCGCCGAAAACCGACGAATAACGCTATCAGGGGGTGTATCATCCCAACCAATGTTGCACAGCCATAGCTCTTTGATAAGTAATTTAGCGTACAGAATGACAGGGGCGACCAAGCCGAGGACATCAAATAAACGGGCGACTATGGAGAGTATGCTCCGCTTTGTGCACTTCTCCTGAACATAAGATGTCGTAAAGAAGAAGCTGTCATCAGCTGGTTCCCACGAAAGGCCCAACACCTTAGAGGTATTGTTAGAACCAACAGTGAAGTCCACTGGGCTGCGGTGAGAATCCGGGAGGTTCTCAAGTACAACTTGAGAATTACTAGTCCATTTTACTAAATCAAAGGCACCGGACTTAAACAACGAGATTAATTCTCGAGAAAGACGTATGGCGCTGGGCTCATCTGCAATAGAATAGACCAGGTCGTCCATATACAGCTTGGACTCTGCCACTTTGGCAGCATCCGGGTAATGTGGTCTCATATCCTGGGCCAACTGGCGAACCGTCCGCATTGCTAAGTATGGACTTGCCGTCAAGCCGAAAGGAACTCGATTGAACTGAAAAGTTCGTATGAGACCATTATTTGAGAATCGAAATAAGATCCTCAGGTATCTGCGATGCTTGCTAGGAACTTCAATCTGTAAATACATTTGCTTTATATCCGCAGTCATAGCGATGGGAAAAAGACGAAAGTCAAGCAAAAGCAGAAACAAATCGGCTTGCAAATTGGGACCAGTATGAATAATGTCATTCAGTGACAGCCCTGTGTGTGTTTTAGCACTAGCATCGAGCACAATACGAGGCATTGGTTTGTCTGGACGAGTGACAGCATGATGTGGGATGTAATATCCATCTTCTGTGATATCAGACTCTGAGACTTCTGATAGGTAATTATTTTCAATATATTCACTGATAACCTTGTTATAATTCTCCTGCAAAGCAGGGGAATGTTTAAATTTTCGCTCCAATGCCAAAAATCGGCGTTGGGCAGCAGTACGAGAATTACCCAATTGTCCTGGATCTTTACAGAAAGGTAAAGCAACAGAATATCTACCATCATCAGTGCGAGAAATTGATGAAGTAAAGAGATTCTCACATTCTGTCTCCTCCGGACTTAGAAATTTTATATTAGGTATCTCTTCTAACAGCCAAAATTTTTGCACTAAATCATTAAGTGCGAGTGCCGAGAATGATGTGTTTGTGTTGAGCACATTATTGGGGTAATCACCCATCAACACGAAACCGAAAGCGGTCGATAACGCGGGGGGTGCACTAGTACCCGATTCAACCCTGTTCCCTAAATAAATATATGGGAACAGTTGTGCACCGATGACGACATCCACGCATCCAGGAATATTCCATGTTAAGTCTGCGAGAGGTATGCCCTCTAAGTACCTCATATCACCCTTGGCTATATAGTGATTAGGTAATTGGTCGGTGATACTGTCAACGACAAGCGCATGTATATTATATTTATTCTCTGGGTATACGCGAGACTCAATATCCAAATACACGTAACCGAAAATTGGTCGAGACGTTGATCCAATTCCTTTGACAAACGAATTACTCAAAGGAATTATTGGTAAATTCAGCGTCTTACAACAATCGACCGTAATCAAATTATTTTGAGAGCCATTATCAATTAGGCACCGAACAATAACTTTATTTCCGTTTTTAAGCTTCGCGTATACTTGTGCGGTCGAAAGTAAAATAGAAGAGTTCGGTGTTTTGGCACAAAGCGAACACGAAGGATTGACATTCGCGGTCCCCTCCACTTGCTTATCACCAATGCCAGTTCCATTGATGCTGGATGACACTGGAGGGGGGACTGACGGTTCTTCACTGGTAGGTACTTGCGACGTATGTACATGAGTATTGGTTTTCATATTATTCACACTGCCGAAATGTAAGAATGTATGATGACGTTTATTGCACAAATCACAAACTAACCCCGATTTGCATGACTTGATTGTATGTGAACCACTAAGGCAATTTACACAGGCATTTTTCGATTTTATAAATTCAAATCGAGCCTGTGGGGAACTCATACATTTAAACTTTGAGCAAACGTTGATTAAATGATCAGTTTTGTTACACAGAATACATCCTTTCGGCGGAGCTGGGAAGCGCGGAATATTCGCATTACTCGCGACGAACGATTTAGTATTATTTGATCGGGAGGACGAAATGGGATGCGTTTTATTTACGACACCATGCGAGTTACTCGTTCGTTCTAAAATCTTTACTTGATCTTGTACAAACGAAACTAACTCATTATAAGAAGGAATTTCTTTATTACGAACTGTCAGCTCAAAGTTCTGAGCCGTCTGTGAATCAATTTTTCTTACCGCGCAGTGAAACAAAATAAAATCAGTTAAATCTTCAATACCTAACTGCTTTAATGCCGACACTGACGAAGAATATCTTTCAATGAAAGAATTGAGACTGGCAGATGTATTCGTGCAGTTTTTCGCATCGAGAATATTATTTAAATAATGTGTTCCTAGTGTACGTTTATCTTGATATTTTTTAACTAAACTCTCCCAAATGATCTGATATGTATCACCCGAAGGCACAATGCCTGCGGTTATGTTCAAAGCCCCGTGTGTGAGTTTTCCGACTAAGTACTGCACACGCTGCGAGTCAGTTAGCTGTCTATTATTATGGATATTGGCTTTAAATGACTCAAAAAATTTCGACCAACTTTCATTCTTACCATCGAAGGTTGGAAGATCTATTGCAGGAAGATTAATCATATACGGCTCCCGCGACTTATTTTGTGACGTCAGTGACTCTCTTACAGAAGTTTTCATATTCGATCTAGTTCGTTTGACCTTCAAAAAAAGATCATCAAAAGCATTTAAAGCTTGAAAATCTGGTTTAAATTCTGGATTTAAAGTTAACTGACGATCATTGATGCTATCTATAATATTTTCAAATTGACTTCGCATTTGATCAATCATCTCTGACTGAGCCATAAACACTTCGTTATTTCTTGACTCAAAATTAGATATATTATTTGTTGCATTATACAGATCGTTCATACGAACAAAAAGATTTTCCTTTTTTGAGGTTAAAAGAATAAGCGATCTGTCTTGAGCCTCATCAAAACCCTCCTCCGTAATTCTTGGCATTTTTTATATATGCGAAAAGATTACCACAAAATTTTACAATAATGTTACAATGTTAATAATTAATTAATAATAATGTTGCGAATAATTATCCAAAATTACGACAATTCTGCGAACAATGTTAACAATTAATTAATAATAATAATGTTGCGAATAATTATCCAAAATTACGATAATTCTGCGAACATCCAAATATGTCATCCAAAAGCAAAAAACAAGACCAGCTATAGTTCTCAAAAAATGAGAGGTACTTCAAATTTACCAAAAAAAATACGTAAATTCAAACATCCATGTAATTAAGCTATAATCTCGAATTGAATGTATGAATGAATTAATAATCCGGCTCGAAGGACCATTAAATATGTAGGGGCGTGTAAATAGCCCCTGACACGAGGGCTGACTACCCTATGTAAAATTAACGAAAATTGAATTCTTCCCTATGTGACACAAAAAACAGTCGACCCAGCAACTCCAAAAACCAAAGTGAAAAACAAACAAACACTCACTCAGAGAATGCAGCTCAGCCACGATGTCCACACGAAAAGACACTTCTTTTCAATAAAAATGTCAAGGCGATATCGCATAATCTTGACCGATGTTTTGCACAGCAAGGAAGTTTCAACAATACACAATTAGTTAGTTTTCAATGATAAAAATAAACAGCAAAATGTTCCAAAACAACAGATGACAGTTAGTTTCACTTGTTTATGTACTATTTTTAAAATCAATCCATTTAGGTGTCTACTGGATGAATTATTCTTCTGACTGACCAGGAGAGACATCTCTTGGCCTTTTACTGACACTCCCGTCAGAAGTAATTGCTTGATTCACAAAGGTAAGGAAACGCATGAATACACTGCATCTCAAGTCACATAGGTTAAATTCAATACAATACAAAACCCAGAGATGGCGCCCTTATGGTCTTATAGCATAAATTATTCATTTAAAGAAATTAATGCCCAAATATATTTATGGCGCGTATCCAGCCATTCTCCAGAAATATAAAAAATCTCCGCCATTCCAATAACGAATTGCATATTTCATTACCATTCCAATGACTTGATTTGATTAAATGCATCAACAAGCCGGCGAATTTGTGTTTTATGTATTAGAAAATCTCATTATCGATGTTTAGGAATCATTTAAATTTCTCTGGTTGGCGAGCAAGTAAATGACACAGCACATTCATGAGGTTGGTGCTTTAACATTGCAACGGTTCTACACTACATATCACAAAGTAGGTCTAGCGGGCCTTGTATATATCTAACCGAGATCACACTGAACTGTGCCACCGATCGAACTCGTAGGATTGAATTAAGATAAATAAGCAATTTGGTTAAGTTATTCACATAAACTGGTGTTATGTCTTGGATTTTGTCTTAAATTTCACTTGCAACTTAATTTCCGCCAAGAACTGTAGATCTTTGAAACATCCATCTAACTGTAAAAATGTAAATCCGAGACTTTGATTATCAACTTTGTATTACACCTACATTTTTGTTGACGAGTGACTAATGCTATATTAAATAATCAAATATTTTTTCATATTTATGTACCCGATTACTTAAGGCCCGTAGTAAGCGTTCAAAAAGAAGAAGAAAGTGAGATGTGTAAATATGAATGTAAGAGCAAGCGCGGTAAAATTAAAACGATTATGATTAAGCGAAAATAGTGAAAATATTTAATAAAACACGATTCTTTAAAAATAGAACGAAAATCTCTTCACAAATAATGAAGTTGCATTTAATGTAATGTGATTTTTTTCCTAGCTATAACGTGTTAAATAAAATCATTGTGTTTTTAATAATTTTCGGAACACGCTTCGCGATTTTTTTCTGACGAAGGAATTTCACATCTACAAATGGTTTCGGCTCTACAAATGTAAAAGATATTATCTTCAAAAACAACATAAATTTTTTAGGAACTTAAAAATGAAAGTGTAAAATTGTAAATATGTTATAAATCGATAGAAATGCTTGAGCGCCACTAATCTAAAAGCCATATTCTAATTTGAACTTTAAGTTACTCTGTGGGTACTTAGACACTTTATTTGTACGTCCTGCATGGAGTCAATAATTACTTTACTGAATTTAATTTTATTTAGGACTCTATCGAAACACCGCCTTGCACCGCAGAGGGGGGACAAATTCATACGTCCACTTCTGGACACACCGACCCCCAGATTCCATCCCTCATACATTTTCTTTCCCAGAACTTTCACAGAACAGCCTTTCACAAAAAGTCCCTCCACATAGCATCAACAAAGACGACATAGGCCTTGAGGGGAATTATTTTCCTCAAGGTGTCCTGTGTGGAGTCAATGTAATTTTATGCATTTATATATTATTTTTAATGTTTCGACGCCACTACAAATTACTAAATAATATTAACAATGTTTAAATTTTATTAACTCTCCTCTAGGGATTTAAGTTTGTGCATATATACAGGTGGTCCGGGGGTAAAGTGCATTAACTTCGGGAGGTGATTCTACATGATGGTAGGAGTAAAAAAGATTAACAACTTTTTCCGAAATTCCAACATTTTTTTTCCCATACAAAAAGACGTACCTACTAAAAATCCTAATTGTGAGGTACGATTTTACTTGCTGAGAGCCTGCCGGGCGCCTCAGTCGATTGTGATTGGCCCGTATCGTAACAGCGAAAAATAATAAATCTGGCCCTACACGCCGGACTAATTTTATCTTTTTACCTCAAAACTACCCCTAAAAGTTGGAATTTCGAAAAAAGTTATTAACCTTTTTTACTTGTACTGTCATGTAAAATCACCCCCCGAAGTTAATGCACTTTACCCCCGAACACCTGTATACATATACATTCGTATTTTTCCGGTAACATCAATTTCATAATGCATAATATGAAATTGTTTGAATGAATTAAAAATTGTCCACATTCATTTTTCATTATTTCGTTCTTGACATTTTGTTCATCATTTCTGAACCATTTTCAAGTGCAATTTTTTGTCTTGCTTTATAATACTTTCTTCATTCCAGAATCAACCTAAGTTGCACAAAGTTTAAGGTCATTTTAGATATTTCAAACTGTGTTGCCCTTGAGCTGTTATTTCGCAAAGATGGTGACGGCGTAAAGTTTTGCGAAGGTTTTTTTTAAAAATTCTTTACGCATTCTGGACAGACAATCCTTTTTTAAACTAGACTTCAACCTTCAGTTAACTGGACGAACACTCAACGGAGATAGTTTAAAGTTTAAACAATTAGTAAGTAACTGTGATCTGTGGTAAGTAAACTTGAATTGGAGCGTCTTACCGTCAGCGTACAGTAGTTTCAATAAAGTTAAAACACTTAAATTAAAGGTTGCTCTAGTTAAGCTTAAGTAGCACGTTATTTTATCGTTGATTGAAATTGCTAAATCATCTTACAAAGTTGATGTATCCAAGTATCTACGTACTTTTGATATGTGCAAGAGGGACGGGTGGCAAGGAGGCACTTGCGCGGACTGGATCGTGGACGGGATATTAAAGATGGTGGTTGGTCGTCTGTCGTGATTGGTTTTATAGGGATCCTTTAACCTTTTTAATAATAAAAAAATAAAGCCAGTGTTTTATTTAACTAGTACATTTTTTAATGCGGGGTAATGACATTCTAGCGCTCGCAAATAAAATCAATAGCACAATTGTTTAGGCCGTTTCGGGTATGCGAATGGAATACGAAGGCCGATTAAAACCTTTTGTACATTCTTTCTAGTACAATATTTAAAAAAATCCTCTCACAGACAGAGATCCGCGGCCAGAAATATTTATCTACTAATTAACAAAGATCCAAAAAGTTTAGAGTTTAATATAAATATGGAGAAGTAGGTACAACAAAGTAAAAAAAAATATATATTTCGTGAATATATAACGGTAATATATAATAATATAAAAATATATAACGGTACACGATTGTAACAAAATTTAAGCAGACAATTTGGTGCAAAATAGTTTACGATGAATGACGATGTTTCGATGAATCCGTAAGCACTTCTCGAGACATTTTAATTAGTAAAAATTTCAAGTGAATCGAATCCGTGGAAGTTATGTTTCTGGCCAGTTTGAAAAATGCAGTTTTGAGATAGGTATCCGGGTTTTTAATTTAACATGGCATTTTTCGATGACAAAATTATTTACCTCTAGTCCTTAATGCCAAACATTAAAATGACCTTCTAAATTATTTTGACCGGTCAGTGGTTGAATGGGCATCGCGTTTGGGTCCCAACCAAGCGTTCCGTGTTCGATTCCTCGGCTGGCAAGTCCTCCATCACGACTCAAGCAATATTTTCGGCTTACTGTGATGGTAGTAGAAGATTTTAAAATATTGTCGGGTTATTCGTAACCCGAGAATGTTTGTCTTTCTTTTTTATAAAGAAAGTTGAAGTTTTCCCAGCTTGTGGCAATCTATATGCTTTAAAGAACATCGTAGCCTCTTTTGAAGCGTCATTTCAGTCAGGGACAGGTCCTAAAGCTGGATGTGGCGATCGCTAGCCTCTGCGCAGATATTAAATTCTTTCTCCCCCTTTAAAACTTCTTATAGGTACCTTATTTTTAAGACTCATAGGCATAATTTACATAAAAATAATTCTTCGAAATTCCCCAGAGAAATCAACCCTTAATTTATTGTGAATCATAATAAAAATAATAATTTTTTTTCTATAATATTGAAATCTCTGTAAAATTTATTAAACTGTGAAACAAATTATTCCTTAACCGATAATTTTTACTACCTTCGATATAGACTTCTTGTTTATGTATGAATTTATTTTTCTCTTAAAATTATGGAAGCGAAAATTTGAAAAGTGAAATTGCAAATAAGAAATCAGGACGATCAAGTGAATCTGCTGGAAATTGCGTGATGGTTAGATAGATGAGATAGATAAGGCAACATAAAATATAATTTGCAAACCCTACCAAAACCAAGCCTAAAAATTGAGTGTGGCACTAAGCCAAATTTGCTAATTTGTGTAGTAGGTAGATACCTATGTGCACACACATTCCAATTCCATAAAATGGAAACCTGTGTGTAAATTGTTCTTAAAAATGTCTTAGTTATAAAAAATTTATTGCGTTCGCCTGAACTAAAACAAAGACGGAAAAATACCACAAAAAGATGACGAAAATAGTAGACCAGAAAACTCCGTGTCTGGTTTCTCACGTATAATAATTATTGTTCTCGCTTGTTCAAGAACAACAAACTATTTATGCAATCGAACAATACAAATTTTCATCATTACCATACAAAAAGGCACCATAAAAGTTGACTTTCGAATACCACAGAGATCTCCCTTGATCATGACGGAATTCTTGTAAGAACTAACGCACACTTGGCATGCAGATATATTTACAAATGGATATCGTTACAGAAAACTTGGAGCAGCAAACCTTTGTGCGCTGCATACATTTTCTCCGAGTCACCGCTGAGAAATGTGGGACGTTGGAGATGTAGACATGCATTGATCATAAACAGCTATTTACAAGATTGCTTTGTGCGTCAGTTGCTAGACTCGGGTTCACTCGAAATTATTCATAGGAAAATGTAACCCAACCCATGATCAGGGCCGTACTTGCCGTTGTAAAGGTACAAAGAGTTGGAACATGGAAATCACCTTTGACTGCACTGCACTGTCTCCAAACCTCAAATTAAGATGTTTTTTCCCCATAATATCTATTTGAATAGTAAAACTACGTGTAGCGGAACCAAAAAACAATGAATGAGATTAATATGTTCGTGGAAGTATGAAGTATTAGAAATAAACATCACAATCTTCATATATAAAAATGAACGTTTCCTTGTTTGTTTTCCTTATTTCTCTTTTGTTTATCACCTAACCCTGTCATCCGATTGCAATGAAACTTTGATGATTTTGTGTGCGCAAGCCCGCGCAGGTTTCTATATATAGTTGAGCTCTGGCGTTATGAAATTTGTGTACAAAATTTACTATAGGTGGCGCACGAATTGTTAAAAAAATGTGTGTATTTCATATAGTTAGTAGTAAGGTGGGACGAGGGACGAGGGACGAGGGAGGGGGAAGACGTGGAAGGTAGAATATAGGTTAAACGTATAAATGAATTTTTAAAGCGCCTTTGAGGTGATTTGCTCGCGAAAATGGCACTGTAGAAATCATCAATTTTTTTTTTTTAATTATTAGAAGGGGAATGGGGGGAGGAGAAGGGGACACTAAGGGGAGACATAGTAGCGGTAGGAGATAGCAGGGGGGTAAATTTGGAAAATCTATGCTTCTCACACGGACAGCTGTATGTGGCCTGCTCACGCGTCGGAAAAACAAAAAATATTGTGTGTCCAAAAGCACTTCAATAAACAGAATTAAAACCCAAACACTTTCTTCGAGTGGCATGCAGTATGCATGGCATGCATGGAACGTAAGCCGGGCGGGCACTCGCTAGTAATTCAATAAAAAAGTCTCTCAACAATCTGACCAACAATTAAAAGGAGAATTAGTATCTATATTATATTATTTATAATTTTTATAACACAAAATAAGAGATGCTCGGGAAGCGTGTTTTTTTTACAACAGTTGTATTCCGAGAATAACGAAATTTTGCACACTTGACCTTTAAAACAAGAAAGCGGTCACAGTTTAGGTGAGTTTTCTAAAAATCATCCCCTTTTCCCACTACTTATAGCAGAATTTTGTTACTTCTTGGTAAAATTTTGCACACTTGACGTTCAAAATAATAGGAAAATTACTGTCTACATTTGATTTTGAAAAACTCTGCGCAACGCCGGGACTGCAGCTACTTGCATTACAAGCAAGACAGCAACACATTGGAAATATAGAAGAAAAGTTCGATCCAATTTAATTTTCTTTCCAACTCTAATTTGCCGCAATTAGCTTTAACATTACATTATGTATTCAATGTACAGGTAATTGTCTTCTAGTTACCAGCGTTTACCTCATGAAGCTGGACTTAACCCAACAATCAAAAAGACAATTTCCTGTATAATAACAGCATCTCCACGAGTAAATACAGTTTTCACCTTTAGACCTTTCCCCTGTTCAACTCTAGTTGATGAACGACATCTTTAATTAAAAAGATAGGCAACTCTCTTCGGCACAGAATCTCAAACCGTGGCACGATTAAAATTATTCAATTAATATCACGATTGTGAGCTGATCATCGAAAAGAATTTAAAAAAAGATTAAAGATAAAATAGGCACAAATGGCCTTACAATTAAAGCTAATCAATATTAATTTTGTTATTTACCGTAGGTGGTAGCAGGGCTGGGCAAAATACATGCTTTGCTGTAATTAAAATACAAGTTACAAAATACTTTTTCGCATGTATTTAAAATACGAAATACTTTCAAATATTAATTTTTCTATATTATAAGAACAATCAATCAAATCTGGTACCTAACATAGGTACCTATTTAAAATATCTATAATTTAAAAAATCCGTAGACAATTCTTTTGTTACAAAAAAAAACAGCTGCCTACTAAATTCAATTTCATCAAACGCGCGAACTGTCAAACGTGCGAAGTTAAAATAGTCGTTAATTTCTTAATTTTTCTTTCCGTAAGAACCTTCAATAAAGTATTAGAAAACTTTAAAAAAATGAATGAAATAGGTAAAGTCATTCTGAAGTTATGGCATGACCAAGGGAAACAAGGATTCATTTTTATATATAAATTGATGACATTTGTATAGCGCAGTTTTGTGTTATTTCACTTCAAGTGCGCTCTACAGTAACTACAGTAATTAACTCCAGTAATCAGTCAAAATATTCCTATGGTGTTTGATCTAATACTATAATACAAAAATGTACAATACAAAGCAATGACAAGTATAATATAATATGGTACAAAATGTACAATAACAGTGCTATTATAGCACAGGACAATAATAATAACTAGCATTACGAAAAAATGTACAGTACATTATAAAGCAATGATATAAGAGAACTACAAATAATCATTAGTAAGAGTGCTATAGCAAAGGACAATAGTACAGGATTATAGAGTTTTTAGTCTATGTATTATCTGTGTGTTTATTTTTCATAATCATTATTAAGAAGTATTTGAAAATGTATTTTGAAGCCATAAGTATTTGAAATACAAATTACAAAATACCTCAGCAGCAGGTAATTGAAATACCAATTACAAAATACATTTTTAGGAAGTAATTGAAATACAAATACAAAATACGTATTTGTATTTCAAATACGTATTTCAGCCCTGGGTAGTAGTTAGTAGTAGTACAAGCAATTCCTAGTACTTACCTATCTGTAGATAGTAATTGGTAACCGACATGTCGATCGTCCAGTTGATTAGTCAGACATCTCCAAATAAGTTGCGAGTTAATGAGGAAAGCAATATTTAAATACTCACTGTTTTATACTATTGTCTTATGTTTTACATACTAAATACACTACAAATAACACCGAGAGGCTTAACGGTCTAGTACATAAGTGAGAAATTATTAAATATCCTACTAGTGACCAGAAAACATAAACATTTTGTTTAATTCACTGCAAGTTTTTCTGCGTTATAATTGATTTGGTGTTGTTTAAGAGTATTGCGCATTGTACAAGATAGAGGGTATACTTTTATATTTAACTTCATAGTCAACTTAAGGCGCCGCAACCGGGCTCAATAAGAAGAAGATGGAGAGATTTGCAATTACGAATGTTACAGGAGCGCGCTAGTATTTAAAGCTACAAAATCGATGCGAAAATTGTGAAAATGTTTAATAAAACACGACTCGTTTAAAATAGAGCCAAAATCTCGTAGAAGGTATCTTAAGTATCATTTAAAGAAACACTGTGAACTATATATATATATATATATATAAATATATATATTTTTAAGAGCTTAAAAACTTCAAATGTTTAAGGGAGATATGTAAGAAATCAGTAGAAATTCGGGTAGCGGCGCCTTAAATTTCGCTTTTTCGGAGACGTCTGCCTAATCAACTGAACGATCAATGTATGATATTATGTTCAAATTGAGAGCGCCAATGAGGATAAAATGAATTGTACCAACAATAATTATAATTACTAAACACAATTCGGGAAGCGGTATAGATACCGCCGCGCGTCGCCCCGGAACCATTTATTGGATAACCAACACCTCTGCCATAGGTTACCCCAAGTGGTTTGCTACGTTTGGTAACTTATCAGGGGTTCCCGGGGTGAATATTGTCCGCATCTTGGCGGCGGGTGCGTTTGCCCACCAGCTGCGTAGCAGACCGGATCAGAAGAGACTGGCCAAGGAAAACTTTTGACCTCTCCAGCAAGAACCTCTCGGAACATCGCCTTGCACCGCAGTGGGAGGGATAGATTCATACGTCCATCACTCCTGGACACAATAACCTTCAGATTCCTACCCACCCTTCATACCCTTTTTCTCTCCTTCCTTTCCCAAAAAGACACCACAATGCATCCCCAAAGATGGTATAGACCCTGAGAGGAATTATTTTCCTCGGGGCCTCTAGTGTCGAGCTAATAAAAAAAACCAAAAACGATAAAGAAGGTACTATCACAAATTTTAAATATATTGCTTTAGTTGGTTCTTTTAAAATTTCTCATTTAGTGTTTACACATACATACGAGTTTTTTTTACATTAACTCCACACAGGAGGCCCTGAGGAAAATAATTTTCTTCAGGGCCTATGTCGTCTGAGATGCTGTGTGGAGGGTATTTTTGAGGAGAGGAAGGAGTGAACATTGATCTTGAAGAGACCCATGTTGTAGGAAGGAGGAAACACAGATGCCGGCAAATCATTCCACAGCCGAGCTGATGAACACAAGTACGAGTCGAAGAAGCGACCCGTTCTCATGTCACAAATGTCAACCGATCAATGAATGATCAATGACGCTAGTTCCTCGGAGCATCTTCCATTGTAATACCGGTAGAACAAGGATAGCATTCCCACCAGACGCCTGTGCTCTAAAGATTGCAATCCGTCTGTTAAGAAGGGAGAATCTATCAAACGGACCGCCCATTTCTGTACAGAGTCGAAAGTATTTTTCGGGTATTTTTGAGCTCCAGACCAGAGGTCGCTGCCAAATTCAACCGTGGGGCGCAATTGTGATTTGTACATGGTTAGCAGTTGTGTACTATTAAAGTTTCTGCGGGACCTGTACAGTACGCCCAGTTTTTGGGAGGCTAAAGTAAAGTAAAGAAGTTGCAAAAGTACGACGTTCAATCAAAAAGCTTGCAATGCTTCATAGTTTGGGAGCCCCTATGGTACAACGCCCGATTACAAGGAGAGACATGAATCATAAAAGATTGGAAAAAAAGCATAACGATAAGCTTTCTGCGGCAAAAACTATACGGGTCCGCTGTGCGGGAGAAAGTAAAAATAATAACTTGTACCCATTGTGTTCGGCAGATATGAAACCATCGGCAGATTCCAAAGTGGCAAAAGATAGTGACAAGCAGAAGACAGAACAATGCGAAACACTTTAGTATCTCGCATCTTAGATTCGGTATCGGAGGTTTAAATATCTACATCGGTTGGTCACACTAACCACTGACCAGAAAATAGTATCTGTTGATCTGTTCTACTATTGTGCTAAGCTTCTAGCAGAGATCAAATATGTTAAGATCAAACCGACTTCCGCTTTTATCTCCTCACACTTCCAGACCAGCAATTTAAATACATTTTAAATATGTTAAACACGTGTACATACTACTTATTTTAAGGTAATAGTTTTTAACACCAAACAAAACAAAACTTCTATGTTGCGTTACAATTCAATATTATACATGTTAGTTTTAGGTATCGACTGTGCTTTGGTACAGTTAAAATCACCTTTTTGGGAATGTTATTTTTCAGTTGTCTTATATAGAATGGTCTTCAAGGTACACAACTTGGTAAAGTAATTTTTGCTGAAAAAACTAAAATTTACGCGTAAATCTTTTTTAGGTTATTTTGAGAAAACTGCTGATAAAAACTCAACCCTCAAATACATAATATCTCATATATTTATTAATATAATCGCTATATTTTAAATCTATTTAAATAAATTTTGAAAAGCAAATAACCATTCTCATATAAACAAGATTTTCAATTATTATGCTCGTTTTTATCATCTCTTGTAAAGTTTTCTTTTTATGGTTTGAAATGTTTTACCAAATTACTTAACTTAAATATTCATTTAAACCTCAAGATTTTTAGTTATTACGCAGATCACGCAAATTTTCCCTTTTTATCGTCTCCTGTAAAGCCTTCATTTTGTGTCATCAACCACCAAATATAAAATCTTTCTCGGAAAAATCTATTTTATAAAGTTTAATGTAATAGAGAACTCCAGTCCAATTTTTTTTATTTTTTTTAATGAATAAAGACCTTCAAACTTAAATAACTGCATTTTTATTTTTATTTTTATAGTTAGTTTTAATAGTTAAAATAATTGTCAAAGTTTTAATTTTTAAAGACTCCCAGAAACGCACCGTATCTATGGTGGTCTAATTTTTTTACTTTTTAAGTTGTCATTTTGAATCAGTGATGTTATGTCGAGGGAAATTTCCCTAGATCTAGGGGAGAAAAATATTTTTTAAGGATAAGGGAAATCAGGACAAAATCTAGGGAAATTTCGAACTCTGGCAAAATTTTTATTACATATGACAGTATTACTGGTATTATTTATATATATACGTATATATATTTTTTGGAATTCCTATGAATCTTAATTATTTTTCATGTACTTACATGCCATGTTATTTTTAACACTGACAACTCAAAATGATATTTGGGAACGTACCCATACTACGTGACACGTTCGGGGGGGGGGGGGGGGGGTCTTCAAAATACCACGCTTGGTACAAATGAGCGGCGGGTTGCTTATGATTTTTATTTTGCAAGGTGTTTTTTTTTAATTTGGAATTCAGTTTCTAATTCAGTGGTGAGTGTATTCGTACTTTTAAATTATTACTTCACGTAGCAAAAAGTGTTTTATTTGGAAAATCACGGTATTATTAGTATATTTACCAAGTTCCGATATCTTTCCAATTAATTATCATATTAATTAACATATAACAGGATTAGTGTTACACAATCAGGTGGCTACGTAGGTAATTGCGTAAATGTGAAATTCTAGGGAAATTTCACTTCTAACTGTTGGCAACACTGTGAAGAACGCAGAATAATCATGGCGGAATGCTTTGCAATTACTTTTAGGTGTGAGGTGTGTTTTTTATTCAAGATTAACTGCTTTTAATATAGAAAAACATTGGTAAAATGTCCACATTTCACTGCTACTGTTATTGTATTTAATCAAAGTGCAATATAAAAACAATAAATCATCTCTTTCATTGCAAATACATGTGACGTCGTGTTTTGTGTCAGGTGTTACTTTTTCGGTACATTGTTTTATGTATAATACATACAGAAACACTGGTATTTATAATACACTGATCATGACGAGTGTGTAACAACTTGTATAAAAAGCCCTATACTAAAAACAATTTGAAAATACATAAAAACAAACATCAAAATATGACACGACTTTAACCTCAAATAGACAACATTTATTGCAGATTGTCCGCAAATATAGCCCTTTTCGTAAATTGTTGAGGGCCTAAATTATGTTTCAATAAACACAATAACTATTATTTATCTAAATCTCTATAAACAGTATGAAAATAAACCAAAAACACGAAATGTTGAATTGCATAGGTACGTGTGCACTTCAAGTCATTTCAAATGTCAATACAATACACAGGTGACAGGTTAACTGTGACGTCACGGTTAACCATTTCAGTAATGCCAACTTAACGCTGTGTTTTCCGAAGAGGTTTAAAAATGCACTTTTTAATAATTTATTAAAAACTCTGCATTTAATATTATGAAATAAAACTTATATATTCAGAATCAGCGTTTCTTGGTCTATATGAACATATTTTTTAAAGCCATAATATTTTTCACTGGAGTTCCTTATTGGTGACTTTTTCGCAATTAATAAAATTACGAAAAATAAACTTAAAATGGGATGATAGTTGGTGTCTTTTCTATGAGGGCTTTTATAAATTATGTACTGCGATTGACTAATCTGCAATGAGATATTGAGAAACTTATTGCTGTTATTATTAAGATACTTTCCCGGTCAGAATTGCTATGTTGATATTAATTGTTTTGTTGGAATCATCCGGGGATAATGTCTTATTCAAAGTGCATACGCCGGTTGCAAAAAAATATGAAAAGTGGTTACCATATTCTGCATAATTATCAAATGGCGTGCCAAGTGCAGCCATTAACCCTCTGAATGCCAAGAAACGATTAATCGTTGTCTTACAAAAAACACCGACAACGACGTTGTTGAGAACATTTTTAATATTCTTGCGGTATTCCGACAGTTTTTTTAAGCAATATTTGTAATACTGTTTACAATACAAATTATGTGGTCTATATTTCACCGTAAAAATCTTGGTATTCTAAATGTTAAACACGCGTACATACACAGAACACGCACTTCTACACATGTATTATGAATGCATCACACTAATGATTAATTCTTTAAATAATGAGGCTCCATAAATCACGAGGGTCCCCGGAGCATATCACGACCTAATCAACGTCTTAGAAGAAAGGAGAGCAAAGATCATATCACCAATAATAATAATATTTTTCTTGGGTACAGGCAATGAAACGAGATCGTGTCTCGGTGCTTAAGATATTGCTTACGAAATATGCCAACACATGAGTTCATAATTTGAATAGAACTATTTATCGAGTTAATGTCTCGGAGGTTCAGAGAAAGTGTGAAATAATCTAATGAATATATTTTAGTATACTGTTTATAAAAATTAAGCAATACGCATTGCTGGTTTTCATTAAAATTTCTGAAAATATCACTACTTTTACGTATAAAAAGGTTTTTATTAATAGGTGTATTTCAACGTATTGAAGTGTGTAGAAAATCTTTGTCTCATTGTAGGAGAACTTGGAAAACGCCTTTTGTATTTAGGAATTCAACACACCATCTCCAAAGAAAACATAGGCCCAAAGGAAATTATTTTCCTCAGGGCCTCCTGTGTGGAGTTGTAATTTTTGATTTGTTTTTAATATCTTCCTGTGGTTTCTATCCTCAGAAATCTGCAATAAGGCATACTTCAAATCATTTACTATGAGAATTATTGACTTAGAAGAAGTCATAAATATTTTTAAACATTATATCAGTTCTTGGTAAGCAGGTATGTTAATTGATTGGTTAAACAGTAACATGTTAATTTAGTGTTAACTTTATTATCAATGAGCTTGCAACCAACAACTCACTATGTACTAAGTAATCACTCTCATTGTGAAAAATGAGTTATTTGAAAGAGGGTTAAAGAATTTGAGCATTTGAATTCAGTTGAATCTAAAGTTTTTCTCCAGTTACCTGAAATTCTAGAACAATAATAAAACTTATATTCCAATGTTTAGTTTTTTTTTACAGATCTCTCTGTGCGAATATGGACAAAAGGAAAGTGGTGAATAATTTATTTAGAATCCAAAAAAGAAAGATCTTGACAGGAATGACTGGACACGGAACAAACAAACAAATTTAAAGACAGACCAAATGCAAAGTGGCAGTCAAAATGCTATGCATATGCTTCGCTATGCTCGGTCAATAAATAAGTAATAATAATCTTATAATCATAATCACAAACTGATATGAATAACAAGATATAAGATCGCAAAGAGATTTGAGAGAATATAAAAAAAAAACATTATTATCATAGTTTATTTTTTAGGGTATTACACCGCGCAGCGCTACTTCCTTCTAATAAATGACATTTGTCGACATAGCAAGTTTCTTTCTTTAATCTCTGAGAACAAGAGTTGTACATATAATTAATGCGAAAAGCAACTGTATGAAATGGTGTCTTGTGTTGTATTTATTGGATACGCGATTATTAATATATTAGAGTAATATCATGTGGTGTTCATTTAATTTGTATTCCAATTTGGTTCTGATAACGTCTCAGGATAAGCTAAGCACTGGTAGGTACATACTACGAGGAAAAAATATTATTCTTGTCAACAACGACAATCGGTAATATTCCGTCGACATAAAATCCCGAAGAACCAATGGGTATTTGCAATACAATAGCCATGCAGCGAGTAAATAAAGGTGTCTGGCTCGGGTACAGGAGCTCGGCGCAGTTCATTGCTCCTGTCAGTGGAAGGATGTGGGCCTGCCTGGCCCTGGGGCAGTGGTGGAGTCACTAGTCACTTGACTATTCGATGCAGTCTGCACTTCTATGTTATTAACTATTTAACATAGTGATTTTAATAATAATTCGAAGTTGGTTGTTTTCAGGTGGGAAAAAATATAACAAGCAGTAATTGTTGAATGAAACACTAGTATATATTGAATTATTTGGCGGGTATTTGATAAGCCCCCATAGCTCAGTGGTCAGAGCATTCGACCGGCAATCGGAAGGACACGGGTTCAAGTCCCGTTGGCGGCAAGTATCTTTTTTCGGAAGATTTTTCAATGTAAATGAGTGTTTCAGGCTGACAATTATTGCTTGTAATAATTAATAATTCGAAGGATATATTCAGAGGAAGAAGAACGAAATTAGAGAAAACTTAAACCAAGCATCCGATAGACTTGATTTTAAAACGAGCTTTCATACGTTTTAGAAATGGTAACTGGCGTATTCCAAATTACAGGAAAATAACACAAAAAATAGGTATCTCAATTTACGTTACTTTGAAGAATTATCAGTGAATTCAATGGTCATCGATACCCGATAAAGGTGGTTACATTATAAATATAAATAATAATGACACCATTTTGTTTGGATTTTTGGGTTGGATTTTCCACATAAATATTTCATCACGAAAACATGTACCTAATTTATTCTATTAAAAAAACGACGTTTTAGTGTTATTTTATTTAAACTAAAGCAGACCCTTGAAAAATCAAGGTATATTATAAATTGTAGGATTCATGTTAGCTAAACAGCGAAAAGCCTCGAAAAATCGCGAAATCTGACTTCACTTGACAAGATTACCAATAAGAAATTTGAACAGAAATACACATTTCTAATACAGAATTAAAATAATTTCCTGGCAAAAAATATTGTATTTTGTATTATAGATAATACTTAATCGATGGTCCGAATTCTTGACAGATCAGTTCCAATTATGAAAATGACAATTAAATTCAAAACAAATCCGGGTTCATTGAACCGGCGTTACAAAAACAGACACAGAACCGAAATTAGTATTTTCGATTATGAAACAATTAGTTGAAGTGTCAAAAAAATATTTCATAATTTTAGATTTTTTTATTGATATATTACCAGTATTTATTGCAAAAACATTATTTTGAAATAAAACTTACCCATGCTGAGTACCCCATTTTAGAATTTTATAAGATACAATTTATTATTATGTATTTAAATAAATGGACTTGATTTAAATTACACCAACTTAAATTTAACAAAATAAACAAATATAACAATAACATAAATTATAAAAAATAAAATAGTAAAGGCAGTAATTGTAAAGTGTGTGTAATTATGATGTAGGGTTGTGTTATAATATGTTTACTACGCATATGTATTATTCTTTTAGGATATTTTTTTGTAATATCGCCTGTTAGATTGTTGAATGCTTTTATTGCCTGGTATTTATGGTGTCATTGTCCAAAGCTTGTACTTATCTACGAAGTTATTAAGTTTTGTATGAGCTCTTTATCTAACTGACTGTAAACAAACCGCACTGTAACACGCTTTAAAAGTATATATACTTCTACCTGTGTATTAGGTAACCATTTTAAAGTCGGTTAATTTTCAATCAATTCTGTATTTTCTTTACAATAAAGTTCTTTCAATCAATATTATTGGTAATTTTCCACGTCCCTGGTCTGTGGTCCTCGCGGCCCGGCGCGCGGGGGAAGGAAGAAGGAAGAGGGATGGAGGTAGAGATAGGTTCTGCAGGAGGCACATTAGTATGCAGAAACACACACAGCGAAAAGGAGGTAAAAGGTTCCATACACCAGGTGACTCATAGTCATTCCAAGAATAAAGGTACTCACCTACCTACCGGAGGAAGTGGTATCTGGGACGGGAATGGATTATGGCTTATTACATGGATAGATTGGATAGAATTGAATAGTGGTCGAGGAGCTAACTATGTGACAGTGACTATTACGAATGTATTAAACACTTTGTTACATGAATCTATTCAGAATCATTGACTGTTCATAGTATCCGGGGAAATGTTTCGAAGAAGAACATTAGGTAGGTACTGAAGATGGTTTAAAGGGGAGACATGTAAATTCAAGTGATAGAGGAAGTGCGATAATGTTAAAATACTCGATTGAAATAATTAATAGGAGTAAACGACTGTTGTAATTTTTTAAAATGAAACGCGACTTATTTAAAATTAAAAAAAAACTCTCTCGACCTGTGCATTTAAAGAAATATTGTGAATTGTTCTGTACCCATATGATGTTAAATAATAGAACAGATGTATTTTTTTACAATTTTCGGATCATTCTTTGGGATTTTTTTTCTATCGAGGGAATTTTATATAATTACTTTTTCTAATCGGCATCGGTATCTGAATAAAGAGTTCAAGAGAATGTTATATTTAAATTAATAAATTACTTCGTTTTTACCACTTTTCTTGTTTACATGTTTCGTGAGCAATGCTCACTTCTTCAAGGTTTTTTATTGATACTAATTATAAATAATACACGTAGATTTCTTTTACATAGGTAAAACTTCGAGAAACTTCAAAATAAGGATTAAAGAACATATAAAATCTTTAAACAATAGCAGTTTCTCGGAGTTTGCCAACCATTTGGTGGAAACCAGTCACACCTTTGACTTCAATAGTGGAATAGAATTAATGCATTGTAATGTCAATGGCATTCAGTTGGATAAACTAGAAATTTTAGAAATCCGAAAGAGTGTTAATGCGAATTTGAATTTTATTATTAACCAAAAATTGTTCTTAAATGGCCAAATATTAAACCTGTTCCCTTTGTAAATTGTCTCCCATTGCCCCTCTCTCCTCTACCCACTCTCATATTTTCATTGATAACATTGTCTATATCCATTCTTTTTCAATTGACACCATTGTCGACGTCTATTATTTATAATTAGTATCAATAAAAAAAACCCTGAAGAAGTGAGCATTGCTCACGAAACATGTTGGTATTGTAAACAAGAAAAGTGGTAAAAACGAAGTAATTTATTAATTTTAATCAAAATGGTGCCACAAAATAAGTTTGCAGTGTTAGAAGAAGTGCATGTTATATTTTTTTGAAATATTTGCATATTGAGCTCTGGGCTTCAAAGACCCTATATCTTTAAAGAATGACTTAATTTTTTTGAAATATTGGCATATTGAGCTCTGGACTTCAAAGACCCTTATCTCTTTCATCGTGAGTTTATATCAATTGGTTGTGGAAAATGTTATATATGTCAGTAAAAAATTAGGAACAAGTTAACTTAATTCCACGAAATGTGATTAACACAAAAAATGCACTATTAATTATTACAAGATGTTATTCAATCGAAAATAGAAATGGTGCATGTCAGTTGCGCGCCTCAAATTATACATAATACATATTTCAAGAATTTGTATGACTTTTGTTTTGCTGCATTGAAAGTGAGACATTGCTTAGTTGGTAAAAAAAACAATCAGCAACACACCATGAATGTTTTTCTCCGTACCGCTGTAATTATAATGGGCACCAGGAAAACTGTGAATAAAGCCACGCGAGGTAAGAAAATAAATGTAAACGAGTTTAACTGATATTGAAACGTATGTTTAACATTCGTCACATTAATCTTATTGATTGGTAACGTACAATTATTTCTTGTGTTAAGTACCTATCGATAAGAAACCCAATATTTAACATTTTAGGTGACTACCAGTAATAATTCATTAAACGGAACTAATTAAAATAGTTAAACAACTCTCTACCAATAAATTTTAATAACTACTCGTATCAATGTTAAGAAAGAAATGGGCAATCTTTTTTTCTAAAGCAGAACGTAAAGCTGACTTTTTTTTTTTTTTTACAGTAAATACCGCACAAGAATCTCAACTGCTCCCGTCTGGAGCCAGTGAGACTATGGCATCCCCAATTGGGGTATGTTGTGAGGCTGAAGGTAGTGGCGAGGGGAAGGAGGTGGGGAAGAGGAAGGTTGGGAAGTACCTGGCTATTCAGATCTGGTCACCAAACACGGCTAAAGCCATTTTCAAGCAACGTTTCAATTCTGAATGGTGACTTAAGGAAAAAAGGAAATTTATTTTAGATTATTTGGTTGCTTATTGACTAAATGTGAATACTTATTTCAAGAAAATCAAGGTAAAATAAACCATTAACGAATTTATTTCAAACAAGTATTTTCTGTAAATGTTCGCAGTGATTGAAGTGATTTATTTATTTTTAACAATTTATTTCAAATATTTATTTTAAATGTTTTTTTTATGTGGATAGGTATCGCGCAAGATTCACAGCAGCTTCCAACCGCCTATAGCCAGCGAGAATCCCAATTGGGGTACGTTGTGAAGCTGAATGTAGTGGGAAGGGGAAGGAGATGGGAAAGAGGAAGGTGGGGAAGAGGAAGGTAGGGGGAAGTACACGGCTATTCAGATCTACTTTAATTTCTTTCTTCTTTTGCAATTTAGGAGGCGGATACGGGTCCGCCGACCCGGGAACCATTTATTGGATAACCAACACCTCGGTCATCCCAAGTGGCTCGCTGCGTTTGGTCACTTAGCAGGGTTGCCCGGATGCGTATTTCCAATGCCTACCGCGTTACAGTCGCGCTACCGACTTAAACGCGGATTGTAATGCATAAATCACTTTACAAACATCACATAGCACTCTTTTTAGAGTGAATTGCCTTAAGAGGAACGTGTGCGCGGCCCATTTCTGCCTGTGTCATACAAATCTTTGATTTGGATTTGAGATCAAAATACCCAACCAAACTGAAAAATTGTTTTTGTAATAAAAAGGTACATCAAATATCTAGTCAGGACGTGAGCTACTTTATTTATTTTTACTTTAAATTATAAGATACAGGCCATTAAAGATTTTAGTGTTTCATGATTTTGAAGGCAACTTAGGCAATTATTTGTGAGTAAAAGAAAAACATGAAATAAATAATTTTACTATATTTATTTTAAAAATAGAATGAAAAATTAAATAAAAAATAAAAAATTCGAAAAATGCGTTTTTGGGTTAGTAATTTTAATATATAAACAACTATTTTTTATTCCGCCGTAAATAGGTCATTTGTATTTTTAATTTACATCCATCAAAATGTTTTTTTATGAGTTTTTATTTTTTTATTTTATATTTCAACATATTTATATGATAAATATAGTAAAATAATTTTTTTATGGTTTTTAATTTACTCACAAATAATTGCCCGAATCGCCTCTAAAATCCAGAAATATTAAAACTTTTAATGACCTATATCTTATAATTTAAAGCAAAAATAAATAAAGTAGCTCACATCCTGACTAGATATTAAATATACCTTTTGATTACAAAAATAATTTTTCAGTTTAGTTGGGTATGTTTATCTCAAATCCAAATATAAGATTTGTATGAAACGGGCAGAAATGGGCCGCGCATGCGTTCCCCTTAAACAACTCACCTTACAAACAGTACCTTGTTTCACTCGCCTTAACGCGCTTCGTTGCTCTATCTGCTTCTGTCAGGATGACGACCGTAATTATAGGGGGGTTAGCAGAGAGGATGGACCGCGTTTTTTTTTAACTTACATTTTTTTTACATTGAAAATTTATTTCTTAAGTTAAAAAAAGCGTTTTTTTTAACTGAAGGTGACGACCGTGATTATAGAAAGGTAAGCAGAGAGGAAGGACCGGTTTTTTTTATTTCAAAAAATCTTCTCTGCTAACCCCTCTACAATTACAGTCGTCACCCTCACAGAAACAGATAGAGCAACGAAGCGCGTAGGTGACTGAATCGGTATAGCCTTTGTAAGGTGATTTATGCATAACAATCGGTAGCGCGACTGAAACGCGGTAGGGATTGTAAATACGCTGCCCGGATTCATGGTATGAAGTTTGTCCAGGTATTGGCGGCCGGTGCGTCTGGCCACCTGATGCATGATGGGCAGGATCGAGAGAGACTGGTTGAGGGAGGTCTTTTATCCTCTCCAGCCAAATTCTCTCGACCCACCGCCTTGCACCGCAGTTGTAGGGATGGATTCATACTGGACATACTGACCCCAGATTCTTACCCCCTTCATCTTTTTTTCCTTCCCAGAACTTCCTATACCTCCCTTCCTTAAAAAGACCCTCCAGATAGCATCGCCTAAGATGACATAGGCCCTGAGGGAAATTATTTTCCTCAGGTGTGAAGCAAATGTAAAAAAAAGCTCACCAAACACAGCTTAAGCCATTTCAAAAAATGTTTCAATTCTAAATGGTGGTCTCTCTCAGTATCGCCATCATTAAGACCAGGGCGATACTGAGAGTATATTCCACTTTGGTACGTGCCGCAATACAGCTTATATTATTTTATATAATTAAATTGTCCAAAAACACAAATCAATTTCTGTAATACGAAAGAATGTATATATGTACCAATAGCACGTAATTATTAGTGTATACACTTTTCATAAAAGCTGATTAGACAAAATGATGTCATTTTTTTTATGCCACCAATGTATTGTTTCTTTCTAAGTATAATAATATGTATAACGTATTTAACTATATTAGCCACGCACAGGCTGCGCCTTAGAGGGTTCCCATTATTCTTATGATTTTTATAATATTATATATACGCCAAATGTAAAAAATTAAATAAAGTTTACTTGCCCACGCCAGGATTTAAACCCGGATGGCTAGTCGAGAGCCTTACCAGGAGGCCGTCGGCCATACGGTTGCGCAAGGGGTAGTATATAGTATTTTTGATCTATATACATATTTATATTGACATATTATACAAAATTCTCCAAAGATTATGTTAAATTATTAAAAAGGTAAATACATTATTAAAACAGGTGGAAAATATACAAAAATTCATTGCGAGAATATAAAATAGTCTGTTGTCCAGGTGAAAACTGCCCGCGGGCCAAAAGTTGCGTACGACAGGTTTAACTGATTGATACATTAACAGTTAAAATAAATCTAAACGGATTTACTATCCAAACTGTACATTGATGTAAAGTATATAATTTAGAACACACCATTAACCTGGATAGATTGGCATGGACGCCACTTGGAATCCAACTAATTGAGTGATTTTGAAAATGAAATTGCCGTGTTTAGCGTTATTGGTAAGTAGGTACTGTAAGTGTAAGCACTTTACGAAAACTTTTCTTTTTAGAACCAATGATTTACGCCGACCGGCGAGAGCTTGCTGGTGGAAAATCCATTGACTTCCCAATTGCTCCCAACACGCTCCGAAGAAGACCATAATTCAACATCTAAAAGCGCTAAATCCAACTTTTTTCTTTGCACCATTGCATAAAAACAATACCAGTAACACTGTAACAAACGAACCAAGCCATTTCGTCTTAGAAGTTGATAGATACGATGACATACACTTCTAACTTCACACAATCTTATACAAATTCTTACATTACTTATTCTGGAGTTTGATACGACTCGTCTCGAGTATTTGATTCGTGTCACGTCTACTCTTTCATCCACATGCGCATCACATCTTTATTTTCATCCATTCACTACACGTGTCCATTGTCCAAAGGATCTTAGCGTTCTTTCACTTTTCTTTCTTTTTTATCTGAGTATCTACACGCACAAGATTCTCAACTGCTACCAACCGTCTGGAGCCAGTGAGATAATGGCATCTCCAATGTACGTTGTGAGGCTAAAGGTTGTGGGGAGGGGAAGGATATGGAAAGAGTAAGGTGGGGAAGTACCTGGCTATTACCAATCATGAGCAAAACCACTTTAAGCAATCCTGAATGGTGATCTTTTACTATCTACCCCCCTTTTTATCATATTTTGATCGATTTTGATATTATGTGTATGTGGTTTGACCGCATTACATCTCAGGGATAAAATTTGAACTGCATTCAGTCTTCTTTCGCTCTTCTTCTGCTTTAAAATCTAGGATTTTTATGTGAATATCTGAAGCCAGTGACACTATGGCATTCCCAATTGGGGTATGTTTATTTATTTACTTAATTATTTACCGACTGTCCAATTTACAACAAAGTATCACGAAATTTGGAAATGAACATTGTAAGGATGAGGATAGTATATGAAAGCAAAGACAAACAGAGAAAATAGAAGAAAATAGAAGTGTAAAGGTCAAGTCAAGTCAAGACTTTGCAAAAATTAGAGTAAATACAAAATATCTTCAATTTTATAGTTTAAAGAACGACAGAAATCATTTAAGCTAATACCAAAAAAATCAAGGTCTTGATGTGAGTTGACCATTCTACACATTCTGGACAGTAGTGAGTTATAACTTATAACTATAATTAGTCAAGTGCTGATTGAGGAAGAACAGGTTTTTATTTCTGAGTCTACGAGAAGGTATATTGAATGTGATGCGTTATAGTAATGTAGGTGAATCGATTAAACAGTTAATAATTTTGAAGAAACAAGTGAGATCACAATTTTTTTCCGACTGTCTTCTAAAGGAGAAAGGTTTAAAGTTTATTCAATTTCAGCATACGAGTAATTGCCTCGCTCTAATCCTGGCCTCCTAGCAATCCCTTTAATATGTTATGAGGCTGAAGGTAGTGGGAAGGGGAAGGAGATGGGGAAGAGGGAGGTAAGATATCCTCTATTGAACAGACTGTGGCTTTAGATAATGAAAATGATAACTGGTGATCCAGAATAGTCTAAAACCGATCTTCCACAATGACACGTTTTATTTTAAATTAATATTATTTAATTTGAAAACGCTTGAGGAAAAAAAAACTATTCATTACTTCTAAATATTTACAGACGTGATACAAAGTAAAATATTGTATAATGTTGGTGACCTCGGGCCATACTAATGTTTATATTTATTGCTTTAGATGCGAGGTGAATCCGTGACCCCTGCATCCCAATGTCAGCGCACCACCTCAAGATCACGGATGCAATCAAGCAATTTCAATTGAGCCCAAAGAAATCGCTGACTCTCGATCGGGTAAACTTTACTTTAAAAATTTTCAAGTGATTAATATTATTAACCATAAATAAGCTTCTTACAAGACAATCTGAAAGTAAATTCCTAGCGTTCTATAATGATGGACAATGATAGAAATTATATTTTGTAACAATCTAATATATTTGAACAAGAGTTGTTTGTGATGTTTTGGACCTCGTTGAATCGATAGATGTAGAGTAACGGATGGTGTTTTTATGGATGGGTAACGTTTTTCATTTGTGTTGAGTGGCTGAGTGGGCATCGCGTTTGGGCCCCATTCCTCGGCTGGCTAAGTCCTCCATCACGACATACGCAACATTTTCGGCTTATTTTTGTGGTAATAGGAGATTTTCAAACATTGTTGGGTTATTCGTAACCCGGGAGTGTTTGTCTTTCTTTAAAAAAAATGATTTCCAATCCGATGTATCGTAACCGGAGGATATTGTAATGTTCAGTGGTTATGTAATCGCCGATTTACGGGTTCAACCAATTCAAAACCAAATTTAGCGGTTTTTATCATACACCCTCTTCTATATCATCTCAATTTGAGAGGCAGCTGTTAGTATCGCTGCCCTAGGAAGCATTTATTGGATACCCAACACCACTGCAATAGATCACCCCAAGTGGTTCGCTACCTTTGTTGACTTAGCAGTGGTGCCCGGGCTCATGGGGTGAGGTTTGTCTACGTCTTGGCGGCCAATGCTTTTGCCCACCTACTGCACGGCGAGCCGGATCGGTAGAGATTGGTTGAAGAAGACCTAACCTAGACCTATCCAGCCGGGCTCTCTCGACCGCCTTGCACCGCAGTGGGAAGGATGGGTTCATACGTCCGTCACTCCTAGACACATTGACGCCCAGATTGACAGGGAAAGACCCCAAGGAAGGCTCCAGAGAATGAGGACCCCTCGCCAGGGTGTAGGATCCAAGATCAGCAAGGGTGCTCCGGTTGAGCCCACCGGGTAAAAAAACGATGAACGCCAGGTAATCCATCCAGGACAAATATGAGCGCCCACGACCGTACCAGGTCATAAGGATTCTCCCTGGCGAAGCTCTCCAATATGCCAGTGGCGATTGCCTAGGCAATTTACAATACCATTATGTCGCGGTCAAATATTGATTTCAATGGCGGCGACCGATCACATTAGACACAATGCGAAAGAAGCGTTCGCAAAATGTCCATCAACCGGCTCGCGATTAAAATCGTTTAAAACAATTTATTTATTTGTTTGTTTACGCCTTGATGGCTTTTACATATAAAATAAATTGTACAGGAGCATTATAACAAGTATGCAGTATCATAAGTATATAGTACATAAAATGATATACAGAGCTAGAAAGATATAAGTAGGCCTAACATAAGTAGGTATCAGTATTCGAGTAATTATTTACAAATGAGTTCAACCAGCGGATTCGTATTTTGGCTCACGCTACATTAGATTCAATAATTATTGTCACAATATCACACAACATGTGATTCCAAATATACTCGAAGCATACCAGTATTGCAGTGGTGTAAAACATTTTTAACGATTAATATAAAAGTAGGTAATTTTCTTGTAATTAATTTTTTTTTGTTTTATTTTTTTTTTAATTATTTTTTTTGCTATCATAAATGTAGGTACGTATGTTTGTTATCATTATGAAAAAAAAAAGGTACACAGTAATTACATATATAAATAAGTAAGTAGGTACAATGAATGTAGTTACCGTGAATGTAGGTATAGAGCAGTGGGTATTAAGTTTGTTACTGTTAACAATGTGATTCATTTAAGGATTTTTACGTTAGTTTGTTATTATCAGGAAAAAAATAAAATAAAAGGTACACAGCAATTACATATATGTAATTGCTGTGTACCTTTTATTTTATTTTATAAAGAAGTAAGTAGGTACTATGAAAGTAGTTACAGAGCAATGGGTATTAAATTTGTTACTGTTAACAATCTGTATCATTTAAGGATTTTTGCATCAGCATACATATACGCTTTTTGAAGGAAGCGATGTTTTTATAAAAAAATATATCGACAGAGCAAGTTTCATTCCCCACACGATGCAATCTCTGAAGACAAGAGTTAAACATAAAATTAGTCCGAGAAGCAACTACGTTAAATGGAGCATGGAGTCTGGTGTTGTAATTGTTAGGTACTTGATAATTTATCATGTTCACAAGTTCAGGGCTATCGATTTTTAACGAATTTGTAACGACATCACAAATTTGTAACGAAAGGATTATCCCATTTTTAAATACAGAACTATCACTAAAGTGACAAGTCATATACACACCGGTTTCCCGGACGGTGAAAATTCAAAAAGTGAAGAGGAAACGGAAATCGTTTTTAAAAGAGTTGCCAGTCTCAGAAAGAAAAAAAGCGGTTTTACAAATTAAATATGCAGCCAGATGGAGATTAACCACGTCAGGATAGCAGTTATTAATGGAGTAATAACTATTATCGTGACAACACCACTCATACCTTTTTCCTTCCCAAAACTTCATCACCTTTCTTTCCGTAAAAAGATCCTCCACATAGCATCCCCAAAGATGACATGAGCCAGAATGAATTTTTTTTCCTTAAAAATAAAATTCGGGAATATTTTCAGTGACAGGCCTGGTATTACATACATACCTACGAATGAAAAAAAGCAGATTTCATTAATTTATTGAAAAAATTTATAAATGGCCGTTCTGTTGAAGGTAGGTTTTTTAATAAGCGTTCTTTAATAATTAAAAGAATACTGCACAATACATTATTACCTCAATGAGATAATTTATATTAACGCTCAATGTCACCCCCAGCTTTCGTGCCGCAGTGCATTAAGATCAAATGAAAACGCACAATAATTTTCCTGATAACGTCTCGATGTGATTAACGCGCTGAGGTAACGTCGGCCTTAATCTAACAATAGGCAATTACTTGCAATAATTACACAATACCCGGAGCTCTACACACGATCATTTAAAACCTTTAACATATTTTTCAAACGCTTACGGAACTTTTCTCATAAAATTATCCAACGTAGAAGTAATATTATTTAATCTTGACCGTGACTCCTGACCTCCTATTTTGCAGAACAATATAAAAGAATATAAAATATTTCTCAGTAAATCTTATTAAGAAGAACTGGTTTGAAGTTTGCACTGAGCACCTGTCGAGTTAGCTGAATTAGGTTCATTGAAAATGCACCCGTTATTGCGATGTGCTTGTTCAAGCACTAAAAGTGATATTACAGTAAGTTAAACTTATTCTATCTAAAGAATTCATTATGGTTTTTCAGTAAATTGCGGTAAAGTATATACTTGGTTTCGGCACCTTTAGTGAAAAAAAATGTTGATGTACATAAAAAAGTACAAGAAAACTTAAGTAGGTTTGTGCTAATCTATAGACGCCTTTGCCTTAAGAGGAAACCGGTCGCCGAGAAATTTGAAGAATAGATTAGAATTAGAATTAGAAGAAAGAGATATAGAATTCCACCGAGGTGATTACGGTCAAATCACTGATGAATTATCCAAAATAAATTGGAAACTCGAATTTCAAGCTAAGAATACCGAAAAAGCCGTATTAGATTTTTACAATATCATAAATGACATTATTCGCAAATATATCCCCGAAAAAAAATTTACGGTAATTTAGAAAGGTTTCCCCCCTGGTACACTTTACCACTTATTAAAATTATAAATAAGAAATTAAAATATCACAAGAAATGGAAAAAATACAAGAACCTGGCTGACTACCAATCATTTTCAGTACTGAGAAATCGTCAAAAGAAGATCGCGTTAGAATGTTATGAAAACTTCATTATGACGGCAGAAGATTCAATAAAAAAGTGCAGCAAACAGTTCTGGTCATTTGTTAAATCAAAGAAATCCTCTTCCGATTTACCAAAGCAAATGTATCTTGGAGATATTTCCTGCAATGATGGACAATCCATATGCGACCATTTTAGTGATTATTTTAGATCAGTTTTTGTAGAAAATTCCAACCCTCGCCTCAATCTTATAAACTGTGAGAATGATGACGACAACTCTAATCTACATATACACAATATTAACTTCAATCAATCATGTGTACTTAATTATTTAAAAAAACTTGATCCGAATAAAAGTGCGGGATCTGATTTAATTCCATCCATATTTTATGTAAAATGCCGGGACCATTTGGCTTATCCTCTCTCCTTGCTATTCAAAATGTCATTTGAAGAAGGCAACTTCCCCAACGTCTGGAAACAAGCACTCATTACACCAATCCACAAAAGCGGGGACAAAAATAACATTACCAACTATAGGCCCATCTCCAAACTCCCAATTGTCAGCAAAATCATGGAAAACATAGTTCTTGATCAACTTTTTCCGGCGGTACAAACAATCATATCTAAAAATCAACACGGCTTTTTCAGAAAACGGTCGGTCGAGACAAACCTTCTGGAATACACAGATTTTATTTTAAATTCTATGGGTGGTAAAAATCAAGTAGACTCTATCTATACGGATTTTTCAAAAGCCTTTGATAAAATTAACATTGACCTGCTTCTGAAGAAACTGTTAAAAATCGGTATCAATGGTGACCTTCTCAGATGGATCAAATCATATGTAACAAACAGAAGTCAAGCAGTTAGAGCTAAGGGTTTCTCCTCGCGTTTTTACAGTATACCTTCAGGAATCCCGCAAGGATCACATCTCGGACCTCTCTTGTTTATTTTATATATCAATGATATAGGTAAATGCTTTAAAAATTCCAAATTCCAAATTTTTGCTGATGACACTAAGATTTACAAAAAAATCACTAATATTAATGACAGCCTAGAATTGCAAGATGATATCAGTAGGCTTGGAATATATTGTGCTAACAATCAACTGTTCCTTAATCTGGAAAAATGTAACACCAAAAGCATAAACCCCCTAATATTCCCGTACAAAATCAATGACGTAGAGATAAAAAGATGTTGTGAAGTGAGGGACTTAGGAATAATAATGGACTCCGGAATGTCTCTCCGAACACATATAAATTCCATCTGTGACAGGGCGTACAAACTTCTAGGATTCATCATAAGAGTGACCAAACCATTTAGGTCACCACACGTAATCAAAATACTGTACGTCTCTTTTGTTCGCTCAATATTAGAATTCGGATCAGTCATATGGAATCCCCAATACAAAGTAAATATTGAAAGGTTAGAAAGAATTCAAAAAAAGATATTGAAACACCTAGACTTTAAATCCTTTCGAACTTCAGAAAACCTAAAAGACTCATTAACATTCCATAATTTATCAACTTTAGAAGATAGAAGAAATATATCCGACCAAAAATTTTTATTCAAAATCATTAACAACGTTGTTGACAACAACTATCTTCTAGAACACATTAATTTCCACTGTCCGATAAGAAACACAAGATCAAAACAATTATTCCACATCCCATACTCAAAAACAAATTACACACAACATTCATTTCTCCGAAGGACGTGCACAAAATACAATGATATCTTTTACGACGCTGATATTTTCCATTTCTCCTCAGGCCAATTTATTAAATCCATAATAGAAAAAATTAAAACAAATTGTTAATTACGAACTCTCCACCCCTGCTGCATGTTATTTTTTTCATTCTCATTATGTTGGTTTTCCTTCTTTTTATTATAAAAATAATATTTGGATGATTTATATATCCCATATGCTTTAATTTGGTGTGTGTGTTTTTTTTCTTTCATTTCTGTTGTATATATATATTTTTTTCTTTTTTTTCTACCACTTTGTTTTCTTTAATGTTTTAATCCATGTTTTATATATACAGGGTGTTAAGGGACGTACTTGACTTACTTTAACCAGTGATTCCTGACATTATTTGGAGTAAAAAATGTAAATGAAATTTTGGTCTCCGGTGACTTTTTGATGTTTTTTTTTTTTTTTTTTTCTATAAAAACATAAAAAAATGGTAGTTGTTGAAAACCTGGAGGCGGGGTAAGGGGTTCATCGGACACCCGGCTGAGTGACCAGTGAAGACATGCGGAAGAAATTTTTTTTTGTTTGATTTTGAAGAAAAAATTATTGAAAAAAAAAAAAAAAGTCGTCAAAAAAAGTCACCGGAGACCAAAATTTCATTTACATTTTTTACTCCAAATAATGTCAGGAATCACTGGTTAAGGTAAGTCAAGTACGTCCCTTAACACCCTGTATATATATATATATATATATATATATATATATATATTATAAATTGTAGCGGAAACTTCGCTGGTTAATGCAATCATGTAATATGTTACTTTCTTATTAAAATATGTATAACTGTTTGTTTCCCAAATAAACTAAAATAAAAATAAAATAAAAAAATAGATATTTTACCGAACTATTGCTGTCATTATCGCTCTTACTCCTCCGAAACCAACCTGAGCGAAATGGGCTTTCTGCACCTCAGGCTGATAAAACTTCAATAAAATCATCAAAAGTTTTGTATTCCCTATTTTACTCCTAAAAGAAGAAAAAACTGTAAATTTTGCTTTAAAAAATTACATTGTCTAGTATACTGAACGTCTGTTGATTGCGTTAAAATCAGACAATTTTAAGGATTTTTGTAGGGTCCTAACTCCTATAAAAAGTAACTTCCCAAAAAAAATACGTACCGACACGCTAGTAGTCGATATCTACATTTACATTAAAAAATGTTTGCAGTGATGCCAAAATCCAGAAAGGTAATTGTATCAACAATACGCCGGCGGCCCGTTTTTTGATTCAGAAAAACCACAAAAATTGATTTTGCTGTTCTTTCCGACCATAACGAAATGCGTGTCATCCAATATCGAACTTCAATAATAAAGTAAATTCAGCAAAAAATATTAATATATAATCAAATTGGTAAAACAATAGAAAACAGCAAAAGTAGAGATAAACCTTTATCCATATATCCTGTTATTCTGTCAGTGGAAATCCTATGCTACTCCATTTTTTTGATAACACTTTTATTATTTTTAAAATAGAAATCTTATCTGACGTAGGATATAAAGAAACTGGTAAGTTGGCAAATTGCTGAATTTTTGATCAGTGATAATTTTGTGATTAACTTCACTCAGGTACGGGGGCTTCACCGAAGCCAGAGTTAAGTTGGCCTCTCAGAAACTGGGCGTAATGTACAGGGCCCAAAGATACTGTACACAACTGCTAACCCTGTACAAATCGCAAGTGCACCCCACAGTTGAATTTGACAGCCACCTCTGGTCTGGAGACCCCAAAATACCTAAAACAAACCTTCCACTCTGTGCAGAAACGGGTGGACTATTTGATAGATTCTCCCATATTAACAGACGGATTTCAATCTTTAGAGCACAAGTGGGAATGCTGTCCTTGTTCTACCGATATTACAATGGAAGATGCTCCGAGGAACTAGCGTCTTTGATCCCGTCGTTTCTACAGCTCGGCTGTGGAACGATTTGCCGGCCTCTGTGTTTCCTCCCTCCTACAACATGTGTCTCTTCAATATCTTTTTTTTTGTATTTCTTGGGCATTGACTATGTAACAATTGCTAGACATTTTTGTTTTGAAAAATTTTAATTTTCCATGTACATTTGTTACTTTAATTTTAAATTTTTGCGACCGGTTTCGACACGTCCGTGTCATTAACGAGCAAACTTAAAACTAACTTAAAAATTCTATACAAGTACAAAAATTAATTAGGCGGGGGTAGTGGGAGTGGGGAATTTGGTGGAGGGGCAGAACGGTGGGAGGAGTCAAAATTACATGGAAACATCGTAAGTAGAGGGGATTTACATGGTGCTATTATTTTATTAACTAAATAAAAAAAATAAAAATAAAAAATAATAATTCAGTTAATAAAATAATAGCACCCCTCTACTTACGATGTTTCCATGTAATTTTGACTCCTCCCACCGTTCTCCCCCAACACCAAATTCCCCACTCCCACTACCCCCGCCTCTAAAAATCTCTTCAATATGTTCACTCCTTCCTCTCCTCAAAAAGACCCTCCACACAGCATCTTCAAAGATGACATAGGCCCTGAAGGAAAATATTTTCCTCAGGGTCTTGTTAGCCGTACAAATATTTCAATAACTGATACATTTCAAATTAAAACTGCTGACAACCTAAATAATTTTCATGTCCTCACAAAATATTCAAATTTTCTGTAAAGTTGATCTGGTATTCAAATGAGCGTTTTTCGAGTGAGCAGAAGCGATCACGATTGCTCTTTGAGTATGGCGTGGAATTCGTTTGTGAAATATTGACTCTTTCAGCTATTTGAGTTATTCAGCCAAAACGTTAAACAGTTGCGACAGCAAAACACACTTCGGAGGAATGCTTGTTCAGGAATTCTTAATGTGTAAATGACAAACTGTTAAACAGATACATTCCTACTTGGTCATGTGTTTTGATCGATTTTGGGACAATGACAATTGAAACATGTGTAAATATTAAACATGCCTACTAATAGCTGACATTCTGGGCGTACGTGATGAAAAGCGGTGACGCAACGATTCTTACATAAATTTTCAGCAGAAAAGAAAAAAATAGTTTTAATTTATTATTAAAAATATTAATTTCGGTTGTATTCGATGGTATTTACTTAGATTTTCAAAATTTGACCTGATTATGTGAACAATTCAGACATGCGATTAACTAGGTAACCAAAATTGTTGTATTAATTAATGATTCTGTATTTGAAAAGTGTATTTTTTTTTTAAATTTAATTTATAATGTTATTAAATTCTGCCAGTTTTATTTTAGAGTTTTATTATTGTGACAGCTTTCCGGCTTACAATGTCATTTTCAAACTGTTACAAACGACCTTGTAAGCCGAAACAGCTGTCACAATAATAAAAAACTAAAATACTTTCTGAACTTATGAAATAACATTATTAAATTGATTTTTTTTTATTAAATGGAGTTCTATGAATTTAACAAAAAAAAATTATGAATTTGTTTTGTGTTGTGACAGAGATGTTGTAATTTTTCATGATTAATAACGGTGTTCAATCGACAGGTAAATGTCTAATCGTCTATAAAGTTAACAATATTTGAATTGAAAAAAAATCATACTGAAACAAATATGTATTTTTAAAAATACTTTCAGCTTCACAAATCGTACAATTTTAATACCCCATGATTTTTCACGTGTCTGCGCTAGTTATTCATGAGATTAGATTCAGTACTTACAATAAATATTTCCGACCAACTCCGATAAAATTAGTCCATAACGGGTTATTCCAATACAAATATTGCCTGCATAAGCAAAACATTTACGCGAATCGGGACGAGGTATCTTACCCAGGGGCATACAAGGCGCATTCTTTAATATTGGTCAACACTTTCGGAAACAACCTTTTTTAGAGACATTAATTTATCTTTTTAATGTGTAATAAATGCCGAATAAACTAGACTTCAGTTTTTAATGAGAACAGTCCGTTAAGATCAATGATTTTTACATTAAACTAGCGAGTACCCGGCATTCGTTGCGAGTTGCGATGCACCCAAAGAAAGTCAGTATTTGTTTTATGTCTGTTTATTGAAGTACTTTTGGATACACAATATTTTTTGTGTTTTTCAGTCTGGTGCTTACATGAAAAATTAAAAGGTGAGCAGGTCACATAGAGATCTGTCAGAAGCATGGATTTTCCAAAATTACCCCTGTTACACCCTACTACTGCTACATTTCTTTGCAATCCCTCCCTCTGTCCCTCCCTCATCCCTCCCATGTGTGTCCTTTCCGATGCCTCCCCGTTCCCGCCCCCATTTCTCTACCGCGTCCCCTTCCCCTCCTGCGTTCTCCTACCGCCTTCCCCACCCTCGTTCCCCCCTGGTGACCCCCTTTCCTTCGTCCCTCTCTCCCATCCCGAATTCCCCCCCCCCCCCTCCCGCCTTCCCTCTCTGCTGCTAAACTATATGCAATACACTCCTTTTAAAAATATTTCCCGTGCCATCTATTGTAATTTTTAATACAAATTGCATAACGCCAGAGCTCACATTATATATAAAACCATCGCGGGCACGCGCACAACAGATCACAAAAGTTTAATCGCAAACGGATGAATAAGGGACAAAGTAACGCATAAGGGACAAACAAAGAAACATTCATTTTAAGATTTTTTGGCTATTTCATACCGCACCCGGGTGGCCACACGCCACACGCCACTCGCCACACGCCACACGCCACACGCCACACGCCACACGCCACACGCCACACGCCACACGCCACACCCTTACTATCAGTTCGCAAGCAACTACGATTAGATATAGGTACAAGAAGATATAGTAAATCCATAAAGCCATAGTAAATAATGCAAAATTATACAAAATCATATATTTTTGTTTTGAAAATTTGATCGCTTAGAAGTATTATAGATGCATCAATTAAATACTGGGTGTAGAACATACCTTGGCCCTTAAAAATATCGGTCATTTTTAAAGTTTTTTAATAAGCCTATAAAAAAATAAAGTATAAGGTCTAAAAAACACACTTTCAAGTCCAAACTCTTCTATTTATAAACTCCTTTACGGATATGGTTTTATTGTATAATGTGACAAATTCAGTTTATTTTATAATAATCGTAAAAAAGTTGATATTTACCTACACCCGATCTTCCCAAAAAAAAAATATGCATTTTCGCGTTGTTATTTTACAATACGGCCTCTAGTCGACGAATTCGGTTTTTCAAAGTGAACCCTATGGCATCCACCGAAGAACTACTGTCCACGCCACGGTCGCCACACGTCAGTTACGCCCCGAACGGAGCGGGAGATGGACGCGTGCGTCTGCGTCGCTTGATTTCGTGAAATCAATTTTGAATTTCCGTTTTATTTTAATAATCAATGCGTAAAAGGGGAGTTTATGTGTTTTACAGGTTTTTACGAAATCAACCTTTAAAAAAAATTTGTCAAATACCTTTTCCAACCTTTCCAAAGGGTTTTTCTTAAGTATTTTCAAACTCCTCCCATAAAAGGGCGTGAATTCCGATTTCGATTTTTTCCTGAACTATTGGATCGCCTTAATCCGAGTCATCGGGACCGTACAACAGGAATGATACCGTTTTTTTTAATTCCACTAAATCTGATCCGTAATTTTTACGTCACCCATACGAAGCTCGGGTATGTCGTATCGTTTTATGTGATGTTTGACTGAACGGTTGGTGATAAAACCTTTTATTGCAAAATCATTCAGATTCAAGCAATGACGATAACCTTTAAGATTCATAAAACCTGCGCTCACGTTGCATCACTAATGGAGACACAAAACAGCCATCGTTGCATAAACAATCATTGAACAAGGAGAAACAGCGAGGAGGTGTGTAAACACAACTCGGTAAGCCCATTTTACATACATAACTGGTAGGTAGTAGTTACATGGGCCAACCAGCCGCGTAATATTAAAACGATGAGCAGAGTTATCGCTATCATAAACCAGACGTGGTTTATACCAGAAGTGTTACGACACAGTT